>JACDOX010000036.1:4520997-4693414 GCA_014549065.1 Cardinalis cardinalis
AAAAAAAAAAAAAAAAGAAAGGAAGAAAAATAATTTCCTGAAGTAGTTACTGTCCAAGACCACAATGAACAACTTAAAAACCAAAGCTCAGAAGGGCTGTGTAGCCTGGCTATGAAGTTCTGAACTAATTTAACTCCCTCTCTCACACAAGGGCTGATTTTAACCTTACCTTAAATCTCTCTCAGTTACACTTTAMCTGTGTGGTGGCTGTGGGGACTCCTGTGATGAAAGCAGGGAGTTAATAATGTTTTCCTGGCTGGCTGTGAGAAAAAGCATGAATGGACTTCTGTTGGGAAGAGAAAAGGGAAAAGGAAAAAGGTCTGTCTCAGGAAAACCTGATATATCCCTGAAGCAGAATATCATGGAGAAAACTCCATCTTGCAGAGCTTTTATAAAACAGTCTTACTTGCAGAGTTTTTATAAAACAGTCTTACTACCTTAAGAAGCAGTCTACCTCTGCTGTGAGCTAGGAGTTTAAAAATAATAGACAATCTTGAAGGAAAAAAGCAAAAAGAATTACCATAATAAAATATACTGTATGAAGCCTGAGAAAGTGAAGCCTGGCTTAATTGACAAAAAGTGTCAATGAAAAATGAATGCGGTTCAATAATGGATCTTACCACATTTCAATACTTTTGTTCTAGTCATATAGTTCAGAAACTGAAGGTAGTGAAATAGTTTTTTTAAACTCTCAGTTTCTTTGAAGTTTATGATAAGTTGATAGTTCAAAACATATTTTTCCATCATTGTAACCTACAGAAAGTAGCACAGCTTCATTTGGTTYTAGGAGTTTAATGAGCACAGGAAGAATTTGGATAGCTCCCAGAGTGATGAGCTATGTGTCATGTCTAAGTGAAGTAAATCCTATGACTCTACAAAGATATTGCAGGAAAATGTGATCAGAAACTCTCTGGCTCAGTAGGACCAGTAATGACAGTCAATGTCAACTACTCAACAATAAAAGTTCTGTTCAAGTTAAGTTCACTTATGCTTTGTGGAAGAATTTAGACAGTATGCATACTGATTGGATCAAAGAAAATGGGAAAAAGCAGGATTTAACTTCTGAGTTTATGCTTTTAGCTCATGCAAATCAGCCTTTTCTGATCATAATCTGAACAATAAGTTTGCCACTGATGGAACYTGAAGTTTAAAAGCATGTAGAAGTGCAGTATGTGGATAGGTCAGGTTTTCAGAARTCCCTACAGCTCCTGAAACTTTCACTAATGCTAATCTGCCAAAGAACTTGCTAAGTTGCAGTCTCTTAATCTTGGTCGTTTGAAGAYAAAATACTGAAATAGCCAAAGAAAGGACAATTCTCTTAAATTTAGAACTTTTGCCTCTGAAACAGATTTTGGGTTTGCATTGACCATGAGATAGCCTATTTCATGTCCCCTTTAGAGTGTTTACACCTTTGGGTGACTGAGAAAAAATACTGGATCASCTATTTGTGCTGTTTTTAACAAGTATTATCAAAAATATTTAGAAGACCTCTTTCTTTTTGGCCAAAAGTGTGTCCAGCAAGGTTGGATTCACTGTCTGATAGGAGGGAAACTTTGTAAAAAAGAATCAACAGGGACACTTGCCACTGGTTTAATGAGGAGGCAAAAAAGGAGGTGGGAACTGGTTTTTGAACCACTAGGCTGTCACCTGCCATGTGCACAGGTTTACCACATGGTAAGATGCAAACCTTGGACACAATTTTGTGCTGCATAGAGGCAGGCATGCAATTTCAAATTGTTTTTTTGAGATTTTAGAATTTCCATACAAGGGATGGCCTTATTCCACCCTCACTTCAGAGATCATTWTGCCTTATGTGTGTATATATAAGTATATATAAACCCAAACTGTGTTTGAATAAAGGAACGTATGCTAGAAATCAATGCTAAATCTGCTTAGCAGATTTAAATATGTCAAAATAGCCRGAGTGATACGAAACCATCAGCAATTTTCTTTCATTAAACTGATTTAGCRCAGTACCAAGGACAGAAACAAGCACTAATTGGATAGCAAACACATTTCAATTATCTATGGTGAATTAGCAAGCAGATAATAAGCACTAGGTGTTACCTTCATTTGTAAGTGTTCCTGCTCCACTCTCTGGCCTTTGAACTCTGAATCACTCCTGACTCCTCAGAAGCTTTTCAGAAAGAGGTTTCTGATTCCTGTGCAAGGATAAAACACCRCTGATATTCACTGATCTCAACTGATTTGTTTGATAAGCCAGATCATCTACCTCTCATAAAACTTGGAGAATTCAGTGATGTTTTTCTGAAGTGTAATTTAGCTAATTAGCAAAAGCCAGCCTGGTAATCAATAGAATCACTTGTATTACAGATGGCACTAACAAAACCTGAACTAGTTAATAAAACAAAAGGGTTTGCTTACTCAGCTTTAAAAGGCAGAATGACTGGTAGTTGCCAGCTGCTTTACTGAAAGTGCTGTATAATTCTTATGAATAAAATAGGACCCAGTTCAGGAGATTCTTTCCAGGTTCAGAAGTGGTGATAGCAGAGAAACAAATTAGCTTCCATGTGTTTTGTGTCTCCAAAGAGCAGAGCATTTTGCAGCCTCACTTTCCTTTATAACAGCAGCAGAGCTCTGTGACTGCCAATGACACAGAATCTTTCTGTGCTTCTGTTTTGTGTGTTGCATCCATTAACTAATCTGAGAAAAAATGCCATAAAACTAATATTGAAAAGACACCAGCTAGCAGGATTTAGCCTGGTATCATCCCCTTTKCAGTTTACATTACCTGAGTGTGTAAAGGATCAGGACTGTTTTCTGCCTTCAGCTCCAAAGCAAGAACAAATCAATCCGTCCAAGGGTGCTGTCCATGGTCCTAAGCCCAGAGTCCTGCCCGTGAAAATCCTTCCCTCCCTGCTGCCTCGCAGAGGTGACACCTGAACTGCATGCAACCTTTCTCCTGGGTAGCTACCCCGGATTCACCAGGAAATGTCATATAAAGTAGATCATATTTAAATACTTCGAAAGTGTGTTAAAGATGAACGAACTTGTAAAGTCTGTGCTCATTTTCTGGGTATTTAAAAGGTACCCAGACATGTGAGGAGTATTGGGGTCTGCAATGGGCCAGAAGGGTGGTGCTGCACGAGCACACTCACAGGGGCTCTGGGGTAAAGTGTGCTGTGTGCTTTTTATCAGAAATCCCACTGGAAAGCAAAAGATTGCCTCTGGTAAATCAAAACTGACATATTGTAAGACAAGAATTAATTTCTACCGACTGGCATATTTTGATGGATAGCTGTTTTGTTGGAAACCTTATGTCCAGCTGCACAGCAATCGTTTAGCCAGTTTGGATGAGTGCAAGGGCACAAATGCTGAATGGGCACTCGGGGGGAAACACATCAGCCAAGCAYTTGCCATCCCTGTAGCTCAGTATTRTACAGATGGATCTGACAGCATCTTTCTGAAAGGAGGCAATCCATGCTGCTGAGATRTTTGAAATGGGACAACAACAGCACTTGTAGATGGATTCTTCAGAATAAAGAAGAAATAAAAYGGCAGTATTAAGCAGCGGGTCACGTTGCAAATCACCATCTTTTTGTCATCTAGTTTGGGTATGATATTTGATAATGAGCCAAGTGACTCATGCCTTACATTTCTTTTCAGAGCAGATACTGAAATTTGAGTCAGATCATCCCCAGCAGGACTGTGATAAAGAAACTTTTTTCTGAACATTCCACAGGCTCAGCCCAGTCCCAGTGCTTGTGAATCTGTCTCTAGGGATGGAGCCACTGAAGGAAAAATGCAATGAGAAAGGACTTTTTCTGCTGGCTTATTTTATATCCATGCTTGTGCTGGCCTTTTGAAATGCAGGATTATGCCAGAACTTAATTGCAGTGCTGTTAATTGCATGCAGAGCCATAAACACTGAGTTAATATATTGCCTATGACTGTGTGTGTGTAAATGTCAGTCAAGTCACAGATTACTTGGATACCTTTTTTGACATTAAATTTGTGAATGTTTCTTAGGAAAGAAGCCTTCATCAGTATGAAGTCTTTTGAACCACAGTGAGATTTAAGCCATTCAGGGAGCTGACTGCCCCATCTGCAAACAAATGGCATGGAAAAATTTAACTTGCCAGTCACTGAAAGCTCATCTCTAGGTAAGATTCAAATATATACAACTGTCAAAATCAATGAGGAATATTTCTTATGGGTTAGCAATAATAKTTTAAGAATGCTGGCAAAAATAGTTTCACAGTAAAAGTGTGCTGAGCTACTTTATGTCATGGCCAGATCTAAATATAGCATTTATAGAAATTGCTTCTCCTGCAATTTTTACTTCTGTCATCTTTGCAATGTGTTAGTGTCAATCATTCARTGTGCTCATCTGGTCATCACATTTTCAGATGTAATCACAGTGTTGTGCATCTCACTGCCCAAACCCAGGGGAGTTTCTGGTGAGCTGCTGYTCACATCAAACTGAAGGTACCAAACTGAAGGTGCTGCGCTTGGTGCAAAGGGAGGCTTACCTCACCCTCTAGATGMTGGAGAAGTGTTAAAATCCACTTTCACTGTGTGTAAGGCAGCACAGGGTGGACCAACTTTTTCTGTCAGAAATCCTTTATTGGCAAATTACTAATTAAATTAAATGAGTGTGTGAAAAAAGAAAAAGTTTCTGTTTTCTGCCAAACCAAGAGTTTGTTCTAWTTTTTTCTCTCTCTTTCTTTTGAAACTAGAATTGAAATATAAAACATTGAAAGTGAAAACTTGTCATTAAAATTCTGGAATATTTTTCTTTAGGGATGCTTCCTTTGGAGCAGCAGCACRACCAGTATCTGTCTGTTACTAAATCTTGTTGCTGTAGCAGAGATTTGTGTTCAGTGGCTGCTGCTGTTGTCAGYAGCTGCCCATCCCCTTGCTGGCCTCTGGCCAGCTGCCTTTCTGGATTCCCCCARATCCAACTGCCTTGCTGTGGCAGGGGCTTTCCAGGGGGTTCCCCTCCCTTTTGGACCAGAAAGGGACCAGGAGTGTGTTGGGCTCAGTTCAGTTTTCCAGCAGTGCCGTTTTGGGGAGGTGCTTTCTAATTATACACAGCTTTAAGTACTTGTGTGCCTACAGCTCAGCAGCATTCATGCATCTGCCTCTCCTCAAAACAAAATGTTATCTCTTGGGATGGAATTGAATACATTCCACTTCAAGTAATTTGTCAGAGAATTACCATTTTCCATGCAAAAGAGGGATGCATTCTAATGTCTTCCTAATGCATTCAGATCAATCCCATGGAAAGATGGAGCCAAAGCAATACAGCAAAACTCACTTCCATATTTCTCAAACATTTTMAAATATTTGTTCACAATTCACTTTGATAATTTTCCTGGCTTCTTTTAGAGCATTCAAATTTTGTCTGGGAAGTGAATTCTATAGTTAAAACTCAGAAACAGGATTTGATATTTAGGTGTGCACACATTCTGAGTATGAATCCTTATGTTTGCTCAATATGGGAACAGAAATAGAGAAAGGAGGACCTCAAAATATACCTGGTTATAAATTTCTTGTTATTCAGGGGAGTTCATGCTGTGGAAGCTGGACTAGAACATGTAGTGGATTTGGTAAAATACACAAGTAAAGTGAACATAATTATGAGAGAGGCTATTTTCAGATTCATCATAACAAACTTCATTTACCTACCTACATAATTTATTAGCCAAAATCAGATGTAATGAGACATCTTTAAAGCTAAGTGTTGGTCTGGTTTGGCCTGGACAAAATGTCCCAAGGCAAAACCCACCACGCTGAGRCAGTGGAGCTTGAAGTTTGGCAATAATTTAGCATATGGATCAGATGATTTTGTTGAAACAGAAGGGCAGTGCAAAGGAAGCTGCTGCTGCTTCTTGGAAGGTGCTGAGGACTTCTCCTCTGATGAGTCCCACAGTATTTAGGTGCAGGAAATTATTACGGTGCTTGGAGGAAGGGGATGTGACAATCACATCAATTATGATTCATTTTGTAAGCAATTCCAGGAGCATAATAGGGGTCAGAGAAGAAAAGTGCTGTTCCATGGTATGTTTACTGTGGTGTTGCAGAAATCCTTTCCTCTTTCCCTGCCTCCCCTCAGTTAAAACAAAAAGGCCTCATTAAAACCCAGTGAAAGACACTGAATTTTTTATGCATCCATAGATTTGCCACTGCTGTCTCTCTTGCTTGTGAGAGTTCAGAAACACTGTAACAATTCAAAACTGTCCTTTCTGTAACTCTATTTTCTTCAGTTAAATTAAACCRGGGGGAATTAGCTCCTTTGATATTTCTCTTCCAAAGCTGGTTGAAAGTGTTGTACATGTGAAAAACGAGATTTTAAATGGAAGGAGAATGACTGACATTAATTTAAAACCCAAACTAAAGAGATAATTGCRTACAGTAAAAGTCCTGTTACAATGAGGAGTTAGTCATAAGTGATTACATAAATTTTAGAGATTAAATGATTTAAAAAAAAAATGTTTAGGATTAAATCTTGTCCTGAGTGGAACAGAAAATGCAGAGGTATCYTCCCTCTTTGGCAGTGATACTGCTGCTGGCCAGACTAGAATTTATTGGGGAGGACTCAGAGATTTGCTGAGGAAACATTTTGTTGCYTACCCCAGGCCACTCACTTATCCAGACAGTCTTGCTGCTTTCTGGGCAGGATGGCATTTATTCCTTACTCCTTAGAGTTTCTTAGGCTTTATACCCAGATTTACCCTCTGAAAGCCAAAAAAAAAAATCCCTAATATTTCCCCCTCCTCTTCTTCTGCACCAAAGATTATCCCTTAGTTTTTTAAAATAGCAGTTCCTGATATGGAATAGGAATATTCACTGTAAATATTTTTCCTATATGAATTGTGGAAGAGACACCCAATTCTGAGCAGATCCATTTCCTGATTAATTAGACCAACTGAATTGATTTGAATTAGTGACAGGATTAGTTAGCAATAGCTGAGGGGAAAAAAAAGTTATGCTTTGTATCAGCAAGGGTTTMTTCCAAATGCTTTGGTAAAAACAGATAAGTGGCTAAAGCATCATATAGGCATGAATCATGCAGATGGCTGGCAAAGCCACAGCAGTGCTACATGCTGATATTTATTTTGAGGTGTTCTAGGCTTAGGAGTCTCATTTAATCTTAACACCAATCAGTCTTGCCAGTACTCATGAACAAAGCCTCTTTTCAAATTTAGTGCTTTTTTGAATGCTTATACTTAGATCCTMTCAAATCCCAAGTTCTTAAAATAAAACAACAAAGCAGTGTCTCTCTGCTGTCCAAAACCTGATCTTTTSTATGTATCAGAGTAATTTTGTTTTAAAAGGAGAGATTAGATTTGAAATGTYTCAGTAGAGGGGCAGCTTCTTTTATTGTCTTTACAAAGCTTAGTGCAATRGCAGCTCAGATATTTTCTTGGGTCTTGCTCATATTATTAGAAGTATTTCAGTGTTCTTTACTAAGTTATCCTGTCTTCAGTCTTGGATCTTCTTGTTTGTGGCAGATACCTCAGGGAAAGAAACAACTGAAAATGTTTCAGTAACTTAGAAGGGCATGTTCCCATCATTTGGCTTTCAGACCTTCCACTGGCATAAAAAGGAATTTTGCTTTTAGAGAGATGTCAGTGTGACAGCTCTTAAAAAGCAGAACTGATGGGCTGCTGTGGCTGCATGGCTTTGTTTCCTCTAATAGAAAGATTTAGCTCAAATAAGTGTGTCCTGCATGAAATCACGTTGCTCAGCTGGGTGTTAGGATGATGACTCACTAGTTTTTCTAGTCAGGGACATTATGGGGCCACGTGTGTCCTTCTCCTTCTGGCAAGGGTCGTTTCCCTCCTGTGATACCATGGCAGAAGCCTTCAGCCTCCCTGCCCAGCACGATGCTGGGCTGAATGCCAGCTGCTGGCACAGCTCTTGAGAGCTCTTGGATCCCCCCTCAGGAGGTCCTGTCTCTCTTTTCCAGCCTTTTCTTAGGTTTGAACAGGGCTTCTCTGTTCCTGTGTTTATGGATGTTGTTTTCAGGAGGTGGGATGGAAACAGTGATGTCCTGGATTGTGATGGAAATTCCAGTTTGTTTGAATGGGCAGTTTCTTGGAACTGGTGAGTTGTGTCCCCATTGCCAAAAATTTGCAACTCCCTGAGCTCTGATAGGAATGCTTTCATCCGGTCCAACAGTAAACAGATACATATGTTCATCTCTTTTCTGTTTTCTGTTGCAATTTGTTATACACAAAATTGATTTCTCTTCCTTCTTTTTCCTGCAAATTCTCTCATTAAATTAAATARTCTGAGAGGAATAACCATTAAACCTTCATTTCTAATTAATTAAGTGGTTTAAAATCTRGGTCTTTGAACACTTCCCTAATTAATTGTGTAAAGCTAGATACAAAGTTAGCAGGGAATGAAAAAGTATTACATCAGGGAAGTGCTTTACAATAGACTATCAAGCTATCTACCAAGTAGCGCAGCAGAAGCTGGAAGACATTGGAGTTCTTACAGGCTAGAGGGGAAGTCTCTTTCCACCAGCAGCCATGACGGGAGTGGAAACTCTCCCAGTTACAGCCTGATCATAAACATTTGTGATACCAGGTGAGCTCTGAGCTATCCAATRCTGAAAATCCCTCTATGTCCTGTCACACTGCTCATGTCTCCTGTTCTGCCTTCAGCCTCTTCTTCTTCCCCACTCCTTCTCCAGCATTTTCAACAGCTCCTTTAAAAAAATGTGAAAAAAAAATCTCTCCTGAGCATTCTGGGTTCTGCTTTCCAYGGCAAATATTTGATCTGTCCCTTCTCACTTTTGGATGTCATATTTCATTGGGGATTTTCTATGATAAGTCCCTTTCATTGCCAGCATGTCCAGCTATTCTGTTTCYCACCTTTTAAGAAACTTTAATACTTGACATTTTGCAATTTTAAAATGTATGTTACTCTGCCAGTTGATTTACATAATCCAGCAGTTCCCGATATTATTGACTATCTCACTAGTTTTTAATGTTACTGTGAATTTTATTAATGATCACTTATATCTGCTTCTAAATGCAATGTACAGCAGCAGAGAGCTAAGACAGACACTTAAATTAAAATTTATGCTGTAAGATCTATCAGTTCTATAATTTAAATCCATTTAGCATGAACTTTGTTGTGTAGTGTCATAATGCTTTTTTCACTTAGAGCATCTTTTGGAACTAAATCAAATGAGACACAGAACTTTGTTCCATCAGCACAGCCACTTTTACAGCCAAGTTTGTACTTTAATGGGAACACAACTTGAATATCGTTTGAGATTGCCTATTTTCCATACACAGTAAATAAGTATATTACTCAGTCCTAATGCTTTGTTGATTATGTGACATTGGCTATTTCTTGATCCTGAATTCCTTCCTTCCCTCCTTCCCTCCCCACCTCTTCAATATCCTGAGACTGCAAAATACATTTCCATCGAGTGTGYCTGGCACTGAATGAAAGTTTCTGCGACCAGAAATAAAACTACACAACCCGAAATGTCTTCTGACAGAACAAAGCAATCCATCAGGTTACAAAATGGGTTTTATTATTTGGTCACCTGCAATGGCAAGGGACTGAACTGAATACCCCAGGATGTCTTTCCAGCCYGGTGTACTGTGATTAGAAACACAGGAAGCAGCAGATATGTATTCCCTGACATCAGGTCTCTGCAATGATTCTTCATTGAACTCCAAAGTCAGTGCAAGGCCTATTGTGTGGATAATCAAAATCCTGGCAATTTCCAGACCAGCTTCTCACAACAGTCGTGCTCCATGAGAGCAGTGAAACCACAGATGAAGATTCCTGGGACCACTAGGGTCATTCTAATATATTCCCTTACAGCTGCAAGCTCCAAGTTATAAAGCCTGTTCATAAATATATGAACATGGAAGATAAAACTGAACTGTGAAATTAACTCCTGTTTGCAGTAAAGGCAATGACAGAGCTTGTTTTACCCAGAATTTACTACAGAATTCTACTCCTTCAGCCCTTTTTTTCTTTGCCCTTGCCTCCACTCACTTTTACAAATCCAGTTCTGATGTCAGTTCTGACTTAGATGCTCTGGAGAGAATGGGAGAAAAAGAGACAGCATTACTGGTGACACTTGGGTAATACATTTCCACATCCAGGCTAGTCCCTTGGCAGTTTTATGTCAAGAAATGGGGATGAATGAAACAGATTAGCACAGAGTGAGATTCCCAGGTGGTATAAATTGACACAGCTTCTTTGGGCAGCTTTTTTACTAACTGAAATTGTTTTTCACCTCTTGAAGATGTGAACCACAAATTGAAGCGATATGAAGATTGAAAAAGAAATAGACCCCGTATCTTTGCTGTTTTAGTTTCAGAGTTTAGCCAAATGCAGTCTCATTAGGAGGTCTGTCATTCCATCACATTTTCTTCTGTGGCATCTGTCTCTTAATAGAGAATACTGAAGATTTGCAATTTCTAAGGACATTTTAATTAAAGAAAGATGTTTGCTTTGTKAAAACTTTGCCCTCTAAAAAGTAATAAGGAAATGAAATCCAGTGTGAGGCATTGCAATCCACCGTCTCCAGCATAACACTATGAAAACTGGTTGAATTATTCACTTGTTTTGAGTGTTGTTGGCGGATCAGCTGTCAGCCCAGAGGTCAGGAAGAATTGCAAGAAACTGCCCATCCATTGGCTTCTCTCTGCATTTTCATAGCAAAGTTCTGTCTCTCTGTTGAGAGATGCTGCAGCTGCCACTCAGGGGTGAAACAGAAGCGTGGTACCATGCAGACAGCAAAAATAATATTTCCCCCTGATGTTACCTTATKTTAAAACAAAAGAAAATTCTGCTCCCCAAAACACACTTAGTATTTCCTCCTTCCCAAGCCAGCAGCACTCCTGCTGGTGCAGTGAGGCCGATGCTTTCAGAGATCACATTGCCTGCAGATGCATCAGCCATGCAGATGAGATGCTGCAGTCCTGTCCTGTGTGCCATTCTCACTCAAAATGTTAAAAATCCTGTATTTCCCTGACAGGCCCATGTACGTGTTTGGGTAGAGAAATAAATRTGTTGCAAMGGGCAAGGRAAAAGACTTTCCTACCCTTAAGACYRAAGCATCCTATGGCACAAAGGTGTTTTGATTCAATTTCCTAATTTGGAAATGTGGTAATAATATCTAGATATCCCTTAAAATAYTGGGGTTTGCAATGATTTCTCTGGATGTGAAGATTGCTAGGGGGCCAGCTGTTACTGGTGTCTGTAAGTCACCTTGCAAAAGAGATTTTTATATTCCCCAAGTTTGCCTTTTGGGGATCCTACAAAGTGTACAGTGAATGCTTTCAACATTTGTGCGCCTGCACTTTGAAGACTGAAGAAAGCCATAACAAAGTCTGTGTTTAATAATATAGAAAGAGCAAGTAGCCTCTTTCTGTACGAAAACAGCTTTGAAAATGTAAATGGATTAGCAGTTAATTGTTAGAAATACATATCCCTTCACTTTCCCAAGCTTCCTGTCACCCAGAGCCCCGGGGCTGTGGTTGGAGGATTAGGGAACCAGCAGCTATTTCACAGCCCTGCTTAAAGACCCATTTGCACCYGTGTGGCCTGGTGCTATTGAGAGTGCTGGGACTCCAGCAAGCACCTGTGGGCTGTCTGCTTTAATTTACTGAGCAGCTGGGAGGTAAATGATGATATTTCAGAGCTACCACAGAAGGAACACAGCTCTGCCTGTAAGCTACTACTTAGCTGCAGCCTGGATAGATGAGAATTAAATTCTATAAAGGAAAAGGAAGCAAATACAGAAATTTAGACTTTTTTTCTTTATAGAAGGATGTGTTATCCCTGGTTGTACTTCAGATGAGCACCTTCTGAAGCTGTATATGTCTGCTGGGCAGTGTTGTTTCGAGTAATTTCATTTCTTGACTTCTCAATATCATTGACTAAAATTAAAGAAAGGTTCAGAACATGCCTGTCAGTGCCTAGACTAGTCCTTAATTTGAGATTTCAATAGGTTTGGTTCAAACTGCCATCAGGATAATGTGTAAGTTTTGGACTGCAAAGATCCACATGATTTAGACAATGCCTCAGTTCCCAAGTAGCTCCTTGGCATTATATTTTTCATATCAGCCACATCTATATTGTGTGTAAATTGCTTTGGGGTTCTTGAGGTGAAAGGCTTTAGATAAGTGTAAATTACTGTGTGGCCTGTAATTATTTTGAAGTGGTGATTGCAGGGCTGTGCTTTTTATTTGTATTGCAGGGGATTATGATTCTGGTACRGAGATATGGCAGCTTCGGAATTGGGGGAGAAATATGTTCTGAGACTTTGATTTATGTTTTTCTATTCTATTCTTTGAACATAGGTAGGAGGGCAAGAAGGAGAGCACAGACGTTTAGTGAACGTGCTCCTGCAGTGTAATTCATCTTTGAGGCTGAAACAGCAGGTTTATAAACTTGGTTAAGCAAGCTCCAATCTCTTTGCTGTTTTTCTTACACCTCCTGGAAGTGCATTTGACAAATCACGCACTTTAATAAAAACATATTTTCAAATCAATTTGGAAAACATACTGCAATCAAAATAATGGCTGGATTATGTGTTTGGAGCCAGTGTCCTTTTATTGTGTGTGCTGGATGGCTGTGTTACATTTGCCTCAGAGGTTGTGAGTAAATGCAATGAAGAGTGTTTTCCTACAGGTACTGTAGCTGTCAGCCTGCATTTGAGGCCTTCAGCTCCCAGCAAGCATAAATTGTGGTATTTTCCTGACAGCAGGATAATATAATTTCTGGATTTAGTTGTTAGAAGATTGCACAATTGCTAGATAATATGTAACTGCATATGAGACTTGGTTGTTCCCGAAAAATTCTTAACATTGTGAATCCCACAAGTCCTCAACAGTTCTCTGGGACTACCTAAAAGGCTCGCAGCCCAAAAGAAAGAAGAAATCCTCCTGATCTCACATCTTCCTTGGTTCATTTAAGCCTTGTGACATTGACTGGAATTTACACTGAAACAGCTCTTGGTTTGTTGCAAAGTACAGGAGTGGGATCCACACTGTTTTTCCCCACACAGTGCTCTACTTTTTTTATGAGCAGAGTATAAAAAGGATGTTCAGGCAGAAGGAAATGATTTCTATGCATGTTTACAGGATATTGGAATGAGCAGCTGGCAGCAACGTTGTGTCTTATTAACAAGGTAGTATTTTCTAACTGGTTGGATGTGATCCTTGATGTCACTAAAATCTCCTGATATATGTGAGCACAAGTACATTGGTGCATGCCAGTAGGAGGCAAACATCATTTTAAMAAAAGGAAGTAAATATGTTCCCAGTGATTTTTGGGCAGCCAAAACTTTCACAGCTTGTCAGCTGAAGTGCAGCAGCAATCACGGTGGCTGAGCAGCGTGGGCTTGTGACTGACACACTTCTGATTGAACAGAAAAACAGAGATAAGGGGAGTTTCAGATGCTTTCTTAAAGCATCACAAATCTGAAGAGATTGGGACATTTTACACATGGAGGAAGAGAATTGTCTTCCAGGAACATATTAACAGCAGCACTTATGGATGTGAGCAATAGCAGTCAAGGGTCCAGTCATGTCTGGTCCTGGACTGCAACCCCACTGTTGTCTTCAAAGCCTGTTGTAAGGACTATAGCTCAAATGTGAAGTTGAGTTTCTCACTTGTTACTGGTGCTGTGGACAGGTTCTTTTTGCAAATTCCTGTGGTTTGTCTTCTCCCATTTTCATGTAAGTTGTTAAAGTTCTTTAAATTTTCTTCCTCACCAGCATTTTCCTTCTACCATCTTGCATTTTAATTTCCTGGAGCAACAATTTGAGATGATGCAGAACCCCTATTTTACCAGGTGGGCTCACTTTCAGCAATCAGCACTGCCAGAACAACCCTGGCAGTTTGCCTGAGCCTCTGCTGTTCTCAGGATGCTCCCTCCTGCCCCAGAGGTGGGGACACAAAGCAGTGACCTCCTAACAGCCACCTTGGAAATCTGAGCTGCAGTCCTTCTGACGTGGTTGCTGTCTATCCCATCTTTCACCCTGATTAAAATGATGGGTTTTGCCACAGTAAAGGAACATGTTCTGATGGACCTCTGCCTGCACCTGCTATTGCTCCCCTGATGGCCTGGGCCTGATGCCTTAAAGTGTTTTCAGATAAGGGAAAGGGCTGATCTGTTACCCTGCCTCAGAGGTGGTCGTAACACATGGACACATACTAAGCCAAACTGATGAATTCTGTGAGAGGAGAATACACCAGAATATTAACCACTAATCTGTGTTTTTATACATGTGGCAATGAGGTAGGGCCTTCCTCAGTGCCCCACAGTGTTGAAAAAATATTTTTTAAGTGGAGAGACAGGAATACATGTCTTGTAGGGAAAAGAGACTGAGGGCTGTCTTCAGAGGTTGAGAAATCATCTTTTCATTTCTGATAGCAATTGTTCCTTGTTGTTCCTTGAGCAAACTGCTCTGCAGTGTTCCAGGGAAAGTACTCATTTGATGGTAAATTATCTTTCATTTGTGAAAAAAAAAATCCTGTTATGTGCTACGAGATTTACACAGAGTAAAGGAAGGGAGAGTTTTTGTCTGTTATTCAATACCATTGAAGCATTATGGAAATAATTATGGTTTAAGTTTTATTCTTCTCATTTTTTTTCTCTTAGTGATAGTATGTCTCTGAAATTTTGCTTAGGCTTGTATTAACCCAGATAGATGAAGGAAAATGATCTATGTAGCCAATATTTTTTTCTGTTGTCATTGAATTTTTATAAGTTGTTTAATCTGGAAAGTATCTTTCCTGCAGCCTATGAGACCTAACATAAAATTCTCTACTTCACCACCCCATAGCTACAAACTATTAATTTAAACTTCAAACCCTCTAAATAATGTAAAATTTCCTTTTCTTTTGTGTTTCATTCTGGCTTTTCTGGGAGCTAATTTCAGGATGATACCTCTACATACAAACAGTTCAGAGCAAAATTTCTCATCCCAAAACAATGGCTTACCATGAAATTTGTTTCCATGAGATACATATATAGTGCAAATTTCCCAGAAGCACAAGGAGCTGTGGGGTAACCTCTTCATGTTGAGGGGACAAAGAATTTGATCACAYAAATTTCTCCCATAGTAAATTTGGCCAAGCCTTGACAAGTTTTTGGGCTACTCTTAGGTACATAAATACTTGGAATGCTGGGCTGACTATCAGTGTGGGAATTCTTTTACTGTTCCAGAAGTTTAACTACCTGGTGTCTAATCTTTAAAAAGGGGCTTGCCTCTGGACAGTTTATTATATATATAGAAAATAATGGAAATAATCCTGCTTAGACAAAACACTCTCGCTTGACATTTCATTCAAGCTTGTGTGCTAATCTTGAACCTTTTGTAACTCCCCTCTGGACTGGCTTTTGGCTGTGGTGTCAACCCAGRAATTCACTGCTCAGGCCTGTCTTCAGTGAGCCAGAGCATCCCTGGRGAGCCATCACTGGACAGGGCTGTGATGTTCTTGCAGAGCAAGTGCTCTGCATGATATTCAGTGTTTCCCATGGCAAGCAAGATTTTAAAGTGTAAAGAAGCACAAACCTGTGCAGAGGCATACTTTTGGCATGCCTCCAGTACTCTGTGGCAGTTCCTGAGTGTGGTGCAATGCCCATGGGCAGGGAGATGGGTGGCTGTGCTCCTGTAAATCCTCTCATGTGCAAAAGCATTACTCATCCTGTAGCTCTTGCATGGTAGAAATATTGAATCCTGTTAGCAGTGTGAGTAATAGTTATGCATGAAATTAAATCTACTTCTCAGATAGGTCAGGTTCACCTTCTTCTTTTTATACTGCAATAGCTTGTGCAAATAGAAGGCTAAATGAATGCAGTGAGATKGAGCAGAGTGCTCCAGGGGTCTACTGTGGAATTCATGTGAGACCAAAGAAAAAGGATTTGTTCTTTTTCCTGAAGTTCCTCACCTATGAAGTATGRCAATCTGTCAATATACAGCGTGATAAAGAAAATGAATATAGCTTGGTGGCAATGTATGTTGGTTTTTTTGCTTAATTTAGTTTTCTTGGATAATATTGCCTATTCCTCTGAAGCCTCACTTGAAAATGAAAAGGACTCAAGATTTGGTCTTCTTCTCTGAGTCTGGTAACAGGCACACAGAGGACAGACTAGAGGGATCCTGAGGAAGATGCTCTTTGCTTGTGGCACTGCCTGTGCTTCATCAGAATTAATTCAGCAGCCCACAGAGACCTGCTCAGAGGTGCCCTGAGAAGTCCTACTCATAAAGCCACCTCCTGTCTGTGCAGGTTTTGTGGGTGACATATTCAGTTCATCCAGGCACAGACCATTTTCTCTTGCCTCTGCTTGCAGTTTTATATCTCAAACACCACTYGGTAACAAGGCAGTTGTATGCAGGCTGTTTTTTCCATCTCTTCTCACAACATACTCACTGCACTGAATAAATGACATGTAGACATTACTGGACCTATTTTCATGAGATCTCCTCTTTTCAGGCAAAATCTAGAAAGATAATTCATTATTATTGTAACAGGGAAGATTTTTTTCATCTTCTGACTATAATTCGATATCATTCACCTTCACGGAAAATTAAGTGAAGGAATCATTGTGCACCAATGGTTCCTTTGTGTACCAGAAGTTTTTAGTACACATTTTGTTTCTAAAAGGAGTTGCAAATACTTAATCTAAATATTTTCTATTGAAATAAACGTAGTGAATAAGAACAGAAAGTAATCAACTAATGCACCCTTACACCTCAGTGGATATTAGCTAATACAAATGAGGAACATCTATATTTCTTCATCAGTTCCATATATTGGACTGSATGTTCTAAGTTTTGAGCATGTCTTTCAACAATAAAGTGGATTCTCCTTGGTTTTGTTCAAAATTTCAATTAGTGAACCATGCTGAGTTGGTTAGAAATCATCCTGCAAAACCTCAAGACAGTGAGCTGTGAGGGAACTCTGGAGTGCTGAAAGGAGTGGGCATACACACAGTTAATATAACACCTGGCAGGGATAACACCAGCCTTTCCCAGGGGGAGAGGTGTCCCTTCCCTGCAGCAGCCAAACACTGTGGGTTAACACAGCACAACAGCTCCTGGCACTGCAGCCAGGCTGAAAGCTGGCATCCCACTGATTTATTGAGTCTGCCTGAAGTTGTGCTTTACTTGAGGGAATTTTCCTTCACATTCCCTCCAGCAGCTGCAGCCAGACTGAAGGCTGCAGGGCACGTGGGATTGTGCACATGTGAACACCTGTGTGTGTGCGTGGCCACAGGGCCATCCTTCTGGAGCAGCTTTTCCTGGGATACCTTGAGCTGTGTGTGAGCTTGCTGGCCACGAGCAGCAGTGCMTGATAGCTGCTGCCCTTTCCCTAGAGAGCTGCTTGGGGCAGAGGATTTTTGGGAAGCTGAGTGGAGGCAGGCTCTGCCCTGTTCTGTTTCACACAAGCCCAGCACTCACAGCATGGCTCCGGGTGGGTAATTATTCTGAGGGAGCTGGCAGCCTCACAGTGATCCCAAGTCAGCCTCCCTCGTGGTATTAAAACTTCTTCATCCATAAACAGGGAAGTCTGTAATCTGATTATGAACTAGTGTGAATTAGAAATTGAGTTCACTTGTGTCAATAGCTGCCAACATGTGTGAGCAGAGAATTAGGCCCTTGGTATGTGGAGCAGCAGTAAGACTAAATTTTATGTACTTGCATAAAAGAGAAAAGAGAGYAAATATTTTTCTACAGCTATAGAAAAACATGTTGCCACGACGTATCTATAATTACCAACATACACTTTAATATTTTATTTCTCAGGATGGTGATTATAAAATTTATGTAATGTGACAAAAAAAAAAAAAGGAGAAAGGGTTTTGGGGATTTTTTTAAGAACATAAGGCTTAGAAAATAAGAGGCAGGAAAATGTGTGGCTGGGGAACTGTATTATTGGGAGTTTTTAAGAGCAGGTTACTGCAGGACTTGAATAGTGATCAGGAGCTTCTGGGAAATGCTGCCTCCAGCAGCACTTCTGCTGCCCACAGCCACTCGCTGCACTTGGACAGTGGGGCAGGCAGGCTTTTCTGTCACAAGCAGGGATCTTCTTTTCTCTCAAACTTTCTGGATAGCTTGATCAATTTTCCTGCCTGATCACGTTGATTTCKTACTCATTTTAAATATTTCAAGAAGGAGGTTTGTTCAGAGCACTGAGGGGCTGCTCCAACATGGGCAAGTGCCACCTGCTCTATTGCATCTGCTCCCAGCTTTAATATTCTCCAGCATATTTTGGTAATCACTCAGTTATTTAATTGCACCCTAAAGGCACTGAAACATTGGAGAACCTCCTTGCAGGGCTAACATGGATGCCTGCATTAGCAGTCAGCACCCAGGGTGAGCTGCATTTTGCTAAGCAGCCAGTTCCCAAAGAAGATTACACCTATGGAGRATTAACAGCCATGTCAGGGAACAGGARGGATGGCAGGGAATGACATTACTGGAAAAGCAAGCAGCAGAGYAGTGCTCGGGAGGATTTTAGCAGGYATTTTGTGGAATCCCCCTCTATTGATCTGCCTTGTTTCTGGGATATTTTATAATGACAAACCACACACTTATAGAGATTTTACAGCTCCAGTCCTTGTTAGGTTCATCCTGTAATTAGGTGCCACCTTGTGAGAGTAGGAGGTTAATCAGCAAAGAGTACTTTCTAGGAATAGATATCTCAAAATTTGTAGAAGTCCATTTAAAACAATGCCAGCAAATTATTGATCTTATCTCTGTCCTCGGCAACTTTTTAACCCAAGCTAACTTTTCTTTGTTATTATAAGGAAGAGATTTCTCTATYAGCTTAAAGCTGGTTTTAGGGCTTGCATGGAAGGTCAGCCACTGAAGCATAAAATCAAGCATGAAAACCTTACAGAAAGTTCTCAYAGGAGCTTAGAAAAACCCACAGATATTTAACTATTTAACCAACTAAAATTGTCATGAGTYCATTTTTTTGGTCTTAAAGTAGCTCCCGTGTGAGATTGTTAAACACAAGTATATTTCAAGATGAAGAAGAAAGTCTTTGAATCTTCCAGGCTACTTCTGCTTGCTTGAGCTCCTGGTGACAAAAACTTGAAGTCATCATTTCTTTTCAGGACAAATATTTGGGCAGAGTATGGTGACAGTTACCCTGTTAGCCCTTTACTCAAACAGCCATTYACACGTTCTCCTCTCCTCAACACTCACCTTTGAGTTGAATCATGTCTCATTTTTATGAGGGTGGCTTTTTCCCCATCTATATCCATTAAGTTTCATTCCTGTCTGCATATGATAGAGAGAGGTGAAAGAGCACTGCTGAGCCCCTGATATGCTTTCTAAATGTGGTTTTTATTGCTCAAAATCCAATAAATCTGCTAAGGTGAAGGAGGCTAATGTGAGCAGTCCTGCAGGCTAGAGGCCAGCCYGGATGCCTCACTCGTGGTGCCTGGAGATGATCAAGTCTGGGCCAGCAGGGACCCTCTTGCTGTGCCTTTGCTTTCCATATGGCTTCCTTTGGTGATGACATTTTTCTCAGTRTCACTGGAGGAAACACTGATTACCCTCCCCTCTCCAGAGGGGTTGTTTGTACCCAGGGCTGCTCTCTGCAGACTGAGCAGATCAGTCTTTTTCTCACCAGCTCCATCTCCAGCAGCACCTGCCTTTCTGTCCAAGTTAAGGTGCGCAAAATGAATTTTGACTTTGGAATATTGTGTGAGAGATGATTTAAAGCAGATTTTCATCCAGGAAATTAAAATCTTCTGAGAATGAGCCCCATTGAAAAGAGCTCTGGCAGATGTCTGAAGTCATGATGAGATTTACAAGCACAGATGAGGGTCCCCATAGGCCTCTGTGAGGATGTGTTGGGCTGTGACCACAGCAAGCTCTCAGCCTTCTCCTTTGCAGAGTGGGATGGACCTTCAAGTAGCAAAGCACAGCCTAAAGTCTTTAGCAAAACTTTTGTTTTGYTGCATCACTACTTTTTGGGTACATGCTTTGTACATTTTCTTCAGYTTACTTAAAAGAAAAAAGAGGGAGTGGCAGTAGGGGTTGGGAAATGAGACAGAACCATAAAACGAGCTCAACCCAGGACCTGAATTTTAAAACTAATTTTATTTTTGAGCAATAACTTCCTTCACTGGGAGTATAACTTTTGATATGGTAGCAAATACTGCTCAACAGCCTCCCTTTTGAAAGAACAGATGCTTCAGAGATGCCTGAAGCTGGAGTCTCATGCAGTGAGAGGTTCCAAATCAGCAGTTTCTTTAGGAGACTCGTGCCATGGCTTCTGGCTGTAGTCTGTCCTCATCCTTCTTTGCTTCCACTTGAACCACCTTTACCTGCCCTGGCTGCAGTTTCCTGCACCCTTCAGAGACACCCCAGGAATGCCTTGGTGTGTGGCACACTGTGTCTTGTTTTACTGGGAGGTTTCTCTAAAGTAAGAGTCATTAATGGATGTTATGCATATACAAAATATTGCTTGCTCATTATCAGCCTGCGGTGTCACAATCTGCTCACAGAGCTTACCAACTTCCATCCCCAAATCCTGGCTTTGGCACCAGCTCTGGGTTGGACCCGCAGAAAGAGAATCTCTGTGTTTCTGGCAAGGTTTGCTCAGGAGTCTGGAGGGTACAGATTCTTAGCTTGTACCACAACCAACCCGCCTGAAAGTTATTTGGGTGAAGGTCTAATTAGAGAAGCATTTCCTCTGCTCCACGGGGAAGCGTGGAGCTGCTGCGGTACTGAACAAAGCGCGGTGATTTCGGGAGCCCGTGGGGGCCGGGAGGTGTGCCTGTGCCTCGTACCTGCGTTACATAAGCACGCCCGTACCCCGCTACCGCAGTGGGCTGGAGGCGCTTGGAACCGAGGGAAGAGGCGGCAGGAGGGAACGGGGAAGGCAGAAAGGAGAAAAACCCCGCGGAGCACGAAGGAAAGAGCAGCCAGCATAAACTTTCTGCTGCAGTCTTACTCATCTCGGCTGAGAGCACTGCGGGCCCGGCTTTCACAGAGCGGGGCCGATCCCGTCCATCTCCCCAGCCCCGGGGGCGAGGGCGGCTCGGCTCGGCCGGGTCCGGGTCCGGAGCGAGTCCGGCGGGCGGGGCGGTGCCGGGCGGGGCGGAGCGGGTCCGGCCCCGCCGGGCGGAGCCGCCGCGTCCCCCGGGGTGCGGAGCAGCGCAGCCGGAGCCGCAGCCGGAGCCCCCCGGCCCGGCCGCTCGGAGGCGCCGGGAGGGACCCGCGGGCGCCGCCGGCAACATGAACCAGACGGCGACCGTGTCCCACCACGTCCACTGCCACTCGTCCCGGGCCGTCAAGGTAGGGCGGGCGGCAGCGGGGCTCCCCGGCCGCCCCGCGTCCTCTCGCTGCGGGGAAGTTCGGCGGAGCTCGGGGAGAGGCGGGGACAGCTCCGGCCGCGGGTCCCGGCAGCGGCGCCTTCCGAGCCAGCCCTGCCCGAAGTTGCCCCGAGCAGGCGGCGGAGCTGCGGTGCCTCCCGGAGCGCCGCTCCGSAGCGCCGGCACGGCAAGGGCTCCGCTCCAGGGAGGCGGTGTGAAACCGACCTGTGAGGCGTGGTTCTGGTGGTGTRTGCTCGGAACCGGGACCGGACGGGACGGTGTGCTTGCTGCTGGTGGCCGTGTCCTCGCGTGCGGGAGAGTTGGGTGGGTGCTTTGGCCGGGCACTGGGGGTGATCCTGCTGCGGGGAGAGCCGAGGGAATAGCGGGCTCTGTCCTCGACTGCCTTCTTGCCCAACSTCTGACACCATCCCGCCTTTGCATTGATTGGAAACTACTTTCTGGCCGAGTTACTGCACTCTGGAGTGATAGAATGAAATCCCTAACCAGATTGGTATTCTGTAGGAAGTACCTCTGCAGAAATAAGTGGGGTTTTTTCTTGAAATAAAATAAAAATGCAGTYAGTGACAATATTTGATTAGTGACTCTTAGTCCTGAAAAAAACAACATCTAGAAAATTTACACCAGCTATTTTGTTTCATAAAATGATGTGAAAGCCTGAAGAGTTCACTTCAGTGCCTTTCTGTCGGTGCCAGGCTGTGCTTGGGTTTGTGTGGGGTGAGGAAACCTGCTGGGGATTCACTCCTTGTGCTGCAAAGTTGAGGGGTCTGGGGTTTGTTTGTCTTCTCAGAAGGAGCAGCTGAACTTCACATCATGTTAGGAAATTCTCAGTTGGGCTTTATCCCGTTAGTGCTGGGAATAAAAATCATGCCTTAGAGCTGAGGCGGGAGGGGATTAAAGGTATAAATCTTCGATTAGCACTGTCATTTTTATACAGGCTGCATCAGGATGTGCAGTGTATGATCAGTAATGCAGAATGTCTGCAGGCTCGGGGACGGGCAGGGGAGTTACCTGTGGCTCTAATGATGAGTTGTGTAAGGTGTAACTGTGTCCATCACAACACAGAAAAGCCCCTTAGTTTATGCCCAAATGGGCAAGGTCATGGGAAATGATAAATTACAATTGCCCTGGCCTACTTCAAAGAGTCAGCAAATATAATCTTAAATTGCTTTAAACCATTTCATCCTCTCTAGGTTTATCTCTGAAAGTACTAGAGAACAGAGAGCAGTCTGGTACTTGCTCTGGGAAATATTCCCTTGTTATGTTTGGAACAGCCAATGCTAATTTTTCACTGCCAGAAACATTTATTAAATTCATTTGACTGGACTTCTTAGCCAAAACAACAACAACCACCAATATCAATATGCCATTAAAAAAAAAAAAAAAAGAAAAAGAGCCAGAGGAGTCAATAGTCTTCAAAAAGAGAGAACATGAATCAGAGCCTTCTAGACATGAGTCCATTTTACAACCAACACAGTAATACTGATGCCATTAGAAAACTGTCTCRTTTTTCTGCTCTTAATTCTATGTGTCAGGTGTGAAATGTGCTTTATAAATAGTTCTAAGTGCTTCAGTGCTGAGCCAATGGATACTCCATGAAAAAGTATTTACGACTGCAGAGGAGCAGTAATGTCCCTATGGTAATGAGGACCTTGTATTGGAAATTACTTAGAAAAAATTCATTAGTGACCAAATAGAAATTACATTTTAAGCATGACTTCCCAAGAAACAGTGTTAGTTCTAGCAGTTATGAAGATTCAAGGAAAAAGGTTACTGGAAAACTTCACACCTATTGGAATGAGATCCCTAAACCCCCTTATTTTATTCCTTTTTATGTTTCTCCCCAACAYACAAAGCTGTGGCATCTCAGGTCCTGGGTGTTAATATCAATGTAATGTTACTTCTCAGTGGTTTTTGGATCAGCCACTCTGCTTTGTAACRCAGCATAAAGTTCTGGATTCATGTAACAAGAAGCAGAATGATCCACTTGTCCACTAAAWGGAATCCTGCACACTTCACCCATGCCGGTTCCCTCTCTGAGTCACCCTGGGGCTGCAGGAGGGCTGGTGCCTGCATGGGGGGACACCCCTGGCCCTCTCTCACATCCTTCTTTGTTGAGGGATGGGTACAACCTTTTGCATCCGTGAACTGAGTGCACTGCATCCAAAGTTTGGTAACAGAGAAACAAACAAATTTTCAAGAGGAAAATGAATATTGAGCAAGGAAAAAAGCCTAAATATACCAAACCCCTTCGATAAAATGGCGAATCTCCTAGAAAAGCCTTTTACCTCYAAGACTCCTTCTAGCTTGTTTTGAGGTGATTGCAAACCTCACCACCTTGCTGACAGTACTATGAACAATGATCTTTCACTCTGAGATGTGTAACAAAAACTTTTAGGGTCTAGCTGGGAATGCCAAATACCTGCCTCATTTCTGTATCATTACATGCCTGACTCCAGGATCCCCCCCATGGCTATGAAACTGGTTTTATTCTTCACAGTTTTGGCTCATCTTGTCAACACAGCAAGCAAATTAGCTCTTCCAGGAGAATCACTGAGTTTTGTGCWCTTCCATGTTGTGCTGATGGCCAAATAATTTTTCAACATTCTATTTTGTCTGATAGAGAAAAATTCTGTTAAAAAATTGTTTGCCTTCCTTGGAGGAAAGAAAGAAAAAAAACCTACCATAACCCAGAAAGTAGAAAATAATAATTATCCTGGCTAGCTAGGAAAACAAACCAAACATCTGTGTGAAATTTACCAGGGACTGTGGAATAGAAAAGTTTGTCTTGCTCTTAACACAGTCGTGATTACAATTTGCTCTTATTAAAAAAAAATGGAGTTAAGCTAATATTTCTGTGGCTTTATACATTCCTTAATAATAAAATATTCTTTACCAGATCATGACTCTTTGCGGTTATCAACCTCATATTGATCTGACTGCGAGCTGGATCATGGAAAGAGTTACTAATTGGCATTTCAGAAGCACATAATTACTGTGTAATATAATATGTATGTTATAACCTTTTACTCTTCTTTCTTTCCTGCCTTCCTTTCAATTTTATTTATTCATTAGCTCTTAGATTGTAAACTATAAAAGGAAAGTGCAGATATGTCCTTAGCAAAAATTCTGCAGCAAGTTTCATTAGTGTCCAGGGATTGTATCAGCAATTTTTACATTTCAGGTTTATTGTAGTGCTGTAGCACCTGCTAATTGATGGGTAGTGGTGTACTAATAGTTTTCTTATTTACAATTAGGTTGAAGAGCAAAGACTTTGGGGGGTTTGTAGTGTTCCCTTTGGACTTCTATGTGTTTAGAGCAACTAATTTCTTTTTAAACCAAACCTGTGCCTTAGCAGGAAAACATCTGCCTACTCCTGCAAACTGCAAATGCATCTCCTCCTACAGAAAGAGAGAGAGAGAGAGAGAGAGAGAGATATTCATGTGTAGCTGTTCCTGGTCATAAGGGCTGCTTGGTCAGTCTTTTTGGGTTGAAACTTCAGGTAGTTGGATCTTTGCATGCCCACAGCATGTGCACTCACCAGGCCTTGTGCAGATAGGAGAATCACTGCAATCTACCAGCTTCTTAGGAAATAAATCCCTTAAAATGAGAGCAGTGTTTCTGAAATCCATTACATCAAAAGCAAGTCACTAACAGATAATCTCAGTGAGTGTTCAATTATGAACTAGCTAGGATACACAGCAAAGGGCACAAGTGATACAGGGCTGTGTCATTGGTAGGAACAGTCTATGGCAGCATAATAATGCAAAAAAAACCCAAATAAGTGGTGCAATTAAATTGAATAGGTTTGCATGGTATTTTGTTTAAGGCAATATGGAATTTGAGCAGTGGTGTGCCATGTGCCAACATGTTTGTCTTGCTGTGTGAGGAGCTGCAGCCCCAGGGAAGTGCAGTGTGGTGGTGGCAGGAGGCAGCCTGGCCATGGGGACACATGTCACTGTCACCTTCAGGATGCGGCCAGCTCAAAATGCACGCTTAGAACAAAGTAAATATTTCTATTTTCCAGAGCACTGAGAAAGTGTRCAACACTCCTGTGTTTATTCAGTTCTTGAGACTCTGGAGGTGTTTTGTGACCTGTTAGAGGACTCCAAAAACTACAGGTTATAGCACTGATCAGAGAGACTTGCTTGGAGCATGATAGAAATACCTTAAGTGTTGTTGCCCGAATGCATTTTTGTTGAGTGGAGTTGCTGGTGTGATTTATTTGTATTTTGTAGACTAAAACTAGTGCATGATGACACATACAYATATGTGGAGACAAGCTGAAGATCTCTAGGTAGAAATTTGAAGAACAAATCACAACTTTTAAATCTTCCCATGTAACACCTTTCTGTATTTTTTCAGTCTCCTTGCCAACATCTGTATTACTGGAGAATAACTGGGGCCTTTTCCTATTAAAAAGTCCATCCTTTGTCATAAGAAGGGGCAGGAAAGAGGAAAAAAAACATTCGAAATGCTTATATTTTCCTCTTCCAGTCTATGAATAAAGAATTGCTCCATGTCAAAAGTAACATCAAGATTAGTTAACCAGTACTAGATAAAAACTAGGRGAGAGAGAGAAAGGGAAAGAGTTGCTATCAAATCCCCAGGTGATGCCATAAGGAGCAGCACAGTGTCTCCATTGGTCTGGTGCTCAGGCCCAGTGTGTCCCAGCAGCAATTGCCCAGCACTCCACAGCCAAGATGGAAGTGGTGRGGATCTCTCCTTGCAGGGGAGCTCAGTCCCATTCCCTGCTGTGACSTTATGGTGGGGCATGTTTGCTGCCACTTCCTTGCCTACAAATTTCCTATATGCTTTCAAAATTTTCCTCTCTTAATTCCCTGCTCTTTTCATGAAACTTCAAAGCAATTAGCACAAAGTGCAAGCACTTTTATATGCATGAATATATACTGATTCTGTGGTATGGATTTGATATATATCATATATAGCCAACCCCCCCCACCAGGTATTCTAATACAATTCATGGCTTTCAGTGTAATGCTGACCATAGGGATTTAGARGGCAGTCACTTTAAAACTAATAAACACAAAGATACATGAATGTGGTGGTAAATTATAATTAATGGCTAGGTACTTTCC
The DNA here is from genome assembly GCA_014549065.1 of Cardinalis cardinalis. Lineage (NCBI taxonomy): Eukaryota > Metazoa > Chordata > Aves > Passeriformes > Cardinalidae > Cardinalis > Cardinalis cardinalis. The sequence continues at coordinate 4,547,410 of JACDOX010000036.1, forward strand.
TGGATTGTACTCATATAAAATTTTTCCTACTGCCCATCATTACTTTGAGGAATAGGGCATTAAGTTTGATTCTCTTTGAAGCCACTTAAGTTATGAGTCTGTGARTGTTACATAACACCTTCCTGAATGGACGCCACATCATAAGAAATTTAATCTTTCTCATTCTTTAATCCAAAACTGTTTTACTAACCATGTGTTAGGAAATTTTTTGTGCTTATTTTGTTCAGTATTTCTTTCTTAAACTTAGCATAGTAAGACCAGCATGCAGTCTAATATCTGAGMATTGCTTTGGAATTTGCTTGGGACCTTTTCTATTTAAAGATTTTTATCTAAGGTCCTCAAATTGAATTATAAATGTTAAGTTATGCAGCATCCAGGTTTGTGACTGCTCTGTGTTAATCATTTGACAGGTTTTTGGATCAGTGACTTTGACTTCTCACGTGCTGACAACACCCAGTGTTACTGGCAGCATGTGCCAGAAGCAAAGCAAAATTAGCTTCTGGGACTCTTAAAAATGAGGCACCTGATGTGGCAGAATGCATYGGGGGCTTCTTGTTTCAAAGAGAGAGAATGAGACAGGCAGGTTCGTTACAGTGTGAATGGAACCAAGAGTGATTCACAGCTATACATGCCAACCCAAGGGACATGAGGGGAGGAACACCTAGAATGAGAGTCATCAACTTAATTAAAGACTCTCCACAGTTCTGAGCTGTGAAGCTAATGCAATGGCTGCAGATGAGAGTGTGATTTATTTCATTTGGAATTTGACTGGTGAAATAGTTTGTGCGAATTATGCTTTAAAATGCTAATTTCTCAGTGCTGGTGGCAAAGGCAGCTCCAGTACCCAAACTGTGGTGGGTGTGTGCTGTGGGTCTCATCCCCACATCAGGAGTGCCAGAGGGAGAGAGGAAGGATGCTGGGGCCTTCAGGGAAGCAGGATAATGTCCAAAGATGTTTAAAGCTTAGTGATACTGATGCTGGCCTTGAGCTGCTGACCTCTTTCCTGAGGATACATCAGAAAAATAATCCAAAGTTAGAGTTTAAAAAAGGAAGCGAGTGGAACTGGAGGGAAGGAGATGGCTGTTTGAGCTTGTGTGTGACCTTACCRAGGGAAAAGGATGGGGAAGGCAAGCCCTTGGGAAGTTTTGCAGAAAGTTGAGAAGGAAGTAGAGATGATATCTGAAGGACACCTTGGGGCAGAGGCAGCAGCTTGGCAGGAGGAGGCAGAGACAAGGGAGTTTCAGGGAGRCAGAACCTGAGTGCGACTGGCTGCTGACGGCAGCTGGCAAGTCAAGGAGGATCAGAATGGGSTATTGTGTTCTGGCTTCAGCTAAGGAGACTGCACTTGGCATATTGGCTGTTGGGTTAGATTACGTTGCTAGATCTGACCTGTCACACAGAAGTTATTGCAGAAAGTCACAGCCCTAAAGAGAAACCAGGAGACAGAGATAATGTACTTTTTTTGGAGAAGTGACAGAGATGAGGTTTGCAAAGTTATCTCGCTGTGGAACTCCCAGAAGCAAGGGAGCACAGTGTCTGCAGGCTTCCTGGGAAAAACACCCCACAGATACATGGTTATATTTGGAAGAGATATATATGCATATATTCAGAAGAGTTAGGCAATATGGAGAAAGAGAAAAATTTATACACAGGGTTTCTTATAATTAAATCCACCGTTTTTTGTAGTAACATAGAAAAGTAACTAAAATAGCGCCAAAACCATGAGTTTGTCGGGAAAGTTATGATCATAATTATGCAAATGTTTCCCCTTTAATAAAGGTTTGGGGAGCATACAGTGATAGTATTTTGGTAATCTTTGTCCAAATTTGGCTACCTGTGCAATAATGGTTTAGCACTGTGGGAGGCAATAACAATACACGTGTTAAATTAGTATTTAAAAGTTTTAAGTTATTTTAAGCTTATTTAATAATGTTTTGATTGATGTGGCTCATAAAAAAWGAATATTTCATCACCAATAATAAGCCTATTGTTTCTTGTACAACCTGAGCTACTTCTGCAAGTAACGGATGTCCGGTTCATTTCAGGGACATTTCTGCATGAGAAATTCTAAGAATTTTCATGTTAGCACAATGGTGGTGAMATCAAAAATAAAGCCATTTGTGTAAAAAGAGTGTGCAGTTGTGTAGCAAGTTGCTGAGCACAGAAAAATTGATGCTGTTATATTAAAGGGTAACCCTTAGGTTTTATGTTCCTGCAGATTGAGAAAGTCACAACATGCTAGTGCTTCATGTCGAACTTGCCTTTACGTTTATATCATTAAAAAGGCAAACTTGGTTTTCAAAGGTGGCTGTTCTTTAAGGTGGTAATTGTGTTCCTCCTGCTGCTGGGAGAGCACTATGCCTAATTCTATCCCAACTGTCCTTTTCACCAGTGGGGCTTTGCCCAGGGACATCCCTGGCTGGCAGAGTGTCCTGTGGCTGTTCCTCAGAGAGGAACCTCTGTAGGTGCAGTAGGGAGAGAGTTTGACACCCCGTGGATAGGTGAGATACAAACATTTTCAGTTCTGACAAAACYGAGACCTGCTGAAGGTATTTCACAGGGAGAGGGAGGGAGAAAGCTGGGGCAGATGCCTGTGCCTGGTGGTTACACTGGTGGCTGTAAATGCTCTGTGCTCCTGCAGAAGGTGGAGGAGTTTCTCCAGGGCAGGGGATGGTGCTGGAGCTTTTCCCCGAGCTGCRCAGCACTGTGCAAGTCAATGCACCAAAGTCCATTAGCTTAAGGGGAGCTGATTTCTTGATGCCAGTGGTGAGGGCTGAGTGTCCCTCTGGGGACCCCATTTCCTCTGCCCCTGCTGCCTGGGTAAACGATCTGTCAGAGGTCTGGAACGGTGTCTCTGAATTTACTCTTCACTAAAACAGTCAAGGAATGAAGAATATTTGTTTAAATTCTTGTTTATTRGCCTGATTTATGTTTTTAAAATTGTGGTTTCAGGAGTGTAAAGGCAAGAGTCTATCCCTTGGCTTAGTTTTYCCCTGGGTATTATAGATGAATAGCAGGCTTACATTTTGAAATAAACTTTTTTTCTTTTGTAAAATCAATTGCTTAGGCAGGAGAGTTCCTGACTTCCCAATTAAGCAATTTATCTAAAAGAAATCTTTTTTCCCTTCCCTTCAGAGCATTAAACCCTTACTCAGCTTGAAAGCTGCATCAGTCTGCCAGTGTGGGATTAATGCCACAAACGTTACTGCTCATATTTGCTGCAGAGATGACCTGCAGACATGACCATCATGTTAAAAAATAGCTTTTATAATTCCTTGTGCCTGATAACAGAGCCAAAAAACCTGCCTCTGTTTTCCTGCATTTCTTCTTACTGGTTAGAGAAGGGGAGAAGGSACAAAATGTGGTGCCTGTCCCTGATGGCCCATCCATCCTTGCTGCCTCCTGGGGCTCGGGCAGTTTCTGGAATGGTTTTCTGGCTGCGGTGGCTTTGCCTCTGCCATGTCCCTGTCCCGTGGGCATCACAGGAGCAGTGGCCATGGTTGCCTCCATGGGCTGTGTGTGAGCACTCAGCCTGGCATCCTAAAACCTGTCCTGAGCCTGGTCCCCCTGCACACCAGGAAGGCTTAGGGCTTACTTTGRCTTTTTGGATAAATCTAAAGAAGGGAGGAGACTTTTTGTTTTCCTCTTAACCTGTTTGTCTGTTGTCAGTATAAATAAGTTTGAACATGTTCTAAGATTATCAGCACAGCTCCTGAACACTGAAAGGAATCAACCTCTCAAAGCTTTTGAGCACTCCCAACACTCACATTTTACCTGCACAAGCAACCCCAGTGTGTGTGTGTGGCACTGAGCAGCACAGTAGTGTGTTTATTCACTCTCTGAGCTAACCTTGCTTCTCCGAGAGGCTGGAAGGAAATTGCTGTGCTTCTGCATTTTCTTGTKGGACATACTAGTTTCTGCTGCTTGTAAGGATCCTTTCCCCAACTCTCCTGCTAATCCAAACCCAAAAAAACATTCTAGCAGTGCTGGAATGACTGACTAAAGGTTTTCTTGCTGTAATTTATACACCTGTCAATAATTTCTTAGTTGATTTTTTCCCCCCCATACAGGACACAATGTCTTATTGCTGGAGCTGAAAACTGGAAAATTGGACTTTGGGACAGACTCATGAGTTCTGTTTCCTCCGGTGGTAACTGTTCATTCAGAGGTTCTGCAACTGTTTCTGCTGGGCTGTTCCAGGGAATTAAAGCTGGCTTTTAAGGTTAACAGTTTCTCTTAGGAGGTGGAAGGAAGCTCTCCATGGCTTAGCAGGCTGCCCCAGCTGCCCCAAAGGYCGGGGTGACCTCAGCACTGTGGCGGGTGGAGCTGGGGCCTCTYGCTCACTTTTCCTTTGTGGCTTTCTGTTTTCCTCTGGGTTTGAGTCCTCCTGGGTTGTTTGCCTGGAGAATCACGAGCAAGTGAACCTCTGTGGCAGAAGAAGAGATGGTGCCAGTCACTGGGGCAGCCTGGAGGGAGCTTGGTCCCTGTGTCACTCTGTTCAGCCATGCCTGGGGCAGCAGTAATTCGGGGGGGAAAGGAGGCAAAAAGAATATGGCAGAAAAAGACTGAAGGAAAAGAAGGGGGAGAAAAGTGAATCCCTCTGAGCCACTCTGGTAGCCTCAGGAGACACATCTGTTGATGGCACATCATACACACCTTGCTCTTCTGAGCATCTCTATGGTTTAGGATGATTTTTGCTGTCTGAGAAGACAAGACTGTGTTCATACTAGAAACCTTTTCAACTAATTTTTTTCACACAATATTATCTGGCTGCTGGGAGTCGGTACAACCCCGGATTTGCCTGTTTAAAGACCCAATATGTACTACCCATGGCTCTCTTTCCTGGTGATGATTTTTAAGCTGTGAATTCCCTACATTTGCCTACAGTAAAACCTCAGCTGACATCCAGAGYGCATATTTTTTGTATAGATTTAGTCTGGAGTTTGAAAAAATCTCAGTTTTATAATTCAACAGCTGTAATGTGTTTTATGGGAACGTTAATGTTTCTGAAACTTGATTATGCAAATATTTGCAGAGGGCAAACAAAYGCTCAGCGAACAAATCCATAAAATAATTAAGCAGAGACTGGTCGTTTTCTATTTTCATAGTATTTCTATTGGTTTCTATTTTCATAGCATTTGTGTCTCTCTAAACATTTCCCAAACTCTCTGGATGCCTCTTTCCCCTCAGTGATTTAGAAGTCCCTGGTGACATTGATTGCTTCTCAAGAAGAGGTCACCTTTACTGGTGAGACCCATGAAAAAGCTCATGCCATGTGAAGAAATTTTTTGAGATATCTTTACAAATATTTTACAGATTCAAAGAACTTTTCTGGCATCATCAGAATCATAATACCAAGCAGTGTTCAAATTTAAGGACTCTTAAAAGTATGAAGAAAAAGAWTTTTAGATGACCACTGTCCTCTTGGATACTGGTGGGCAGCTGTGCTTTTCCACATCCAGTACTTAAATATCAAGTCATTGAGTTGGTGGTTGTGCTCTGGAAGAGATTTATTTCAGGAGTTATAACTAAAATTACGTTGTGTCAGAATTTTGTGATTTTTAAGTTGTTTTTTGTCATATTGGTTTGAAATTCTGCAGATTCACTGTAGCAATCCTGATACAGGCAAGTTATATTTGGATTGAGCTCCAGACACATGGAAGTGAGAAGCTCATTCCCTACCAGGCTTTGTGCTCCCAGCACAGCTCTGTCACTTTTGTACTGGATTGGGCAGCATAAAARAAATGCATTTATAGTCCCAGGCAGTGTTCAGAATGAATGTTGTGCATAAAATTCCTTGCTGAAGTAACTTGCCTGATGCTGCAAGAGAGATGGGCTAACAGAGAATTTGGGTCGCTGTACCTAAGAATATTTCTGTAATTAAACTGGTTTGCATTTTTACATKAAATACTTGAAAAAGCTTTAAAGCTTCAACCTGTCTATCCCCTTTCCTCCTGAAACATAYTGTTATAGCTTCACATCTAAACCATTTAGAACCAAATTTTGATAAAGAAAAGGAATCATCATTGCAGGATTTTGAAGAACTTATTTCTCATGTTGAGAAAGATGTATGTATTTTCTGTGTGTGTCACCCTCTGAGTACTCTAGCCTTACAAAATAAAGCTGGCATGGGTTAGATGCAATGAACTAAAAAAAGACTGAGTTTGAATGAAAAGGAAATAATAATTGATACTCAAGATTTTTATGTTTCATTTTTAAACTGTAATCAAAAAAATAGTGTGTACTCTCGTTTGATGAATGCTGCACAYGCTGCAGAAAAGGTGCACTGCAAGATTTTGGAAAAGTGCCCACAACTGATACAGTGGGATTTGGGAAGAATTTTATTTTTAATGGTTTGATATTTTTTAAAACTCTACCAATTCTCAAGCTGCCTTCTTGCTTAGGTCAATTATTTTTGAGGAAGGATGCAATGTGCTCATTACTTTCCAGTATTTCTTCTGTGTTGTTACTGCAGGGAAAGCAGACAATAAAGTACCTGAAAGCTCAAATATCAGTCTTTAATGATTTCTGCATTGAGAGCATAGGAATGAAACTACTAACATTACAATTTAGCACAAATTTTCATTTCTATTTAATAACTGCTTTGAATGGTGACTTGTGTGATTGATCATGCACATTTACACAATCAGCATTTATAGTTTAACTTTTTAAATGAAAATGAGGAATACCTACAGGTATAGGCTATATAGAGTAGTATGTGATAATGTAAGAGTTCTCCAAATTAGTACTATGACTGTTTGACAAACTCTCATAATGTCAAAGTTTAAATTATTGAATAGCTACAATTCTGCTGTAGAAAGTGCTATGTAGATCATGAGACATAAAAGGAAGCATGTTCCAGATGAAGTAGCTGAGTAAATATATCAGCTAAGTGGTTGATAAAGTAGCTAAATTACTGTAAACAAACAATAAAACATCTTAGAAGAAATATCTCAGAGAAATTGCATATTGAAAGCTTGAAAAGATAAATGCAAATTGTAAATATGTAAAGGCTGGAGGGCAGTTTTTTGATAAAAGCTGTAGGTTCTCTTGGCTGTCTGTCTAATACAGATGATGTCCTTGAACAGTAATGATTATTCCCTCTGACACAGAGTAAAGCATAGGAGATGAGAGTTGATATAAGATGGACCAAATCTATTTCTGCCATTAAATACTTATAGAAATATTTCTGGGTATTGTAATATGAAAATGTTCAGTGAAAGGAAAATGTTGAGACTGTATATATCATTAATCAATTATAAGTCATCTTAATGGATAAGAAATTACTCCCAAGATATTTGTTTTATTAGTGAACTCAGTTCTGCAGAGCATCAATTCACTGCATACCACACGAACAGCTTTTTTTTTTTATTTATTTTTCTTTTCTTCTCATTATTTTTGATAATTTTAGTTTCCAAGAAAATATCCATGGAATTGATCATCCTCTACCCCTAAGGCTGAAGATGCCAAATATATGATTTTGTGCCAAAAGTATTTGTGGAAGCATCAAAGTTCTTGTCTGCCAGCCAGTGGCCAGATGCCATCAGCAGCAGCAGAGGTGGCTGGGAGTTTTCAAGCTGGAGCCAAGGTGTTGCAAAAGTGTCCAGGGACCCTCAGAGCAGCCTTGCAACACTTAAAGGGCAGCACTTTTTCATCTTAGGAGGGTCAGAATTTTTAGCTGGGCCTGTTGGGGTAAGGAAAGGGGTAAGTAAAATGTAGAGTGTAGATTTAAACTAGAAATAAGGATGTGTTTTACAATGACAGTGGTGAAGCACTGGAACAGGTTGCTCAGAGAGGTGGTWGAAGGTCCATCCCTGGGAGCACTGGATGTCAGATTGGATGGGGTCCTGAACAGCCTGSTCTGGTTGAAGATGTCCCTGYTCACYGCAGGGTGATTGGACTAGATAAACTTTAGAGTCYCTAACAACTCAAATTATTCCATGATTCTATAAAAAAATGAGAAAATTAAAAGTGCTATGAAGCACAGCAGAGTTGTCAATGATATCCCCCCCATCTAGTGGGAGACAGCCTGGAAGAGCTCGAAGAAATTGTGTTTTGTGCATACATTGCTGTGTGGTAATGTTTTCTCTTTATATTGTATTTTTCATCCTACTACCTCTGGACAACTCTCATGTWGATGAAAAGGTAGTGGTAATGAGTTCAGCTGATAAATCTTTCAGAAGAAGAGGGGAGAAAAAGAGATAAAATATTATAACTGTTTTTAGTAAGGGGGGCTTACTTGAAAATATTTAATATCTGATTCTCAGTGTTTTCTCAAAATGACACCTAAAAAAAAGATGATAAAAAGTTTCTAAGATAATGAAGATAGTAAGAGGTAATACTAAAATGACACTGATAACCCTTCTGCATTCAGTATTATTTTATGTGACTACTTTATTCATTATGATTTATGGAGAATATATCTGGCTACAAAAGCTGGATAATAGATGGGTTTTATCTTTTTAATAACAGATCTAATCCCACAGTCATTATTTAATCAAAATTTCTTCTTTTCAGACATTTTCTTGCATGTATTTTTCTGAGTCAGGACTGTGATACTTAGGAGTTTCCATAGGTGACAATTTACATTTTYAAAAAACACATCAAGAAATGGTCATGTTCTTGCCTCATGCCAACATGATGAACAATTAAGCACTATTAATTCTCTTAYATGATGGACACTGAGACAAAGAAAACTTAAATATCTTGCAGAGGGCTGCTGAGAGCTTGGTGTTAGAAGTRATGAGACCTTGAGGGCTCCCATCTCTTTCCAATACCCAGTCGAAATACAATATKCAAGAGGAAAAGAACCAGTCTTGTTCCTTTTAAGACAAAGTGGCAAAAGTTCTGTTGATTTTTAAGAGGACAGAGTCATTGGGTAGGTGTCTCTTGATTTCTCTTTAGGTCATCTGTAGGCTCTTGGACAAGGTGTAGAATAAAGGTGTTGTTGTATTTGGATTTTTGGGGTTTTTGTGTTTGGTTTTTTGTTTTGTTTTGTTTTTTTCTTTCAGTCTGGAGGTATTTGTATTCACCTTTCCTAAAGAGATAGAAGGATCTAAAATTTAGAGGAAGCATATTCTCTAAATTAAAAATATTATTATGAAGAATGTTTAATTATCTTTGTATTGTTAAAGTAATGAACTGATGTAATTGTGATCTTCATGGCTGTGTGAAGAACAGAGGAGGGACACAAAAAAGCTAATGAAGATCTTCCCTGTCCAGCCACATTTGATTGATTTGCTTGTTGTTCAGTGAGAAATGCCACAGAGCTGGGAAATCTGCCTGGCTCTGCTGAAGGAGTTTGAGTTATGTTTCTTAATAATGTAGCTTTATATTTAGTGGTGAGTTACAAAGATTTTTGCCCTTCTTTCCTGAAGGCAAGRTATGATCCAAGTTGGCTGATGAGATGAAAGCTGGTGGTGTTGAGTGCCATCAAYATGCATCAAATGATCTTATGAGGAAACTTGGTTGTACAACTTTTTGAGGCAGACTCTAGGGCTTCTTGGATCCATCATTTCTGTGCAGAGCACTGAACGTGCTGGAGGAATACACAGCATGTATAATGCCTGCTGGAGCAGCGTGCTGATGAAATGTGCATGGAGTCAAAGAGTAAAAGCAGAGTAATTGCTGAAATCTGCTGCAGATCCTGAGTGTAACTGATAAATAACTACCAACMACCAGAGCAATAACAGTTTTGCTATGCCCACGCTCAGAAGCAGTTTGTGTTTTCAAGGGAAGTTAAAGCATGGCTGGGTTTTTCTCAGGTTTCAGTAGCAGGGCTGCAGTGCAGGTGCTCTTTCCATGGTGCAGCAGCCTCACAGGGCCATACTGGGAATGGGAACACCCTGCACAGAGACATCTTAGTACCCTGGTGKACTCAGTTAATCAGATCTGAGTGGGAACATACAGAGTTCCAGTGTCCCACCTGATGACTCAGCTGCTGGAATGGGATCACACCTGTCCATGGGCTYGTACCCTTTGCTACTTGATTTCAAAACTGGTTTGAAATCATATGACTGTACTGGTAATGGCTACAAGGAGAGCAAGCTTAGATGGCCTCTCTGACATGGCTGGAAGATGCTTTGAATGTTCAAGCACATTAAATACACATAAAGTGTTGGGTGACTTTGTGATTTAGTGATGATAGGAACTCCCACTGATCTACTTAATCCCATTTCAGTAGGTGGCTCTTGGACAGGTAAGATTAGTAGCCTGACAATAATTATGTGAATTTAATGCTAGCTTCTAAATTTTATTTAATTGCTGTGAGATTCACTTTAGGTTTCTGGTCCAATAACATTTTAGTAATTAGTGACCTAACAGACATAGAATACTGCAGCAGTCATTTGGATGAAGGTTTTGTTAGTTCAAAGAAGATCAGGCMCACTTTCTGTAATTAAGTGTGGCTGTGAAAATGGAGGACCAGGACAAGGCAGCACAGGCAAGGGAAAAGAGAATATTTTGGTTCTGGAGATGYGCTGGTGGGGCAGTGAGATGTGTCAGCCAGAGGGACAGGCTGGTGTCTGAGGAGAAGGGGTAATTGCCATGAGCCATCAGGGCCTCCAGCCCCTTCAAGAGCAGCTGATGAGATTTACCTGCCCTCTGGCTGAGGTCTCCTGGGGGGATCTAGGGTTGGAAGGGACCTGAGAMAGGTCCTTTGGGAGTGGTCACTTATCTCTTGCACCTGCAGCTGAAACGATAGAAGTGGTGTTTGTGTGAGCAGGGAGTGACAAAGCTGGATCCTTCCATGCACTCCTGCCTTCTGAGGACAATTCCTGCACAGCTGGAAAAGTCTGGCGTAGCTGTGGAGCAGAGCTGAAGGTGTAGCACAAGCTCTGGGAAGCACTGGACACCTTTGAGCAATCTGGTGTCCCTGACCATTGCAGGGGACTTGGAGTGAAATATCTCTAGGGGCCCTTCCAACCCAAACCACTCTGGGATTCCATGACTCAAATGTCATGTCGTGTTGCTAAACTGGAAATTTGTAGAAGCTTTTTTAAAACAAATGCTTATATTAAATTCCCCCATATCTGTGAGAATTAGAAGTTGCTAGTTTCAATGAGCAGTTTTGTTTCAAAGAAATTCCTTAGGGAATAGAATGAAGAAGATTTTCTCATTTTTTGTATCAATGCTTCAGTTAAATATTTATGAATAGAAGCTTCTCTGTTTGCTTTGAAGCCAGCTTCTTTCTCAGATATGTATTAGTGTCCAAATCCATCACTATAATATCCTGGATCCTTTAATTAGGTTTGCCAGTTCATGAGTAAACTGAAGTTGCTTCATCAGATGTTTCTTTGAGACAGAAAAGATGTTTCCTTGAGGTTTTGAGTTATTTGCATTTTCTGCAATGCAAATTCTAGGCATAGCCTTTCRGAAGACTAAATGATCTTGAAAAATAGAGGTCATATCAAAGTGATGTAGAGCTGTCTTGCTTGTGCTAGCTTTATGTTGTTTCTAAGTAAAAAATATTTAGAAATGAAAGCTCCTCCTTCAGCTCAAGAGTTCTTATGGTAGCAATTGCTATGAGACTTCCCTCTTATGTGGCAACAGACCTTTCCTTCCTTTCCCTCCCTCCCTTCAACATTTTTTACCCAGAAATTACAATATAAGATTTCCCATAAACTAACAATATAAAAATAATTGATATGCCTCTMTACATTTTCTAGCAGGAGCTGTAACATTTTATGGCAAGACCATCTCCTCTGTGGATGGAAAGCTTTTCAGAAGCTGGGTTTTTGCCTGTGGTATGAAACAGCATAGCTAATGTTTGAAACAGTCAGAGAGCCAGCGTGTGGTCTGGCTGCCTTCTCCTGACAGGGTATGTGCCAAAAACCCATAAAAATTTTTTTAAAAATGCAGGATTTTACACTGTATGTGAGTAAGTACTTGTTCCTCTGGGTTCTACCATGAATGTTGTTGCAAGGATTATTTGAATGAAAAAAATGCTGTTTTGGCTCATCTGAGGGCCCTCAAGGTCCAAAAAATAAGTAGCATTTCTCAACTTGTCTAGATTAAAAGATATTKAAATGGAATATGTAAAAATTTTAGATAGACTTCAATGAAATTATTTTTAGAGAACTTGTATATTTTGCACTTTACTTTTAGAAGTGGAAGTTTATTTATTTTTTTCCCCTTAAAGTAGAAATGGGACTTTGAGTAGAAGTACTCATGCTTTGCACAACCATATCYTTCTGCAAACTTTTTGAGTTGAACTGAGGTCAAATTTCCCATGCTAATAAAGAGATAAAGATTCAGATTGTGGAGTAAAGTTGGTGATCAGTAATGGCTGATTATGGTAACCAAGTGAAGACTTTAAAAATCTTAATATTTCAGAACAGTTCCAGATCACATTTAAGAATAATTTAAGCAATTCTTGTTAAAAAAAAAAACCCAACTAACAAATGTAGAATATTTTGGCAAAGAATATGTAGCCTTGTAAATGGAAATAAAATACAACAGAATTTGACTTGAATCTAAAAGACTTTATAGGATTCAGCTGAAACGTTTGATATTTTCTCCTAGCCTGTAAGGAGATACAAGCTCAGGATAGACTGACAAGYATTTATTTCATCAGTGATCCCACATGTGCTTCTCACTGTTAAATTGCAAAAATATAAAGTTTACAGACCACTCATACTTTAAATTCTTACTAGAATAGATTAGAATCTATGCTCAAAATAAACTTTTTGTCCCATGTGATTTTTCTCTTCRTGCTTGTTTACATTGTATTTTATTCTTTTTCCAGGTCAACAGATAAGCAAAATTTTTGGAGTCACATTATTCAGCATTTTATTTWGTAAAAATTAAGCTTTTAGTTCTAAAAGAAATATCAAAGCTGCTTCTGTAAGACTTCACAGCCTGCCCCCCCTTCCCCCAACTTAAATCAGTGGGGGATGTTAAGACATTTTAAGAGTAAAYAGATAAAGATTAGTTCTCTTTCCATCCCATAGTTTGTTACAGTTTGTAGAATWAAACAGGTGAGCAGCAGAAGGCTTGTGGGCCTTTCTAAAAGAGGAGCAGAGGGGTTGCAGGCAAAAATCCCCTTGGAGACTGGAAAATGTCAAGTACCTTTTAAAAAAACTCAACCTAATTAAAGTTTATTTGACCRAAAATGGTGATAAAACACCTAATGCACAGTGTGTGAGACTGCTGGTTTTGACATTAAAGATATAAAACAAATTTAAAATACCATAAAAATTGTAGTGCTTTGTAAACTGTGAATAGAATGACATTTTCCTTCCTGTTCCTGGGACTGTCAGAGTCTGACTTCTAAAACTCATGTTACTGCCTTAGAGTCTATGCAAACACAGCCACCTCATGGGATCCCTTCTGAGGATATCTCTTGCATATGAAAATGATGTTTTCTTTAGAATCAGTCCCATGGCAGCCCCAAAGGTATTTCTGGTTAGTTTTCATCAGAAACAGGAGACTTAAAAAGCAAGGAGCAACAGTTTGAATTCATCTTCTGCAAGTGACATAATTTCCAGCTTCCAATGAGGAATTAGCCTCAGGACTGGATGAAATTGGTTTAATGTTTTCCCCTCATCTGGCTACTCAAGGTTTATGTCAGGAGGAGTTGCAGGTGCTCCAGCTGTACCAACTTYAGCCAACTCATCACATCTCACAGCCACCCACCCAGTGCAGCCGTGTGTTACCTCTSTTGGATGCCAGTTCAAGAGACTTGGTCTAATTCTTGGTGTGCAGCAAATTAATTAGTTAATTGAGAGATAAATAAAGTCTAAGAAAATTTTTAAAAATCAGCAACCTGAACATGGATCTGGAGTTTGCTCTTCTGTGATAAGACAATTCACATTTCCAGTTCTGAAAAAGAGGGAACCTCCTCATTGCCAAGTAATGTATCAGATGAAATGCAGATGGTTGAAATATTCTAGAGTATTTCAGAAGTAGCRAAAATTTCCAAAGGCAGCAGAATTTGTGTAGAAGCCACTATGGCTGTAATGGACATGTTTTGGGCAGTCCTGTGTCACTACTGAGGAGCTGTCCAGGGAAGTAAAGCTGAAGCCAAATTTCTTAAGATGATTAAAAATAGCATATGCATAATCTTTAATAAGCTACTAATTAGAGAGGTGTCTATGTTTAAAGCATCAACAGATACTGCAAAACTATGCTCTGAAATATCTGCTTATGCCTAAGGTGGCATAGATGGGCTGAGCCAGAGGCAGGATGGAGATGGTGGGCACAAAAATCCCTCCAGTGTTTGCATATATGCAAATAATGCATTAGGTTTCCCTGAGGAATGTGTGGGGAAATTAGCATCCAGGTCACCAAACTCCATGTTTTTGTCCCAGGCTGATCTGCTGGGAGAAGGGAGGTGGCTGTCACCAGTGCCATCCCCAAGCTGCTCTGTGGATGCTTGTCATTAGTGATTACAACTTTCATGTCTTTAATTACTGAGCTGCTTTAATTCAGTCTGATACAAAATGAACTTAAGGCTCTGTGGATTCTCATTTGTGCTTTTGTAAAAACAGGGTTTTGTAACAGAGCCTGAAATTCAGTTCACTCTGAACTTTCTGAACTTTCTAGAAGTTGACTGTCAGTGAGTTTGGGACCAGTTTTGACCAAGACAGTTTATGGTTTTCTGGTAAACCACATGAAAATTTGAGGATTTGGAGGCATTCCCTCATACTCATTATTTCATGTCTGAAAGGAGCCTCGGGGTATTAAATTTTCAGGTTACTGTGGTTTTGTTTTTTTGGTTTTTTTTTTACTGAGTCCAAGTCAGTAAGTGCTTTTATCCACAAGAGCCTTCCAAAATAGACATTATCTACATCCTAAACAGCAAAATAAAAAAAAAAAGGCATATGGAGAGGAAAGTGATTTATGAAGCTTGTAAGTAAGCACTAATTTATTTGCTGATTTGTAATACATCTAAACAAGAAGATTTTCCTAAATGCATTTGAATGGCATTACCATGTAGGCCAAGTAATGCAAAACAACAATCTGATTATCTTCCTTTTGTCTTGTGGCATTCAGGGTTTGATCCAACATGAAAATGGGAGCCAGATAAAGAGCAGCACTGAGCTAAGTGAGTAATGTAACTCATCCTCTCAGTTAAAAATGTTTATCTGCAGTCAAAACTGCAACTGCCTGTAAATGGCTTAGAGAAATGCCCTGGGTGAAAGCCTTAAAGCATGTGCTTAATTTTAAATATGGATTTGCTTTGAAATGCAAAGAACATATCATAGCATAAAAGTAATTTTAGAACAATATAATTTAAAGTGCCCATATAGTTTGGGTTTTTTTCTGGCTGTGATCAACAATGATATTGTAGTTAGATCCCTATTGCTCTTGCCAGGCAAAATGGAGAAAGAGTGATGGATGGAATYACTGAAAAATTTCAAGAAATGGATGTACAAATTAGTGAGGGTATTTTTAGTGCTTTCCTTTRGGGTTGTTGCTTCAGGAGGGAAACCTGGGCTTCCGCAGGTACTTGAAAGAGAAATCAAAACCATGCTTTGAGGGAAAGACTACCTACAGCTAYAGAGGGGGTTTACTAGGAAAGAAGAGTTTTCTCAGAACTGTTGCCACCCTTTGAGAGCTTGTAGGGAGAAACATTCTGTTCCACCCAGAGACTTGAGGACCATTCCCTGCCACATGGGCTRTGTCACTGCTGAGCCTTATGTTCTCCTCAAATGGATTTGTCTCTCTGGGCTCTCAGTTTGCTCCAGTGAAGCCATTTCCTCACCTTCTGACTGCTCCCAAAGCWGAAGCCCAAAGGAAAGTAAAACATCCAATAAAGCATGTGAGCCATCYTTAAATAATTGTGTGTCGACAGAGACTTGTTTCAGGATAACTGACTAGGACTACCAACATACGAGAGTTTTACTCTCTGCATTTGTAAGTACTTTATAGGAATTAGCACAACGTCTTCTGAAACCTAAATGTATGAAAACTGTGTGGCACTGCAGCTTTTGTTCCTGTCAGCCACAGCAAAAGCAGGAGAGCATGAAAGATGTGGTCTCTGAGCATTTTGAGGTGAGACAAAGTGGGAGAAGAGGTGCCAAACCTCAGGTGTAGATAAACTATTCTACAGCAGTCAGCTGACAGGCTGGCACTACAATGGATTATAAATCATTCTGCCTATGAGTTAGCTACTGGTTTCAGCTGCTTCTGGTGAAAGCAAAAAGTGCAAGCTACCTTCCCAYGTGCAAATAAGCTTTCATCCTGCAATGGATGAACAATACAGTACAATTTAGTTCCCTGTTTTTAATGTTACTCTGATACTGTGCCAGAATCTGCTGGAAAAGGAAACATAAATCTCTACGCTCTAACATATAGTCAAATAGGATTTTTGAATATGTAAATTGTAAACCCAGGTGGAGCTGGAAGCTCATTAGTTCAGTAAAAGGTTGTTTTCAAGAAATGTTTAATAGACTCTAACMACTAATCTTATCACCAGGTTACGCTTGGTACATCTATCAGTGAAATGTAGGAAGGCTGAATAGGAGAATGTGTCTTGGGTTGACAGCAGCAGCACTGCACTGAGAAAAGAGAAGGTGCAGTTTGTAAACAACTGCTTCTTACAAGGYGGAGGGGAAGAAAATTTCAGTATGGTCAATTAAAATCAGTTGAAACCTTTTGAGGAAGGCCGTCAGGTCTTCCCAGCAGGCTGGCCAGTCTCCCTGTGTTGCAAGGTCTTTTCCATACAGCCATTTCTGTTCCTTGCTGGGACAAATCAGCACTGTTCGTGCTGAGAGGGTGATTTGTTGCCTTTTTGATCTGTGCCAAATATTTTTATATCCTGAGAAGGGATGAGTAAAACCACCCAAGTTAAATTTTCTACAGTCTTCATAATTTTATCTGTCTCCACTTTTTCAAAACCACATATTCACATTATTCTGCAGTGTCATAAATGTGATGCTTGGAGGGTCATCCAGTCCCATCTCCTGTAGGCAGCAGGCTTTGAAATGTGTTTAATTACTGTTGTGTAACATCACAACATGAGTTGGGTCAGGCTGCAGCACAGGGTGGGTGCAAATGCTCAGTTTGGCGGGCACAGAGCCTGGCCCTGTTCCTTTGACCTTACACCAGTCAGCTGAAATTTTAATCTGCTTTAGCCCACCCCACCATCCACCCTCACCTCTTGTGTGGGGTAGGAGTGGATGTTCTGGTGAGACACAGAAGCAAAGGAGTTTGCTACAAGAGCAGGCTGTTAACCCAGAGATAAAAATAGTGTCTGTACTGTATGTCRCCTAAAGTAAAACTGTTGAACATCCCTGGACCAAGATGTTTCATTTTATCTCAGTTGTACAGTAGTCTGTGCCCTCCAAGACATGTTAAGATGCCGTGAAAGCTTTAACTTTGATGCCACCACCCACACTTGTCTCCTAAAGGCTGGGTTCCTGGGCTATGCTATTTAAAAAAAAAAAAAAAAAAAAAGAGGAAGAAAGAAAAAGAGGTTTAAACCACTTTTTTTAGGACTGGTATCCTGTGAAATTTTAAGGGGATTATAAATCATATCAGTAGCTGCTGAAATCTTTAGTCATGAGTATTTTTTACAGAAAATGTCAGAAAAAACCATCACAGAATGTGTTAACTGTAACTTGCTTTTATCRCCTGATCCTGAGCAAACATGCAAGTGTTAAAAAATGGGTATTTTAAAAGAAAACTTGGCAGCAGAATATCCAGCATTTTCAGGAGAAAATGTGTATTTCTTTTGATRTGGATCATGTGTTAGCAGGGAGGGATAATCAGAAAGCACCATAGCCACTCAATATCATATCATACATAATTCTATTATAAATAATTCTCAGCAGATACAACAAATTTAACACACTTTGGCATTACCTGTTGGTGCTGTGGGATATGCTTGCAGCTGTAATTTCAGGTCTTTTATGTTTGTTATGTTACTGTCTCTTTTGGTAGTATTAAATCTTGCCTGATTGTTTCAAAATGCTCTGTTCTTTTTTATCCCCATATACTATTCCTGTTAGACACAGTTCATTGAAAACTCACATAATACTGCATGTTAAATGGTACAGCATGTGTACTTTTGCTAGAAACCCTGGCAGTAATTGTGTCTAGTAGTTTAGATCCCTTGCCGAGCAGGGGTGTGATCACAGTAGGGATATAAAAGTCTACTATCTTTSTGTTAGAAGAGCATTCAAAAGTCATTTGGGCAAAACACTTAGCAGAGAGCAYGACCCATTGTACAGGTGAGCACTCCATAAAAGCACTCTCTATATGTAAGCTGAGACACTAAAGAAACACTCGAGAAAGCTTGAATTATTTATTTCCGCGTGTTACCCGTTAAAAGCACTTTAAGATCACTCCAAAACACTCCTGTCTGCACACTGTAATCYCAGCAACAGGAGGAGATGGGAGACACTGTTTGGGAGAGGCTTTRCAGAGTGGAAGTGCAGATAACTGCTGCTTAAATGGGCCAGCAGTGTCTCCAGTTCTCTAGACACTGTGATAGGACTGAGACATTTATTTCGATTTTGCAAACAATTTTGCCTTCAAATCCTCAGACCACGATCACCACATGACATTGTCCTGCTTGATGCCCACAGAAAACTTGTCTGTGCCTGGAATGGGGCTCAGCCAGGCAGTTACCCCAAACTTTGCCTCGTGGCTGGACAASCTAAGGGAGAGTTGTGTTCTTGCCCCAAATGGCCGTGAAAGCATTTGGACCTGTGGCCGCATTTCTCTTCACAGAGGAAAACAAGGCACAAGGATATTTCTGAGATGCACATTCTCTGAACCTCAGAGAAAGAAAATGCAATTCTTATCTCATTTACTGTTCCTGTGTTTTAAAACAAGTGGAATGCATTGAGGAAGATTGTTTACCTGAAGGAATTTGTTTGATTGGATTCTGRTGTGAGTGTTTTGATTCATTAACCAGTTGAATCCACGTGTGTGTCAGGACTGTTGGCTGACAGTCATGAGATTCTGGGCATTTCAGTGGAGTTGGGTGCTTGTACAGTTTAGATTCAGTGTAATACACTGTAATGTAAGATAGAATAATATAGTATAATAAAGTAATTAATTAGCTTTCTGATGTCAGTGGAGTCCGATGCATCATTTCTCTCCTTCGCTGAGGTAGCCCTGCTTTTACTATATGGATCCTCTCCCAGGTTCTTCCAAGAGACAGAGGACAGGCAGCATCCGAGGCCCTGAAAGAACAGGAGTTATTTCACTGCCTGACGGAGCTGTGGCAGCCCCTCATTCCCTTGTTCAGCTCAGCCTCCTTATGGAGTCACTGAAAACATTTCTCTGAAAAATGTGAAAAACCCCTGCAGTTTTACTCCTCTCTAGCTGTCTGCTGGGGCCATGCAATGTTCCCTCTGGATGTGGCAGTGAGGTTTGGAAGGTGATGAAAGACGATGGAAAGGCCCAAAGGGTCACTCCTGCAGTTCCTTCTGTTGGTGGCCAAGATTTGTGGCAGCATTTTCTGGCACAAGTGCAAAGTCCCTCACCTTGCTCTGGTGGCACCACTGTGGGAGGGTGTGCTCACATCTGTCACCAATCACTCCTCACGGTTTCTTTGCATCATCTTTGTGCTAACATTTATTTTCTTCCTTAAAAGGATAAAAAGAGTAGTTCAGATAATGTATTCCTACCGTATTTTTAGATTTATTCTGTCATTTTAAATACAAAAGAAATTAAGAGGATGAAATTTTCATAGAGTCAGTTGGGTGTAAATGTTTATTGCTAAAAAAGTGTGAAATTCTACAATTCTAGTTTCTGATGATGGGTTTTTTTAAACTGGCTTCGTAATAGCACAGAGAGAGTGTTGTCAAAACAATTATTTGTCTGGAGCTCCAAAAATCACAGATGTGATTTACACTCTATTGAAAATCAGTGGGATACATTTAAAGTGTTGTTGTGCTTTTTAAAATCCCACCAAGGATGAAGCTTCCAGGGGTACCCAAATACAAATTCAGCTGCTTTGGACTATAACATCATTTTGAGGTGAGTATCTTGTTAGCTCTGTGGGGAAGGAAATGCACAGATCTGTCTTTGACAATCTGCACTGCAGGTCTGGAGGCACTGCCTGAGCCTGCTGGTCACTCTGAGATCTGTCTGGYGCTCAGAAGGAATCTGTGGCTGTTCTGCCTTTTCTGTCAGAGCATGGTTTTGTGACAGGTGATGTGGCCAAGGCTGCAGGACAGAATACTGCAAAACTTGGATGGTTTTGGATGGCAAGAGAAAAACCATTTCAGAAATATCACTGATAGCTGGTAACCTAATTTGACATGCTTTTAACKGAATGTCCCATTAAAATCTATGGCATTTGGTGCTGCTGAAAATCAGATAAAGTATTTTGTAACAAGACTTTGTAGTTGGAAAATACTAATTTGTCCAAAYGGGAAAGGTTTCTCTTCAATGTGTTGCTTTGCTCATGAAATATGAGRAAAAGCTTTGAAACTGTGGGAATATTATATTTAAATAATTTTGTAAAAAAACCCCACATATAGTATCCTCTCATGATTCAATCTGGTGAGTAATAGATATTTCTAAAAATAAAGCCAATTCAAATAAAACATGGACAAAATATTGAAAGGAAATGCTTGCCTATTAAGTGAGTATGATTCAGTACATAGATAATACCTGAAAGCACTTGAGATTTTCAACTTTCCTAGGCAGAAACATAAAGCCTCAGCACAAAACAAGAACAGAATCTGGATTTCCTGGAAATGCTGTTGAGCTAAAGAAAGCAGTTCACCTCCTCCCACCCAAGAACTCTGTGAAAGTCTCTGCTACCAYGAAGTCAACAGTGCACTGTAAATTTTTAGACATGACCTTGCAGAGATTTCTTTTCCCCAGGTTCTCCAGTGACCTCTGCTCATAGGTTAAATGAGCTGCTCTGTTATGGAAATATCCAGAAGACAAACCTGACATATTTCTTGCACTTTACTGAAAAGATCTGTATTCTGATTAAAAAAAAAGCAGCTGAAATTATTGCATGCAGGATGGTTTATAGACTATAAAAGATAAATTGTGGAGAAAATTCTGTCCTTTAGGGGAACAAATTTTCATCTAAATGGAAAGCTGCASAAGTAGGAAATGAAGTAAAATAAAATATAATATGATATCATTAGAACTTTGTTTTCCAGATGTATCAGACATCTTGTTTGCAAAATTTAGCATTAAACTGCAAAAAATTTAAATATTCATTAGTATTTTWAAATTATGGTAATCAGCCCAATACCTGTGCATTTTTCTAAGTTAATTCACTACAAATGTCCTTATCTGCTCACATAGAACTTCATAATATATTTTGATACCTAGATTGGTATCAAAAATCATAAAGATTTTGTGTATCACTATCATCTTCCCTGCCTATGGGTGATTAAATTTTAACTTCTCATGAAACTGGATTAACAGTTAGCAAGCAGTAGGGAAAAAAGCTAACAAATGGACTAAAAAGTGCTAAAGTACATCCACTCTTCTTGCTGTAAATTGCTCAGTTTCTGAACTCAGTGAAGACTTTCCTGGTTTAACCAGATGAAAATTAGACTCACTGAATTTCATGGTTTGCCCTGGATTCCATCTGTTTCTCTAGTTTTTAAATATGGAAAATCTGTGGGGTTTATGGCTACCTGGCCCTTGGGCAGCACATCAGAGCAGGGGAATGTTTCCTGGAGAAACACCTTCAAATTTCAGGCTACATGGCTCCTGTTCTCCTCCGTGCCAGAGTAACATTATGTTAATGCTTGGGGAAAAATAACAGAAATCACATGGGAATTTGGTTTTCATTAGAAATTCCAACATTTTCTAAAAAAAAAAAAAAAAAAAAAAAAAAAAAAAAAAAAAAAAAAAAAAAAAAAAAAATAAAAAAAAAAAAAAACAAAAATTTTAAAAAAAAAAAAAAAAAAAAAAAAAAAAAGGCAGCTCCACTCTGGCTGACAGCTTCAGGGGAGGCACAAACAATGGAATTCATATGCTCAGTATTTTTTGAGAGGAACAACAGGCTCTGCTTGAGTCTCAGCAGGCCAGAGATTGCCTAAGTGGGCTTCTCTGCCGGCAGTGGTGGTCCTTGTATGAAACCCTGTAAATCTTTAGTGGCAGCTGTGCTCCTTTGCTTTTGCTGCCCAGTTCTTCTCCATGTGTTTGGGTATGCCTCTTGATTCTCTGAGGTGATTTACATCTTTAGTTTAGGAAATAATGCTTTGAAGGATAAAGGTTTCCTCTGCTGGCTGGAGCATCTTTCTACCCATGCAGGACAGCATTTGCTGTTCTTTAGAGATGTCTGTGGTTCAGTGCTTTGGAAAAATCAGGAGCATTTAACAGTCTTACCACCTGCTCAMCCACCTTTGAACACACATCAAAGAAGCATTTCAAGGGGGAGAGAAAAACTACTTTATTTTTGTGGAATAAGTTTCTAAGGACAACTTAGTCATCTGGTAACTGTGGCAACAAGGGAATGTGTTTGCTTTCATGTAGATTGAGAAAAAAGGAAATAGTTTCTTCTAATGAAAATGTGGGTGCTTTTTCCTTCTTTTCTGTTGACAAAATTAAGGAAATTGTGCAAACAGAGCTGCTAAACATGTTTTCATTCATTATACCACGTTGTAACTAGCACCTTCATGCAATGTTTTCTTAACAAGTAATAGTTCTTAAATTTTATTGAAAAACTTATATTTACATTAAGTTGATTTTTTTTTGTATTGTGTAATTGAAATCTCAAGAGGGACTTTTTACAAGGATATGAAGTGATAGGACAAAGAGGGATGACTTCAAACTGACTGGAGATTGGAGATAAGGAACAAATTCTTCACTGTGATGGAGGTGAGGCCCTGGCACAGGCATTGTGCCAGGGGGATTGGATGGTTTGGAGCAACCTGGGATAGTGGAAGATGTCCCTTCCCATGGCAGAGGATTAGAACTGGATTATGTTTAGGATCCCCTCCAATCTAAAGCATTCTTAAATTCTATTATTTATTTGAAGTTAATTAGGAACTCTACCAATTTTTAAGTCATTTCCACCTGGTAATTTGGAGGGGTGCCCTGGTTAATTTGCTTCAGAATATTCTAAAAGTTGTAAAAAGAACATCGCTCTTTTATGCTATATTGTGAATAAATATTGCAGATTAAGGTAAAAACAATGCCTAAGACTGCCACACCAAACATGCTGAATTTGATCACTGCATTCAGAATAATTTTCATCGCAGAGCCAAGGCTGTTATTTAGGCACTTAAAAAGGATCTGGTGCCCATAAATTATAGTTCAAATTCATGCACAATCAAATCATAAAAATGATATCATGGCTGAAAATTCAGTGGTCTGGCTATAAGAGTTGTCTCATTGTTAAATCTTTAGTTAAACCTTTGATCTGTGATTTTTCACAGAAAAAAATATGACTTAATGTTTAGGAGACTGGACTATGTCTTGATAAATTAATTAGTCAAATGACAAACTAACAAGTGATTTAAAGTACTTTTGATCTGCAAAGAATACGTATGTACTTYCCCCATGACAGCAAATGTTTATATTCCATCCTGTTTGGGCATCAGTAAAGGTAAGTTACTTTCTGACTGCACACAGTTTGTGGTACCCAGGTGTGAGCTTAACTGGCTAATGTTGCCCTGTGCTTGATTAGGCAGGCTCTCCTCTGTACCCTGTCAGGGAGTGCCCATTGCTCCCTGCCTGGCTCCTCATCATCAGTTCAATTTGCTGATGAGGATCACCTGGCAAACCAGTATCCAGCCTTGTTTTAAGGGTGCTTTGCCATTTCCCTCCAGGCCTGTTCATCCAGGGCAGTTTCTCCTGGTGGGCAGCTTTGCTAACCTGCTCCATAATTTGGTGCAAAATCCTCAGGTTCTGTGTYGCCGTCCCTGAACCAGAAAATTTGTGGGAAATCTCTGGATACTTCCTGCTGCCTGGGCTAGACTTACTGGAGTGAGCACCTGTGATCTTCTAAGGTACAGAACAAATGTTCCAAATTAGTTTTTGTGTTTTATTATTCTGTTTTATCAAAACAAATGTTACAAATTAGTTTTCATGTTTTGTTATTCTGTTTTATCAAAACTGGTAGTTGTGAAGGTGCTTGAATTGTACCATTGCATGTTAGACCAGATTCAGATTTTTTTAGCTTTCAGTAACTTTCACAAAGTTATTCTACATTTCTTTTTCATTTGTGCTCAAGCAAAATAACCTACAAAATGCAGTGTAGGCAGTCTTATAAGATTTCTTCTCTAGTTTCTCAGAAAAAACATTTTAGTGTGGACCTGCTTGAGGTTAGAGATATTGTAGTGCAGAGTGAGCAGGACAGAGATTGTTATTATGACATTCAGGGCTTKTTTGGGTGAAATTCCTTGTCTTTTGATACTGCACTAGAAGTGGGACAAAATAACCATTTTAAATGCAACTATGCAAATAATTTTTAGCTTAAATGTGCTTAGAATTCTGTGAATGCAGATTGTGGAGGCTGGGTGTCATTTTAAAAATGCAGTGACAGAGGAATATGATTTCTGGTGGCTAAGCCAAACTTCTGTCACTAATATTGATATGTTTAAGAGGCAATGGGAAAAAATCCAGTTCTTTGTGGTATCTTATAGGGGCCTATGATAAGGAAGATAACAAGGATAGCTTATTATATATAAAGTTGATRCTTCCAGCTTGGAAAAAAAAATCTCATAAAACCAAGTAAGATTATCTGGTTGCTGAAGAGATAAGGTATCTGTTTTTTGGTTGTGGGTCATATAAAAAGATAACAGAATTGAACATTAGATTTACTGAAAACTTTTTTGCTTTAGTTCTGAAGGTGAAAGCTTCCATTTCAAAAGCTACAATTTCTTTCTCAAGAGTTTGTGTGCTGTAGCCTATAATACAATGTTAATTTTACACTGAAATACAGAATAATTCAGGGAAGGACAGGGCCATTTGGCAGGCACAGGTGTTTGCTGTTTTAGCTCCTGGTGTAGCTTCACACCTTACTCTGCAAATCCAGATAAATCCAGATACTGCCAAATTTATCTGCTGCTCTTTATTTCAGAAACTTAGAAATCAAAWTTTTTTATGATTGGTGCTTGCTAGGAGCCAAGAAAGGAAAAGCTTCTCTGTAGTGTTCTAGTATAGCTGTGTAGTTTTGTAGGAAGGTTTAGGCTCATGTACCATATGTGTGTTTATCTTACCCAGAATTTAGTTGATTGTAAAGAATTAGATCAGTGAAAGGATGTAAAAAATGGTTGAATATACTTTCTTTGATATAAATTCATAAAATATTCCTTACTTTCAGATAAATTAACAAATACCAGAGAAAAGTTGGGCAATTTAAATAACAGAATTCAGAATTTTCAGGGAAGAAAATGTTGTTTTGATTTGTTAATGGAAAACAAGTTTAATTTCTGTCTGGGCTTAGTTCACCATTGCTGGAAGACCTAACCAAAGTCAGTGTAAATAATATGGAAGGTGCATGGAAAACCACATCAGTGAGCTGAGAAGCCAGTGGAAATGGCTGCAGCTGGAAAACCCTAAATCAGTGAGCTGAGCCATTGGAACCTCACATGGCTGAAAACCCCAAATGTGGAACCTCACATGGCTGAAAACCCCAAATGCTTGTGAAACATGGGAGGTTCAGGAGCCATCAGTTGTGGTGGAGCCGTGGCTGCTGTTATGGGGACACAGCAAGTGGCAACRTCAGGGTTGTGCTGCAGCTTCCCTGACTGGTTTTGGGATCAGTGGTGCTTAGYGCTTTTATGAAAGACCTTGGCACAGATATGGGCGTGCTGGTGTGATTTGCTGAAGATGCAGAGTTAAAGGGGCTGCCAGTAAGGTGTGGGATGTCCTACAGGAAGGATTGTGTGGATTACAGGAAGGATTACCTTGATTAGGGTAACAGAAAGGAAGTTCAGTGGTAAGAGGGAAAGGCCCTTCTCCAGGGGGTTAATAGCAGGAATGCCAGGAATTGGCTGGGAGCTGGTTTCCCTGTGGGATACAGGCTTTTAGTGTACAGCAGGTSCAGTCAAGCCTTTTTATTCTGACAGTTGTCATCTTTTAAGGTTGTGAAGCAGGTTTTATGATTACAAGAGTTAATACATATTGTGCTTTTAATAATTTCTCTCATGACCAGCATTAGTTGTGTCTTGCCTGATCCACAATCCAAAACCTAACAGGGTCAACAAAGCAAAGAACTCTCCATGTAGTTACCTGTGAGACAGGGAGGGGAAGAGAGCAGAAACAAGGAAAGAAAATTCAGCATTTGTGTGCCCTGTCTCAATTGGCAGCTGACCAGTTCATTTGAATATTAGCTGAATATGTTTTTTCCCTGTTGAGATCAGAGGGTTCCTGTAAGAGCTTGAGGAAAACTTKAATGCTCTCATCCCCAGACACTTGATGTTCACAAACACCAGGACAGCACTCTTGGGCTCTGCATGGACCCAGTGCCTCAAAAAGTGTCTGCTGGCTGCTCTGTGGGAATATATAGGGGAATACCCACCCAGGACCTGGAGCTGCTCTCCCATGACTGCTGGGCAACGTTTTGCTCTTTCGCAAATCCCTTTTCCCTGAGGTGCCCCTGAGGGGTCTCAGCTGTGCCTGGGCGGGGCTGCTGCAGAACTGACCTTTCCTCAGGGTCCCCACTGCTGGTGTGGCACACTGGGGAAAGTGGCACACATCTCGGGAATTTGGGGCACCCTTGGTGCTCAGCTGTGTGCCTCAGACTGTTTGAGAGGAGACACTCAGGRGACACTGGCGCCTCCTCAGCTTTGGGGCAGGAACTGCCTGGGGAGTGCGGCACCACGGATTGCTCAGGACAGCTCATGCTCTGCCCTGGTGCTGTGGACTGAGGAACACACAAATGCAAGTCCAGCTTGCACTGGGTGAAAAAACTAACAAAAATAGGTATGTGACTTAAGTGTTAGTGATATGGCAGATATTTGGAAGCCTCTCCCCAGTAATGCTCCTCTGGCTGCCAGATGGGCTGGTCTGGTGGCCCCATCTGGTAACATCTGGACTTTTTATCAGGACAAGGGTTGAGGTTTTAAACTGAGAGTAGATTTAAATTTGGTACAAGGAAGAAATTCTTCCCTGTGAGGGTGGAGAGATGCCCAGAGCAGCTGTGGCTGCCCCATCCCTGGAAACGTCCAAGGCCAGGTTGGACAGGGCTTAGAGCAACCTGAGATAGTGGAAGGTGTCCTGTCCACAGCAGCARGGGTTGGAACAAGAGGATCTCTAAGGTCCCTTCCAACCTGAACCATTCTACTCTATAATAAATGGGTCAGAAAAAAAAATGGAGTGCTTCAGACTTGTTTAATATATTCATTAATGGCCTTGACATAAATATTACGAGTGTACTTAGAGAATTTGCTGAAAATGCAAAACCAAGAAGCTCTAGAGGAATAAACCTGCTGGCCCAGGAAGGCTTGTTCAGTTTGGGATGACCTGAAATTAATTTTTCATCTTTTTTGGTCATTGAACTGAAACAGTGTTTTTCACACTGTTCTAGCAATAATAGCATTTATTTATGATGTGCTTTCCTGCCTTTGATGTAGTGCTGCTGGCAGGAGCAGAGAGGAAAGATGAACATAAATGTTCCTCTATTTCTGGAAGAAAGCAGAAGACTGAAAGAAACCAAATGGGGAGAAAGTATGTTCAAGGCAGTAAACACTATGGGGAGAAAAATGTTATATATTTTGCCAAAGTATTTCCCTGTAGATTTATCACAGTGGAGAATTTTCTTCTGGAGTAAAAGCCAGGTTTCTTACATTTGTATCAAGGTCTTTGAGAACATGCATGGCTGCTAGTGTAATAATTTTAAATATCCAGTGGAAATGTTGAAATTGCTAAAACTGTGTGGGTGCACTTCCTCACCAGCAGGGCCCTGTGCCTAGCTGACCCCACCATGAAGTATACTTGATGGCCCTGGGTTTGGGGTTCAGCAGCCCCCTGGGCTACTCCAAGCAGGATCTGCTTTGCTGGACAGTTCTRGGATCAGCAGAGGTGGCCAATTATCGTAAATCAGGGYGACCCAACGRAGGGGAGGAAATGATGCATCTGRCTCCATTGATATCAGAAGGCTAATTAATTACTTTATTATATTGTTCTATACTATATTACACTGAATCTGCACAAGCACTCTATTCTACTGCACAGAATCWTGTGACTGTCAGCCARCAGTCCCAACACACACACCTGGGTTCAATTGGTCAATGAGCAAAAACACACCAGAATCCAATTACCAATTCCCTTCAGGTAAACCATCTTCCACAATGCATTCCACTTGTGAACAGCAAGAGGAGCAGCAATTGAGATAAGAACTGTTTTTTCTTTCTCTGAGGTTCCTCAYTGTGATTCCCAGAAATATCCTTGGGAAGTTGTGCCTTGCTTTCTCTGTGAAGAGAAAYGYGGCCACAGCCAATGATGCCATGACAAGCACCACTTAGGGACCACCCTAAAATACTATTTTAGTCTTCATGGAATTTCCACTTTTAAAAAAATGAAGCTTTCCAAGAGAAGGCTTAATTCAGAGTTGTGCAACACATGAGCTTTAAGTGTGGGAGCAGTTCTGTTGGGCTTGCAAGGTCATTTTTCTTTATTGAGCATTTGTAACAATTACTGTGTAATGGATACCTGCCTTCTCTGGAGTACGCAGAATTGATTTTTTTGGTGAATTACTGATTGGATTGATTTTATACTTAAGACAGTACTGGAGAATTTTAAGTGCATAAGTTAGTTTGATCTCAGATACTTTGATTAATTATGGCMACCTGAAGCTTTAGGCATATTTGTCATTACAAGTTTGTTACAGTTTTGTGTTTTGCCTTTTTGGACTCTGAGAAGAAGGTGTGGGTGGATGCTAGCCCTGATGGTTATTACTGTTTGTGGGATGGAGAGCTTGCTATTAGATTGGAAAATAATTATACAGATATTAAAGGAAAAGACAAAAAGCTTGAATCTGTAGAAAATGTGAGGAGGGATTCCCAACAGATTGGTCACAGTGTGAAGGGTCCTGAAGTACCTATATTTTCTTTGTTTCCATGAAGAGCGACAGGAGGGGACATTTCAGAGTGGATATTTTCACTTGGTGATTTCATAGGAAGGAGCTGATAGCTGTATGTTCTGAAAAACTTGCTAAATAATTCCCATTTACCCTCTGGTTTCTCTCTGGCTGGGATTGCAGAATGTTCCTGATRGCACTCTCACATCCAGTCACCTTTCTGCCCTGTCTGTCCTTCCTCCATGGCATTTATACACCGCTGCTGCAGGATCCAAACACTGTTCATTGCTTTTTCCTATTCCCCCATGAATTAGGCAAATGCAGTTATTCCCATTTGAGAACTACAGGACTAAGGCACTTGAAAACTAAAGGCTGTAAAGTGAAAGATATTTATGCACTTCACACATTTAGGTGCCTAATGTGATTTTCTAAAGCATCCAACTGCATTAAGCATCCAACTCCTGCTGACTGTGATGGAAGTACTTAACTYCTCTGGATGTTGTGGTAAATTGCAGCTGGCTGCCAATCTGTCTCTCTTCATATTTATTTAGATAAATTTTGGAAAACACTAGTCTAGATCACTTGCTCCCTGCTACACAGAAAGACCCCCAACTGATAACCTATTACATTTTTTTTCTTCAGCTTTTCTGTTTCATAGCAATTGGTTATTCTACTTAGAAGTTAATTTGAAATACTTTCTCCTAAAATATTATCAACATAGTACTTTAGCTATCAGGTTTCTTAGCAGTTCAGCAATAGTACCACACTTGGTTTGAATAATGTTTAGATTATCTCTCTCCTAAACCACCTATTTTCTTAAAGGCATTTATCAAAGCAGTTTTGGAAGATATTTTAGCTAAATGCAGAGAGCACTGTTTCAGTTAGAAGGAGGCAGATTTTGTACCTACTCTTACCCTTCTGCATGGAAGTTATGCATCATATTTCTGTTATTTCAATTATACTGGGATTTTATAGTGTGATAAAATATAACAGCTGCATTTTACAGTCCTGAATTAGTTCACTTTAGTCTGGGATGCTACATTATTGCATCTTTATCACAAAGCTCCTGAAAGCTGCAGAGAGCCACAGGTGTGACATCTGAACGCTCCRTCAGGCTCCTGGCCGGGTTCCCTGYGGRCTGGTGCTCCAGCAGTTACTCCATGGGCACSTCAGACTTCTGCTCCTGCCTCGAGGCAGGGCAAGAAGCAGGCCCTGACCCTGGGCACATCTGTTTTGGGGTAGAATTTTGGAGGAAGAGCTCAGACCTCACTGGAGCAGCGCAGCCCAATGTGTGGATTCAATCCCCAAACCCYGTGGCTGCACAAATCAGTGCCTGGCATTGTACTTGCATATCTTTAGTATCACAGATCCCTTTCACAAAAAACAGTTCTCACAATTCTCTCAAAGWGAGACATTCCTGGCAGTGTTCAAATTCTTGTTATTCTTTCATATTCAAACACTTTAAAGTCTTTTCCCTCCTCTTTATCACTCTGTGGAAGAGACTTGAGTTGAAAATTAATTTAGAAGGGCTGCAACTTTGTAAAAGCTGCACCAAGTCTCTTTATCAGGTAATAGTTTGTTTTCTAAGTGGTTTAAGCATAATTGAAGTCAAAATAATTTATAGCAGCAACACTTCTGCCATTGAATTCAGATCTATTTATAGCCTACAGCATTAAAATTGCAATTAAAAACTCTGCACTTGCTTTTAATGGAATGATCATTCATCTTCTGCTCTCCAATTAACAGAATATAATTGTATTTTTTACTAAGAAAATTTCTTTCTATGTTTCATTCATTCTAACCCCTTCTGGAAGCGTTTAATGCTGTATTTGATTTTAGCCACCTATAGGACATCATAAAAAAAAATCCATCTTAAAAAGATTTTTGTGGGTGGCCCCTTCATGTCAAACTGAATTCACACTTCAACTTGAAATAGCTAAAATCTACTCTGGCAGTGGATTGCTTTCATATTTTTGTGTGGATAGAATTTTGGAATTTTTTAAATCACTGAATAACTTTTTCRTATCTTCTGCTGGAACAAAGCTGAATATATCTTTTAGTCAGATTCTTCAGGCAGGCTGTTCTGACAYAAATGGAGAAATTGCAAACTGTAAAATCTGACTGTGCCTCCCGGTGGCAGCACGGGGCAATTCCTGCCTGCTGGAAGGCAAACGACTGTAACTCCAGCGAGGGATAAATGGATTATGGAGAGTACATTGAGCTGTGTGAAACTAGCATTTTTCTCAGCTCTGAAAGCAATCAGCACCACTTCTAACAGATAAAGAAAATCAGCATCTCTTCCATTTTGCCCGTGGCTTTCATATTTAATGAGATTTTCATCAGTATAAACATAATTCTTTTGGAATGCAAGCCTGTTTTTAGTATAAAATATGGCTTATGCATGTATTACAATAAATGTAATTTGACTCTGAATGTTGCTGAAAATCAGTGCCTGTGAGGCTGAAAAATAATCTCACAAATATTTAGCTGTAAAACCAAAAACACTTAACGTAATTATTTTGAAGAGTCGTCGTATTTTCGAAAATTGAGAGGACCACAGGTTTGTCTCGGTATTTCTGAGTAAATAAAAACCACCCAGCTGTTCACATTTCCTTAGGAGATTAATCCTGCTGCCTCATAAAAACCTTTCAAGCTATGTTCATGCGTGGTGTGAAAATTACTGTCAACTCGTGTCCTTTTTGAAGGTGAGAGAGTGAAGATTAACTTTCCCAGAGATCAGCAGTGTAAATTGAAGTCCATATAAAGATCAGAGCAGGAGTTATCCTTAGTGCTCCTGAAAGGTGAGGTAGGGAGGGACTTGTCCCCAAATGGTCACATTTCCCTTCTGGGTGTGGGGTTGGATTGAGAGACAACTTGAGTGCTTGCAGCTCCATCTAATTGTGAGAGCACCAGAGCATTGGAGCAGAAAATTCCTACATGTGCCAGCAACAGGCTCTTCATTGCAAAAAAGTGACTTTAGGTGTTGCCTTTGGCACTTGATATGTCTGTCATGAGGCTGTGGCTTTTAAGAGGAGTCTTTCCTTAGGTGACTGGATTTCAGGTCAGAAAGCCAGGTCCTTCTCTAGTTAAAACAGTACCTTTATTTGTGCATGATTAAACAATGGGTGTCTAATGCTATGGCAGTAGTCTTGTGTAGCATGTTGGGTCTTTCTGTTTAACAAATCAAAGTTTCTCTGTTYTCCAAAGCCGTTTTGCTTTCGTAATATTTCTTCTTGTCGTGTATTTTYTTCTCCTGATGGTAATATCCTGCCAACTCTCAGTCTCATCCTTACACTCTTTGCTGTCTTGTCTTCACTTGAAATATTTTATCTGCTGCTAAAATTCCTCAGAGGTTTGAATGACCCTGCAGCCCTTCATTTAAAGAATGGCATMTTTTTTGGCCCACCTTTTAGATGTTGTGTCTATTGTAGCTGGGATGGAGGGTTACCCCTTCCCTACAATAATCTCTTGGCYTTTTTCCACCTCTAAAGTCACTCACTCATCTTTCTGTAGCTGTCACAGATGACTTCCAGGTGAAATTTTGTGTATAGCAATTATAGCTTTCACTGTAGCTAAAATCTGTTGGTGTTATCAGCAAGCTGTTCATGGGGAGAGGCAGTAGAGGAAAATGATGTATTTTTGGTGATTAGAGTTATAAAYTAGGATTCCTGATGACAAATATTTGTGTGTCACCTCTGGGCTGTGCGAATAGACCAGAATAGTTGCAGAGTGACTGAAATTTATTTCTATGACTGCCATAGAAAATTATCTGTATAGGTTTTTGGGTTTTTTTTACTTTTTAAAATGAGGTGTTGAGGAAACTTAGTCAAAATTATTGAATATYGAGGTAACTGTACTACATTGTGAAGGTGATTCATGCAGAGCATCCCAAACCTGATGTTCCCTGATTTTGTCCTTCTGATTTATTATTGATACAGCCWTGTGTGACTCTTTCAGGAGAGGTGATAGTGAAACTGCTGGTTTTGTTCCTTTGGACATCTTTGTGCAATGGAAATMCCTGCTGGTTACCCCTCATACCCCTCATTTTCTTCCACTCTTGCTTATATTTCCTCATTTCACCTTTCTGCTTTTTTTTTTTTCTCTTTCCCCCCTTATTTTCTTAGTCCCTTCCTACTGCTCCTAGTATCCCCCTGTCACTTCTGGCAGTGTCCTGTGGGGTGATGTCCTTGTACCTGTGTGCTCAGATTTGCCTTTTCCCCACCTGCCCCGTGGCACTCTCAGGAAGATGTTCCCTGGAAATCTTTCACCCATCCTAAAAATCTGTGAAGATTTCACATGAGCAAGGAAGCAGAAGGCAAAACAAGGGCATGGCCATATAAATGGAAGTGCTGAACAAGTAACAAGTTGGAGAAACAAGCTTTTAAGTGGTGCAATTAATTTTAATTCTTCTTTACCTTGATGTACAAAAGTATATTTAGAAGCAAGTGTTGGAAGAGAATATAATATTTAATGATATKCCTGTGGTCCTTGTGAACGTTAATTACCAGAGCATCCATTAGAGCCAGGAACAACATATGTTTCCTCTGGAGTGCCTTTCTGAACCTGTCTAAACATTTTTATTCTAAGAAAGCCATGCTGAGAAGCCTGTCTAGCATGAGATGTCTCTAGAGAATTGTGAGCTAATCTTGCCTTGCTCAGAAGGCACCCAGTGCTTTTGGGTGAACCTTATTAGGGTACAGCATCTTTATCTGTATGGGYTGTTTCTGCTGTCTTTCTCAATTCTGTAATTGAGCAAGATGTTTTAGTAATTACCCTTGTTAGCATGTGAAGACAAATTAATTTTGCTGTAAGACTGGTTCCTTTTATGAGCTTTTGTGTTTTTGCTGACACTTTACTTTCTCCATGTGCAGTGTGMTGTTTCAAATGAAACCAAGAGAAAAAGTTTGTTTTCAAAGAAAAGAATGCAATGGTTGTACTGGTCCAGCTGTGATCTAAGGATGCATCCCAGGTTTCCCCAGCACAAAAGTGAGATGTGGAGTTTATAGGAGTAACTTGCTGTAGGGTTACCAAAGCCASCCCAGACAACAAAACACCCCAAAATGAGCAGTATCAGCTGTCAGTGAGAGCAGTAAATGTGTGCGGGGTATTTGTGTCTCTGTTATGACTGCTCTGGGGGAGGAAATGTGCTATTAAATCCATTATGTTATCTGTTCTGTAGGGTTGAGTCATCTATGGGGATTTGTCAGAGCTTACAGGTTTCTATTGAACTCCTTAGGAAGCAGTTTTTTCTAATAAACTCTTCACATTTGTCTAGAGCCTCATTGTTTTCATCTTTACTACAACCTAAAGTGACCCTCTGGGATAATTTTGAAGTGAAAAGCAGCTCACAAGTTTGAGACTATCAGATCATCAAAGTAGTTGTGAAGGGAAGAAATATTCAGAGTGACTGAACTGTAAATTTACTACTAAAGGATMGCTTTCTTTAGGAATTCACTTTTAAAAAAGCTGGCAGTGTCAGAGCCTGCTATACAGACTTTCAATGGTGGTGTTTTTTCACTTGCTGAATGAGAATCTGTAAGTGAAATTTGGTTACCAGCTGCTGGCAGCACTGCACTCCTGCTGAAGTTGTGCTCTTCCAGCAGCCTCTGCAGTTACTTCCATCAGTCCAGTGCAGTGAGATGTTCTGAATTCAATTTGCTCAAATATTTGGTTTGAATGTAGCTTTTAGAATCAGGAAGTAAATGAAGCTTTCATAGACACACACACWCAGTTGAAGGATGTTGCTATTTATTCAGATTATAAATCAGCCCTGTTTTGAGCTGCTGAATGTAATCCAAACATTGGCCAAGAAAAAATAATGATAACATACATCATTGCTGCATAATTTTAAGTCATTTTATAGCCTGGAAAATGTGGTGTATTCTATAAAAGTGACAAATGACAGAACACTGTAATAAATAGCCATWGTTTATGCATTGTGAATTGGAGTTTAGAGTCAAATGGAAATTCTTTTTCAGCAGATTGGATGTGAATTCAATTTCACAGGCTCTCTACACAAATTATTTTGGTTTTCATATATTAGTCTGTATTCTAATCAATGATGGTGTGCACATTCTATTATAAATAAGTACAGTAACAGTTATATTCAGAAGATGCTTGACATCAGTTACTATGAATATGATACCCACATGTAAGACATTTAAATGAMTCTCCAACAATAAGCCAAACTGCCTTGACTTAATTCAGGATGACTTTGATTAATTGCCTGTTTGGCATGTTTTGTTCTTACTGAGTTTGTAAGTGAATGGTTCAGGTATGTGCTGCATCTTTATCATGGTAATTAAGTCCATTGTACTGGAAAAAATCTATTTCCACTTCCACTTAGCATATTATATAAATATTTACAAGGATTGAGTTGTTTGAAACTCTTAATGAAAGGTAGGATGACTCTTCTGGAAAGCAATATTCCAGTGGTAGGCTTGTTAATATCAGACAGATGCATCACAGTTAAAGTGCTRCAGTGTTTTTATTATTCAGTGGAAATGCATTGGTATTTTTCTAACTACAAGGGATTGTTAGGGGTCAATATTAGACTTGATATCTCATGGCTAATTAAACAATGCAATAAGTAGACATGAGGCTCAAATATAAACTGTAGGCTTTGCTAAATTATTCCACAAGTAACTTGACTTGTACAATATCATCTAATTATAATTTGTATGGAATATTTCTGTGACTGCACAGCTCTTCCTGAATAAAAAGTAAACTTTGGCTGCAATTGTATTACTGTTTACTAGACTAAAACAGATCCTGCTCAGCCTTGAACAAAATTAAGTTCTAATGGTGCACTGTGTTCAGGCTCAAAACTTTCCTGCTGAATCAGGAAACTTTCCTCAAAATTTTCCTGCTGAATCAGCTTAAGTTGGTGTTRGTGGCACAAAAACCTTTCAGATAAAAGAAGAGGGTTCTTAATAGTAAACCAGTGTGGTTGGGGCACAAGAGAACTTCTCAGGACTCTGCAATGTAACAAATCTGAGAGTAAAATCCTCTTTTTTAGGGAATGTTTTGCATAGGAATTATCACAGCAGGCTGGGCTGTACCAGACCCAGTGGGGTCTTCTGCTGGTGCCTGTTGTGAGCAATATTTCTGTCAAGAGAAGGATACAAATAATACTGTTAGAGGAACTGTAAGCTTATCTTTGGAAAACTGGTCCTATCTCCCATAGGTTGCTTAAAATGATGAATTATTATTGCTTATGCTTAAAAAAAAACCCGCAGCCCACTAATGCCACGTAAACTTCTCAAAATGATGTCTGTACCTTGAGGAATTAAACTGAAGAGAAGATCCAGTATCAACAAAATAWTTACTTGTGTGGTCTGGATATCATATTTTGGATGAAGCAGTAAAATTAACATTGAAATGAGAAAATCCATCAGAATGTTTAAAGCCTGCCTTTAAAACGTGTGTAGATTAAGCAATCATGTGACTACCGTGATGTGTGGGGGTTTTATTTTCAATTTTCTTTTTTTAAAGACTTTTGTTTCACTATAAACTAGGAAAATAGAAAATGACTAAGGGTATAGGGAACAATTCTCCAAAATGAAACACAATTTGCTAAGCAATAGTACAAAGCATTGCAAAACAGAGCACAAAGTTAACAAGTTGTTTTCCTGTACTCTGTACCTTAAAAAGTTTGAGGTAGCACAGTCTGTGCTAAGGAGATTATCAGAGGCTTTCAGTGTAGAGGACTTTGGAAGGCAGAAATWGTCCTATGAAGGTGTAAAGCTTCCCATTATTTGAATGCATAGATTCTCCTCATTCTGAGTTTTGTGACCAGTTAAGCTCCAGGTCAGTACTTGAACCTGTGCATTACTCAGTTTAAGAGAGCTTATTTGAATGTAATTGTAGGGCACTGTGACTCAAGGCAAGGTATGTGCCCAGATGTTCCTGAAATAGGGGTCATTTGTGTAACTCCAAATTACCACAATTTAACAACTTTTTCCCATTTAAAGGCAGTAAAACTCTGCACTTGGAGGGCTCAGAGCATGAATTCCTAATTAGAGTATCYAACCCACGTAACAGTGTCCCATGCTTCCTTGACCTAGGAAAGGGAAAGCAGTATCTAAACCAGAATCCTTTGGACTTGMAATTTTAGTTTCAAGGAGCTGTTTAAGTATTTTTATTTTTTTTTCATTCAAGCATTTTTTTTTGACCTATTGCACTTATCCTAGAATGCCAGGGCACCAATAATTTTAATTAACTGTATGTGACCATGAACAGGAAGTAAAGTGTGACTAAATATATTAAGTGGCCAACTAAAAAGTACTGTAGAACTGRCACTTTGCTTCAGGTAATTAACCAGTTTTGCAGATTATTGGCTCAATAATCTGCAGTCTTCAGAGCTGGCTGGCGTGATGTATATCTGTGGCCTCTGATGCTGTTTCCTGGCAATCTTAGCATGTATTTCAGAGCAGATTTAGGGTGGTAACATCCTCTTGGATCTGCAGGGAGGGCCCTGGCTCTGCTTCGATCTGAGATAAAGCTGCAAAAACAATGTAAGTAACAGAGTAATTGTGTATATATATATATATATATATATATATATATATATTTTAAAAAAGCTTTTATGGTAACAGTAATTGTTGTAATAGAGTAATAGTATATCTGTATCATGTATTTAGTTGTTCTTTTTGCACAGCATTTTTCTCATTCGAAGAGTCTGAAGTTTCTAGAGGGATGCTAATAATTTTGCTTGTATGTGAACCTGTAAAGATGAACTCAGCTGAGAGCTGTGAGAATTTTATAGAGTACTTCCTGTTGCATTTCTTCAACTAAGAGGCAAAAAGGTGCCATATATCTTGTGCTCTTCCTCRTGTTACTGTTAGAAGATAATGTAAAGCAGTGCATTTGGAAACAATCTTTTCRTGCCATGTGCAACTACAATACTGATCTGCTTATCTTCTGTGTTTGAGGATTTACAGCAAAATAAATTCATGTGGGTTGGGAGTTCAAGGTATCTTTTGTTCCTGCAGCTTCAAGTAGTTGATGAAGTGGAAGTTCTTTCACAGTGTACTTTGAAGACTGCTTTTTTCCTTCTGAGATGCTTGTTTAGTGTAAAGTGAGGCATTTTAGACTGTAAGTGTATAGATGTTCATCAAGTATGAAAAAAGAACATCTTTTAAATATTGACATTACAGAGTTCTTTTCAAGTAAAAGGAAATTCACCCTGCTACTCTCTTGCTTATACTCTCATAATTTGTCTTGAATAAATGATCAAATGTATTTAAATATGTGATGAATTATTTTACTTTGGGGAAAAGTCTTCATGGGATTATTATCCTGCTTCTATTTTTGCTGTTAGTATAATTTTAACATTTTTTTCAGCTGGCAAAAATGTCACTCTACCCAGATCTTGCAGCTGTGTCTCCCTTGATGTCAGTTCTCATTTTAGTTTTTCAAGCAGTCCTGATAAAGATGTATATTATCACTTTACTTTTTTGGTAGCAAACTATTGCCTGAAGTGTCCATTAGTGGAAAGCTTTTCAGTTGCTTCCAAACTCCTCAGCTGAGTGTGAGCAGGGGAGGGTAAGGAGGAAGGGGAAGGCGTAAGGAAGAAGGTAACATTTAGATTTCAGTGGTCTGAGATCCACTGTCAGAGCAAACACTACGCAAAGGAATTTTTAACAATGAGTTAACTGCAATTTCAACTCTTTAACATCTTTTCTTTTCCAACTTTGTACATGTTGATGCTGTGAAGGGCATCACCACCACACTAAGCAGCACATAAGACAATACATGCACAGCTGATACTCAAATCCAGCTAAGTGACAGTAAATGCCCTTCCTTGTGTCTCAGGGATTCGTGGGTGGAGGCCAATGGGAATTATTTAATACACAGCTAACATGAAGGACAACCAGAGACTGAAAAAAGGGCAGAGAGAAGGGCTTAGGTTAAAAAGAAACGGCCTCTGGGAAATTGGAGGTGATAGTGTGTTGAACTTTGATTTAGTTGCTGCATTCCTGGCAGTAATAGACTTAYCTCCAATGTATTCTCTAGGGATATAGGTACAAAGCATGGATTTGTGCTGTTTCTAAAGTGGCTTTTTGTGGCTGGACAGTAAATTTATCAGCAGACTTTAGGTTAGAGGGTTAGAAGTGATGAAGTGGAGATGCAGCCCAAGATGAGCCCTGTGGTGGAGCAGCAGTGGGGAGCTTCCTGGTGCAGGTGACTCTGGTGGCTCTGGCAGGGCCATCCCAGGACAGGATGGGGGCAGATCTTCACAGTGGGAAGAGGGAGGTGCACATGGAATCCCTCTGTGGGCCGTGGCTGTGCCCTGCTGGGGACTGAGCACCCACCCAGAGCCCAGAGGGTGCCTTTGGGGGATGTGCCAGCCCAGGATGTGCCAGCCTGTCTGCTTGGCGCTGCAACCCCAGCTGGGGAGCCAGGAGGGGGAAATGGGATTCTCTCCGAAATGGGATTTCCTCAGAAATGCATTCCCAGCCCAAGTTAAAACCTTAGRGTAGGCCTACCCAATAGCTGCAACCTGCTGTACAGGAGGAGAAGTGTTCTGTGCATGGCATTCCAACRGGCAACACCAGAGAATCAAGAGAGTTGGAAATAAGTTTTGATTAATTTTTTTTAGCTGTTCTGAGATGTGTTACATGAATCAAGTAACATTAGGCCAACCAGAAATGACAAATCCATTTATGATGATTTTATGTTGAGGAGATGCTTCAGATTAGATACTATTGAAATACATATACATATATATGCATAAATATGTTTTCAGCTACGAGGGTCCATTTAGATGGATTTGTTTGAGGAATGCAAGGTTTTCCCTTTTAAATGGTACTTTAAATTGCCTGATTTGTGTGGGAATGAAAAATTTTGTTACTTCCACTTGAACCAGATAACTTTTAATAACCTTTTTAATAACCTTTAATTGCCAGTCTATTTATACTTACTTGAATTGTAAGGGTGAAATTAAAATAACTTCCCATAATGACAGAAGGTAGCTTAACATTTATAAGGCCTCATTCACTCTGCCTTATGAAGAAAATATATTTTATCCCTTTGATTTTTTTAGAAAACCTTTGATGTGATGGAGTTTGGTTTGGCTGATTCATTTTGGTTCTCATATTTCTCATGGAGGAGAGAACCACCATGATAAATGGATATTTTATGGATTTGATGAATGGTTACTTCCTGTTCCATATAATTATCAGGCAGTAGTTTCAATGAAAGATGCTGGGAAATGGAACTTTTCACTTCAGATAACCATCCACCCTGTCTGGCAAGAAAAATGGATCTCAATTTTCAACATATTACTGTGGATCAAGGCCCATGGAGGGGAGGGCACCTTTTAGAAGGTTATGAAGGATAGGATGGATTTGAAAAAGTGCCTGTCTAAATGAATGAAGTTGTGATGAAACTGAAGAAAAAACACATGTACAGGCAATGTTGAGAAACCAGATTATTTAAGAAAGCTGATTTTTATACATATCCTTCAGGGAAAGGATTAGTGCTTATAAAAGGTACTCAAATGTAGTGGTTCATTTTTGATCCTGTATGTCAGGAACATGTCAGGAAATGTTAATAAGGATTAATTCAGGAGGAAAAAAATGAATATTTCTGTTTTAGCTTAGTTTAAAAAGAGTCATCTGTGATTTTATTATTTAAGTTCCATGTTTCTAATTTTCAGTTTCTTTCTGAAAGGACTTGTGCTGTGCCAGTTGGTTATTATTTTGCATTAAAAACAGGAGAAATCAGGTAACAGCTTTGCCAGTATTTACCTCTTGTTATAAATCCTGTTAAGATTACAAGGAGATTGGCTTTTGCAAATTTTAGGGAATAGCTCTGTTCTAAATTCTTGTGACATGGCTCACAAGAGTTAATGTTCAACTCTCCTGTGTTAAGGACCATTAGAAGGGATGGATGAAAAATACTCAATTTGGACAAAAGTATTTCTTTTCAAATGCTGTCTTGTGATTAAAGATATGGCAATGTTCTGTAATATAAAACAATTGGGAAAGTGTAGTCATTTATCAGTTTGTGAGGACTGAGAGAAGTGCTGTGTTGGAGCTCCACCAGTTTTGTTATGGTGAATGAGAAGGGGCTGTCAGTGTCTGGATTTATCCAGTCATTTCCACACAGATATTAATTTTACACTACTTCTACATTTAACTACAGCTTAAAAAGTAATAACTTTTTTCTTTCTCAACTTGTTTTTTAAAACCATATTTAGAACAAATCCAATTGAACAAATCCCACTATTTTTATGGAGGAGAGAGGGAATGTTTCTTCTTTTCCATTTCCCCTTTCATTCTTTTAAGGATTGGATGTAAAAAAATTCCRGAAAATCACCTATCCTTGATATTATTCTACTTGCTTAAAGGACCATAAATTCTGTGGAATTTACCTATATGTGTGCAGAGGGAGCCAAGGGGTGAAATGAAGATTTTATGTGAAAATTATTTTTTAAATGTT
Source organism: Cardinalis cardinalis (assembly GCA_014549065.1). Classification (NCBI taxonomy): domain Eukaryota; kingdom Metazoa; phylum Chordata; class Aves; order Passeriformes; family Cardinalidae; genus Cardinalis; species Cardinalis cardinalis. The sequence continues at coordinate 4,588,760 of JACDOX010000036.1, forward strand.
TTTCTTAGTGACTGGAATTTAGMAACACAAAAAGTACCTTTACTCATAAGTCTTGCTGCCTGATGTGAAGGTTTCATGCAGGTGAGGAAGGAAGGTTTGACAGGTGGTGGTTCAGTGAGATGCAGCTGCCACAGGGGAGTGGAGTGCAATGGAGCTGGTTGGATCAACAGCTCTCCTGCAGTAAATCTTCATTCAGCRCTTGCTGAAGTAAAAATGAAGTAAACATTTGTGCCTTAAAAACATCCAACTGCAAGCAGCTAGTGAGTTGTACCATGGAAGAGCTTACAGTTTTCAGCAATAGGTGGTCAAGAAAACCCTATGAGGAGGAGATAACTAATTTGTATGGTTTTTGTCTGGCAGTCCCCAGGCATGTGCTGAGAGCACTGAGTGATTATTTCCATGAGCAGTGGCACCACAGGGGCCTCTTCTCCTGGGGCTCCATCCCCTGAGGATGAGTGTGTGTGTGGATTTCCTCATCAGGGGTAAAGAGAGAGCCCAGGATGCAGCTTTTCAGCAGGAGCATTTCTGCTTATCCTTCCTACAGAAGGACAAACTGACTGATGGACATCACAGATACTGTGTCTGTGTGTAGAACCTAGGCCTGATTTTTAGTCTGCTTCTATACTTTATTTTAAGCAGAGATGAAACAGATGTGTCCACACTGAAGTGTTGAAAAGGAATTATCTTGTGGTGTGATGTTCCAGTAAATTGAAAGTTATTTCTATTACAGGAGAAAAAAAAATTAATGATAAACAATGGTATCTGTACTATAGATGAAGATTAAGGGTATAATACCAACATGAAATGATAAAAAAAAAAAAACAGTTGCTTATCATGTGGCAGTAATTATCTTAGTAAAAGTATTTAATGAAATTTCAGTTTTAATAAAATAAATGAGGTAATTTTAACCTTATGATAATATAAAGTACATATTAAGTGGAGTGAGTTTGTTTAAAAATTACAACAATTACATTAAAAGGAAAAAAAATCCCATAACTTCTATTATATTCTTTATAGAGCAGTGTGTGAACCGAGATAAATTGCAATTGCAGAATTTGTTGTTGTGATGTGTGTTTTGATGGAAAATTATGGAAAAGAGTTTTTCAGTTTGAAGCTGTCTTTGTGTTTCTTTTGTGMTGAATGACAAATGTGCTGGAAGTTAGTTTGAATAGAAACTGAGTGACTAATCATCTGACATTTCCATTACTATTAATTTATATTTTTTTTGCAAGAATTCCATTATGTCGGGCTTCTGTTTTCAGGGGAATGTAGTGGTGGATTATTTTACTCACAKAAGTTACTCTCATGTTCTGTGTATTCTGAGGAAATGAAGCCATGACGAAGAAAGAAATGCCTTTAGTGGTGATATGATCAGAAGGATCATGCTTGCTGCACACTGARGAGCATGTTTTCTGCAGCCTTGTGGGAGATGTAAGAAAAGAGGGATGTCAGGGATGACAATCATGCATGTTTTCAAATGTAAATTAACATTACTGTCCTCAGACCTCGGTGCTGCTTTTTCAAGTCCAGCCAGACCAGTTCACCACGATTTGGATATAGAAATCTGATGCTGCAGGTGTGCCTCAGTGGTTATTCTGCATCACAGTCTCAGTGTTCTGTTTATTGTGGAAGAGCTGCTGGTCCTGTCGGGGTTCTGTGCACTGGCATCCTTCCCCCGCTAGGGTGTACAAACAGCCTGTGCAACCCCAGCCGTGGCAGAGACAGGGTTTTAATTCTGCATACACTTCACTAGTAACAAGCCAGCCCAAATTAATCATCTTTCCCTAAAACAAGCAAGCAGGTGGAAAGATGTTGATTTCTGAGGCAGAAATTGCTCAAAACAAAAAAAAAAACCTAGAAAGCATAACTTTTCAGAGTAAATTAAAAGCATATATTTCAGTCTCTGCAGCACCAGAAACTTGATGTATTGTAAATGTTACCATGCATTTCAAATCTCTTGAAAGCTGCCATCTATTATGATGAGATTAAAGGGCTGAGAGCCTCATTCAAGTAAATCTCATACAAAACTAATTTGAGTGGATCCCTTAAATGTTTTGAGTGGGATACTTAAAAGGTAGATATCTAGCTATATGTATAGGAGTACCAGTCATTATTCCCCTACCAGAGTTCACCTGAATATTTTAATGATAAATGGGATAGGAASTAGAGCCAGAATGTGTAACAGCAGAGTCCTCACAAATGACTGCTGGTTTRGTGACCTGAATCTCTATTTCCCCAGCTTAACTTCCATTTAAAGGTTGACTTCCCAGAGGATCCYTACTGTACAGTTGGATGGGGTGGTGTTCACAGGGGTACCAGGAAAAGGGAAGAGATCAGGATCTGACTCCATGTTTCAGAAGGCTTGATTTATTATTTTATGATATATATTACATTAAAACGATACTAAAAGGATAGAAGAAAGGATTTAATCAGAAGGCTAGCAAGGAATAGAAAAGAATGATAACAAAAGCTCGTGCTTCTCAGACAGTCCGAGCCAGCTGACTGTGATTGGCCATTAATTAGAAACAACCACATGAGACCAATCCCAGATGCACCTGTTGCATTCCACAGCAGCAGATAATCAATGTTTACATTTTCCTGAGGCCTCTCAGCTTCTCAGGAGGAAAAATCCTAAAGAAAGGATTTTTCATAAAATGTGTCTGTGACATTTGATGTGAAGCACTGAGCGCACCTGGTGAGAGGGTGACTGGCTGTGTGCTGTGTTCCTACAGCCTTGATTCTGGGAGACTCTGCCTTCGAGTGCCCCAAGCCCTGCAGCTCTGCTGGGGAGCTAGTAAACTTTACTGGGAGCTTCTCCTGGGAAAGCTGCTTTGCTGTGCCCAGATTCTGGTCCTTGCTCTGTCCCTTGGGCAGGTGGATTGAGGTGTGTGCTGTGAGATGCTCGGGAGAAGGACTGGTGGGGARTACCTGACCGGGGCTGCCGGGCAAGTGCTGTGGGAGTAGGAGGAAAGAGAATGCAGCTTGGTGTTGGTCTGTTCAGCCTTCTCAGGCCACTTGCCTGCTTGAGTTGAGAAGATCTCTTTATGCAAGAGAGCTAAATTTTCTGTGCCCTATGCCCAGACCTACTGTGTTGTTTTGGTTTTGTTTTTCCCCCTGATGTTTTATGCATCTCAGCTGAGAACTTTAATGATTTGAGGTTATCTGTCTTTCCTGATATATGGCTTAATTTAGCACATTCAAATTCAACACAAGTGTGTGGCCTAAACACTTGAAAGCTATTTAGAAGCAAGAAAACGAAAATATAACACATCTGCTTTTCTGTCAGAAATTTTGTAATTAGTCCCACGAAGACACTTGAACATTTAGGTCAATCTTCATGATTTGAGGAGGAACAGGAGTTTGGAGTGCAGTGTAATGGGTCTGGTTGCACAGTTTTTGGAATTCATTATCAGCTCATTATTTTAAACTGATAACTTATACTTCAGCTGAAAAATGAAGTTTAGGAGATGCAAAAGACATAAATAAAAATGTGGGGAATGCCAGTTTGCAGTCTTATTTCCCAGCCAAAAAGAAAAGCTTGCATTTCAGATCAGAGCTGTGAACTTCCTTGAGGCAGCACTGGAATTAATCAAATAATGTAATGGAGAAGTTGGGAGAGAGGTGAAGTACACATTCTCAAACTAAAGGTTTTCTTGTCTTGGGATTTTGTGCACTTTCCCTTGTGTCTCAGTCCTCCCAATTCCTTTTCTGGGACAGAGCTTTTTGTTGCTGCTGTGAAACAGATTCTACCAGAAACCAAGCACAGCCTAAATAAAAGCAACACACACATGACTTCATTTTATATTGGAGAATTATCTGTTCATTTTTCCCCCTGAAGACAGGCTCACAGTGTCATAGGCCCTCTTCTGGCTCTCCCCATCACTGCTGGGGAGGGCTGGTGGCCTCTATCCAAGGCAGGAGTAAGAGATGTGAAGCTGGGAAGCATTGAAGTGTATTGTAGGGAATGATGAAATAAGAATCTTAAGGAGAGAGGCACACACCRCAAGTTTGTTCAGCTAATTTGAGCACTACCATTTTTCCAAGGGAATAGGAAAGATGCAATCAATTGACTGTTAATTTAATTATACATGCTTGGAGTGTTAATATTCTTAGTTTACCTTCTCATCTACAAAACAAATGCAGCTTATTATTAAATTACAACTGAAGATTAAGGCAGCTGTCTGTAGTGCTCTCTGCTTGGGAATGCATGACTGCATGTATGATMATGTGGTTTTCAAGAAAAATGTAGTAAATATGCAAATTCTTCTTTTTTTTTCCTTATTCCTTAACTTTCAAGATTTGACTGTATTAAATGTGTCAAAGTAATTTATTTTTGATCAATGCCCTTCATCTATTTCAGTCACAGTTGGCATTTGTGGCAGATTGCAGATACAGTTCAGCACCACTGTCTCGTCCAGCCCTGCTTTGCTTCATCAGAGCTCTTGGGGGAAAAGACCCTGTGCCTCTTCTGTATTTGGAAATTCCTTAACAGAGCAGGGTCTCTGGGTGAATAAAGGAACCTTCTCCCTTCCCAAGCTYTCTCTTCATCCTTGTGTGCGTGCCAAGGTCCTGCTGGCCGTGTGGGAGGTGGGCACTGCTCAGGTGGGTGGGAAGAGATGGAGCACTCACTTGTGGAAGAAAGTGTAGCCCAGGCATGCTGTCTGAACTTGCTTGTGTGCTCATTTAGTCATGRCCACCAAGATTTAAGTCTGGGTTTGTATCTCTGGGAAGTGTTTTAAGTGCTTATGCAGTGATTCTTGCCCCCCTACCCCTTGTTGATGTTTATTAGAAGACAKTTTTCTTAATTGAGAAAGCTTCCTGATAATGCTTTCCAGATGTGGATTCTTAGTGCTTTTTTTGATTGTGTTCAAGGTAGAGTTTTTCTTATCCTGCTTCTCAGRTGTGGTCTTTTAATTGCTTTTCCATAATCACACCATTTGCATGCAGCTGTGAGGTTGCTTGAATAAGCCATAATAACACATTTTTGGTTTAATTTCTTTAAAATTCATTTTACACTGCCATGATTCATTACTATAAAAACATAGAGGAGTAGCAAGCCTGGGAAGAAAACAGAACCCTTGAAAAACAGTGATTAAAATCCCTGAATTTGACCAGCCCATATCCATGGGCACAGCAGAACCTGAATTAACCTGTTCAAATTTCAAGAAGACCCTTCCAGAAGAAATCTTTTCAGTCTCTGTTCCATAATTGTGCCTGTGTTATGTTGTTTTGTACTGAGAGCTACCACAGACTGCATTGCTCTGTAATTGTGGTAGAATTTATTGAAAAACACTTTTTGGCTTCAGTGTTGCCCCTCAGTGCCAGCTGGATGGTCTTGTGGATTTATTTATGTGTGGTGAGCACTTTGTCATGGTGTTATTTAACTTGTGCTCTGAACTGTTGCAGTATAGGTCTACTTTTATATCAGTATCTCAAAGGAACATATTCTTTAATTCAGCAGAGAAAAGGCTTAATAAACTCCCAGGGATCAGAATTTAATTGAATTTGCTCAATTAGAAAAAAGCATTAAATGAATTGAAAAAAAAAGGAAATATAATACTGAAAAAATTAAGCTTTCAGAAATAAGTTTTAAATTAGATACCAAAGAACATTTTTATCATCTTCCCATTATTAATTAAAGAGGAGATCAGATTTAAATGGGTTGCAGAACAATCTGACTGGAAGCCTGCTGCTGTGGCCTCATAGCTCCAGGATGGGAGCAGCAGGGACAGACAACAGGTGGGCCCAGAATGGGTCCAGCCCGTGTTGAATTGCCCTGGTTGAGCTGAAGTTGTGCTCCAGGTCCTGCACTGAGAGCAGCACAGAGCTGCCTGGTGGTACTGCCATAAGTCTGAGCTCCTGCTTTGCCTTGGTCTATTATATCTCTTTAATTCCCCCTTCGTTATTTKCTCTTTGAGGATGACCTGAGGTTTTAGTACTTTGTCTTCTAATGCCTGGGGAATTTGTCTGCCAAAAGGAAAAGCAGCATTATAAAAACATAATTGTGGCTGCTTTGCTGTTCTCTGGACTAGGAAATGCTAAATGTGAAACTAAAACCCAACCAGTTCTCTTTAATAATATTTTTTTTTTCCCTGAGAAATACACTATGTATATATAAACAATAACTTCTGGAAWATTTAATTTTAATGCTAACTGTAACTGTGATTTGCAATGTCTCCTGGTGCAATTTTTCTCTGTTAATAACTATTCATTACAGCCAGCTACTATGTGATGTATATTATGACATAAACTTCAAAATGTAATATACACAGAGGCATTTCAAGCTGCAGTAATTCTGGAGTCTCTGTATTTGCTTATCATAAGTTTCACGTACTTGTAACAGCAAAATCTAATGGCTGTATAAAAACAGTTCTGAATGTTGTAAAACCTCAATGGAAAACATCTGAATTGCAGTTGATAAATTGAGGATAACCAGTGAAACTCAACTTAGGGTGACTTTTGCAAGTTGCTCTGGGTCACTTGTAGAGGGGTATTTACTGAGAATCCAACTATTTRGAGGTGTTCAACAATTTATCTACAGGGAGGAATGATACTATGAAAAGTGTTCATCTGTTTCTTGGCGAGTTATTTACCTGGTGTTTGTTGAGAGTTTATATAATATATAATTTTGTTTTCTTTAGTTCAAAGCTATTGCAGTAGAAACAAAAGGTATGTGGAGCAGTGCAGAGGGKGTGTGTGCAGGTTTGTACCTGTGCTCGGCTGCAGGTGTAACTCTGGAGCTGAGGATTGTGTGCCCTCAGTGCACACCACTTCCCAGTCTACCCAGGGCAAACATCCTGACTGAAACCCTTCTGAGCTTCTGGTCCCTTGCCAAACATCTGTGTTGCTAAGGGTGGGAACAGAAAGGAAGTTTGCATGTTCTRCACCTCTTTAAGCATTGCTTAAGTTGCTTTAAGTGATCTTTTATTTTCTCTCATGTGCTGTCCCTGGCAGACTCATGTTCTTCTCCTCTCAACCCCCACTGAGGCTGCTTCATGGTTCTTTGAGATGCTTTTACCTTCTGCTTAATTTTTCCTTGTTTTCCCTTCAGATCCCCATTTTGCCCTGTAGCATAAATGCTTGCCTCTGTCACCTGAAGTTCTGTTCCTTGCAGGGGAAGGTGGAATTGTCTTTCCCTTCCTGTCAATCTTTATCCTCTTCCAAGGTCTTTCACTTGACCTTTATTCCTTGAAGATCTTGATTTTTCTTACACCTGCCCAAGGTTTCTCTCCTTMTTGCCATGGTTTAATATCTGCTTTTCTCAAGGAAACCTTGAGAAAATTTTTGCTTCCCATTGCTCCCCTGCTTTGCCTCTGTGCCCTGTGCAGTGCTGCTTAAGGAGTGACCTGACCTGTGACATCCCCTCCCTCTGGCATTTTGGAAATGCTCTAAAACCCCCTTTTCTAGGACATGTGTTAGTCTGTAATAAATAGAATAGAATATATATAATATCTATAATATAAGATATAAATATAACACAATAGAATAGTTATACTATAATATAGTATATTATATATTAGATTAATCTTAATATATATTTATTATATATATTATATCGTATACTGAATATAATATATTATATCTATTTTATTGTATATAAWATAATTAMTATAATAGAATATTCTGATGTCCTCAGGGCTGCAGCTAAGCTAGGCACAGCCTGACAAAAAAATAGAGGAGATGAGGAAACATGAAAGTCATGGAGAACCTCTGAAAAGTGACCCTGTGCATCCAAAAATCTGAGCCTTTTTTTCATTCTATGTTTTTATGATGTATGTGATGGTAACAATACACAGTCATTTTTATTTTAAAAAATAAATTCATTTACTGCAAAAATGCAAGGTCTGCCGCCCAATCCATGGTAAATGAAGTAGCACAATTTCATAAGGTTTCCTGGATAAAGTTAAAGTCTATTTTAAAGTTATTAAAGTTCTATAATGAGGTAGCTTTCTAAGCTCACTGATAAAAGTACAATATTCTGTGGCTCAATGTAATAATTCAGTGAAATTACCAAGTAAGTGGTCAATGAAGCAAATGATTAAAAAGCAGAAGATTGAAAAATGAAGATTAAGACGGGAAAAAATTGTGTTTTCTATTACTGTACATTTTGTAGGTCATAATTAAAGTCCACCACATAAAGAGTAGAAACACCCTTATAAACTGTATGAAATTATGTAGGGGCGCTTGCATCTTTGCCCGCTGTTTCAAACTATGTATGTGTTGCTAACTTTAAAAGGCTTGAAACAATTACAAGAGAATTTGCAAACTAGGGAAAAAAGGGCAYAAATTTTTAAATGGTCTTAAGCAGCTGCTCCAGCTTTTCTGCCTTTCTACTGGATTGTTTTGGGGTTTTGTTTATTTGGGTTTTGGTTTTTGGGGTTTTTTTTCTATCTCTGGGMCTGCTAATTGATTATTTGTGCACGAAACAGATATTTATAGTGAGGTTCACAGACCATATTTAAGCATTTTGTGTTCATCCCTGATGTTTTCAAACCCTGTGCTGGTGTGAASAGAGCAGCTGCTGCAGGGAAGGGAGAGAGTCAGAGATCCTGCCAGAGGGGATGTCAGTGGAGATGTCTGGAAGTCAGCAGGAGCTGCAACCTGACAGCCTGGGCTGTTTCTTTTAAAATGGTGGTGGTGTTAGATGTCATTGTTGCTCAGAAAATTCATTTTGTCTTCCCAGTGCTGGTGGTGACAACAGCTTAGGGGCTCTCACGTGGCTCTCGGTGTCGTTTGTTGGCTGTGCAGTGTTTGACCTCATGCAAAGACTCTGCTGCAGGCTTGGGGTTCTTACATCTTTTGGTGTTGCCTCCTTCCAGTCACACTTGTGTCTGGGTATTTCCTGGAATACCCAGAACTTTTTGCACTTTGCACCAAGAGAAATTTTTAGTACTGCATAAAGTAATGGCCTGGATTTTCAGTGCCAGGCTTCCTCAATTCCTACTGGTGGCAGTGGAAATCATTTGAGTTTAACTGAGCTGAATCTCAAGCCATTAACTGTGAACATGTAAACAATAGTCCTCAGGCAGTTGGGTGTAAATTTAATGGCTTGAGTCATGTAACACTGATTCTATAACCAATTAGAGACTATTACCCAACAATTTTGGCATTAATAATTTCTTTTAACTAATATTTACCAATATTTCAACACTATAGGTATTAGGGAGTCTTTGAAAGTCTCTGAGTATTCAGTTTTAATAATTAAGTGTGATTTTTGTGGTTCACTTTAATATCCCAACTTGGGGCCTTCAATTGAATCTAATTATGTTTCAATTGAAAATAAGATATTCCTCAGACCAAGGCTGTACATCAGGGCTCATTACTAAAGCAGCTCATTATTTTTAATGAGCAACTTCATTACATCTGATTCTGCAGAGCACAAGCCATAATTCCATGGGTGCTGAAAGTCTCAAAGTTTGGTAGCCAGCAGCATATGAGTAACAGCCTGAATTGGGCAACAAAGATGGGTAAAAAAACCCCCAACCCCTTAGAATTCTAACCCCACAGGTGAGTGAGTCTGCAAAAGAATTTTCTGGTTCTTTTTTGTTGGCATCAACTTTGTTGGGCTGGAATAGATGTATATTCCTTTTGTGRTTAAATATTCCACCTTTTAAGTAGTCTGGTTTAGAAAAGGAGCAGCAAGCAAAATTCACAGCAGAACATGATTTTTCAGGGAATTTCTAGTCCAAAGAAGGAGGAGGTTACAGCATTTCCCTGCCAATCTCAGTGCCTGCTGGGAGTGTTACAATATGTGTTCTGTTCCCTAACACRGCATTTTTGTGTTGTGCCTCTGAATTAGCTCACAAATGTGTAAAGTTGTGCTACCTGCCAGCTGCCTGGGGAGGGTACAAATTAGCAAGGCCTCAGGTAAACATGGTGTTAGTGCAGCACAGAGCAGCAATTGCAAGCTCCTGGCAGGAGCTCGGTGCTGTTCTGCTGCTCTGAATCTGCTGGGGATCCCCTGTGAAGGCACAGGAGCTCTGTGCTGGGAGGWAGAGCCTGTGATTGCATCTCCGCTCCTGCATTTCCATTAATTCATTGTTAAAAAGCAACAGGTGTTATTAAACAGCAAGGAAATAGTCAGAGAATGTGCTTACCTRTAAGTCTGRTCAGACTTTTTGTGTCTTCTTGGAYACACAAGCTATTTAGTTCAAAATTTGTATTTTTCTCTAAATTTATTAGAGACTTCTAGCTTATTTCTTASCGTTAGGGTCATAAAATTGATGATGTCACATTTCTGTCTTTGATGCTCCAGCCTTATTCAGTATTGTAATAAAAAGTTGGCTAGGGGAAATAGAGAATACTCTTAATAAATTTGGAGGTAGAGTTTGAACTGAATTTTCTTATGTTGAAAAGACTGTCCTGAAAAATCAGAGAAAATAAAAAATAATCTTGATAAAACAGTGACATGGTCTAAAATCACCAAGGTCTGGAGAGGTGGAGCTAAATGCCCTAATAGAGGATGGGARGAACTTGCTAGAAAGTAACAGAGTGGACATTTGTGAAGGTGTGAGCAGAAAATAAACTACATATACATCAAGTTTAATGATGATCAAAAAATGAGGCCTGATACTGGCCAAGCTCTTTCCAAAACTGACAAAGCTTCTCCATGTTTGGGTAGAAGTTTTGTGTACTTTTCAGTGGAATAGGCCCAAAGTTCTGTGCCTCTCACTTCTGCTGTCTCTTTTGTGTGTCATTTAAAATTAATGGAATCAGTAAGTGAAACAGAACCACAGCTTTTGTTACTGCTGTGAGTGGGCTGCTTCTAAAACATCTGACTCATCCCCCTACTTATATCGTTGATAAAGAAAAACACAAAACATTTCATGTGCAATGCATTTAGAATTCTATTTTTCCCATTTTAAGGAGGTTTTCTGTTGCAGAGATGTTCCTGCAGTGTGTGAGCATGCCAAAATCAGAGTTAATCTTGCAGTACAGATAATTGCAACACCGGAGCCACTGTGTTAAACTTTTATGAAGGGCAGTATAACATCTGTCTGAGGTCTCAAGTGCTCCTGAGGCACTGAGCTTAAGTCCCACCTAATCTAGCAAAATCTTGCTTTAGTGTTACTGAAGTTGACATAATTATCACTGTTACTATTATTTTAGGCATCAATTTAGACTGGGAGGCGTGCTGGGATCTCATTGAAAAGAGCCAAACATTTATTACATTGGCTGCAGAGTCTGTCAGTGCAGTTTTGTGATTTGCTTTCTGTGACTGGAATTAATCACTGGCCACTGGTAATGTTTGTATGTTATATACATGAAATTTTTATGCAAATCCCTCAAAGCAGGTAAAAACCAGCAGGAGAACTACACAAGAGTGTTTCTACATACAAAGGAGTCRGGTTTATTTCTTACCTCACAGGAATGCTTTCACTTTCTTTGAACTTCATGTGCCTTTGTTCTGTCTTTTAAGCTCATGATAAAACCTGGATATATWTTCTATTTATTAATTTCCTTATGGAGTAGCAGAGAATTTCTACAACACGTAATCTTCTCTTTAAGTGGTTCCTTCTCAACCTAGAGCAGAATGAACACAATTTTCATTCTGTTGAAAAGTTTCTTTCAAGTTTATTTCCAAATCAGAACATGTCAGAACTGGAATCGATCAGCAATGATGCTGTCTATTCAAGAAGCAATTATCAGTAGATTCAAAAGATAACAGTATCTGTGGAACAAAGGCAGTTGATTATGAGCCTGAAATTACATTTAAAAGGTGTATTTTATACAGTGTTTTATATCCTATAAGATGTAGTGARTACACATAATGCCTCTGTAACAACACTCAGTAATGTAGAATTTTTGTTCTCTAGAAATCTTGGTATCTTGGGGTCACTCCTTCAAAATCAACCTCTAACCCTGAAAAAGTTGGTTCTTGAGCAGAGGGAAAAAACCCCAAAAAACCAAAAAAAAACCCCAAAACAAAAAAGTCCCTGCCCCCCCAAACAAACCAACCAACAAAAACTAAACAGCAATAGGAAAATGTGAGCTGTGATTTATGTGAATTAATAATACTTTGCTAAAAACAATTGTCTTTATCTGTCTTTTGCGTTTCTGTGGTGAAATTATTTCTCCTGGGGTCAGAAAGGGCTGATGTACATTGTGTATTAAAATCATGCAATGCATGCATTTTATTTGGAGAGGTAGTGTTTCATATTTAGTATCCTCTGTAAATAGGCCCTGAATAAATCAGTGTTTGTGCAGGAACCTTAACAACATTTGTACCTGCCTGATCGCAAACTGCTGCATGACAGATGAGCAGCACTTGGAACACTTAACCTGAAGTATTTTGATGTAATTTCTGTGCATGAATATGTAAATTATTTTTGCCATTTCTTTTCAGATCTAAGTGGACACTTCATCCTGATATGAACAGATATTGGATTTTTAAATGTGGTGGGAAGGGGTTGATTCAGCGCCATCATAGGTTATGTAGGTACTGAAGTTGCATGAAAGACTCTTTATGTAGTCTGTGAATGACAGTGCTATGGCTTGAGTGGCCCTGTTCCAAATATTCCAAATATCTCTGGGTGTTAAAATCAAAGGATTGTAATGAAATGAAGACTGATATGCTTAGTTGAATTTTCRGACTTAAAGTGGGATGGAAATATGAATTTCTGTTTAATGAAATAAATTGGTTCCTGTTGAATGATAGCAGAAGGTTCCTTTTCTAATGCCTTGCAAATAATCTATAACATTTTTTAAACATGGACTTGATTATAAAAGAAATGGATTGGCATTTGACTTTCAAATGCAAAATTCATCAAACTTTAAAATTAATATTAGGTGAAACTAAGCTTTGTATTTTGAAATTGCTTCTAGATGCAAAAAATCAGACCTAYAGAGCCGTGACTTAAAATAAAACAAGTGATTCCTGTTAATGCAGGTGTGTAAAAGATGTGGTGAACTAGCAAGCTTCAGTGACAACGTTATTCATAATGTACCTGATCTGCTTGAAAAATTTAAGTTTTAGCAAGGCAGAAAAAAGTTCCTAGATTGGCTCATAAAGGCGATTTTCTAAATGTGTTTATAATATGAAATATATGATATGGTTATTAGTTAACATAAATGGTATTAATTAATATTAGAGATATTTTTATTCAGTGATTATATTTAAAATAATGCATTTAAWTTTTTAATGCCAAGTTCTGATTTTAGGCATGCAGCAATTCTGAAACCACGTACTTTTCATATCAGTTTTTCTTGTTTTGTGCTAAGATTCACCTTCCTTCAGAAGTTCTTTCCAGTATATTTTAACAGATCAGAAGTGGGTTCAGTCTAGGGGAGATAAATATACTTAATTCATCCTTTTCAGATTGATTTTGCCTTTTTTTTTGTGTGAGTGTGATCCATATTGCTCAATTATAGTGAATCCACTGATCTCWGTTGGAGTGAGCTGTGAGAGGAGAGCATCGACCAAAGGTTTCTCCCAGCATGTGCAATGGGCTGCAGCTCCTTCAGGGGGCTGGAAACCCTGAATAATCACTTGCATTGATCACTTTTGTGGATGGTTGCTGACAAAAAGGAAGATCTGGGTGTTCTGTAGATGTATACTGAAAATWAACAAAAAAATGCTATTTCCAATGATGGTGAAGTCAAGGACCTAGAATATTCCTAAGCACCTTATGGAATGTTCTTGCTCAGTTTGTATATTATTCTCCAAAATGGGGCTTAATGGGTACTAAGCAAATGCTGTAACTGAGGTGGTAAGAGACAGGACTCAAGACAAAAAATTGTGCAAACATGCAGTGTTTTGCATTTTTGAGGAAGAGAGTTCCATCCTTGTTGAGAATAAAATAGACATTTTGAGCAGAGTTTTTGGAAAGAAGCATGCTGTTTTTTTAGGAGTGCTGTTTGGTGTTTTCTGGGGAAAAATTGTATTAGCTGAGTAGTGGGAAAGGGTTTTTTGCTAAATTTGTGTTTACTGGTAGTTCATGCTAGCAACTGTTGTAGTAGGTGATTTTAACAGACCAGAGGAGGAGGAGTCTAAATCAAAAACTGAGTAAAGGCAAAGATTTTTCTTAAAACACAACWTGGCAAGAAATACTGCTGTGAAAATCATACTCTGAACTTCAACAATGCAGGTTGTCATGCAAAACTCCTGATTTCAAGAGCCAGCTCATGGCTGGCAGAGGGACAAACTCCATGGAAAAATGTCAGAATTTGTGGTTGAGTTAGCAGTGACCTTGTGCTCTGCTGTGCCAGGTGGATTTGTGTCCTGCAMGAGGCAATGCAGACAGAAACAAAACAGTGATTAAAGCAGGTGCCCAAGTGGCACTTGGCCATGGAGAACCAGAGAAAAAGGGAGCTAATCATTATGGGATTAGCATTTCTTAATGTAGTCTGTGGATTACTGCAGCTGTAAATATTCCTTGAGAGAGCCCTGCTGCCAGGGCTTGGTGATGAATGGCCACCCTTGGCGCTCTCCTCTGGGAGTGTTTAGAAACTGTGAAGGAAGAAATAGAATAAATAGAGCACACTCCCTTTTCCATAATTTATCCTATCTTTGCACACTGAGTTTTTTATTGGTTTGGTTTGTTGGTGGTTTTTTGTTGTTTTCTTTTTTTATTTTTTGCAGTGGGAAAAATATAAAAGAGACCAAAAAACCTTCAGCCTTGCAGTATCCTATTTCTGCAGCTTCTTTTTGACTTGTGTCTCATGGAGGGTTGGAAGGACGGTGCTACTGGGTCAAGGAGTCATWATTTTGGAAGCTCCTTCACCAGATGTACTCTGAGAACATATGCTTTTTCTCCTTTCCTCTCCCAGCACTAAATCTTTTGAGAAATGTTTACATTCTGAATTAGTGTAAAACTGAGAAGTTTCTGAATTTTTTTACTTGTATTGGCTAATAGGAACTACCTAGATTCCTATGGACTCATGGATTTAAATAATCTCCATTTGCTCAAAGTGGTAGTTGTAGAAATATTTTAGAAACAGCAGACAGATGCAGAAACTGTAGTACATAAAAACTAAATTTGTTTTAAATAGCATAAAAAGATAAAAATGTATTTGTGTAGATGCATGCTTGTATTTTTGTTTTCAACATAACTACATTTAGCTAAAGATTACTGGAAAATAGCTTGCAGATAAAGAGGAAATATTAATTTTTTTTTGCTTAGAGCATGATACAATATTCTATTGTTTATAGAATTAATAACAATTAAGTTCTCAGAGATCATTGGTGCCTTTAAAAGGCAAAACTAAAGACTAAAACTACTCTGAACTTCGGCTATTTAGGGATTAGGAATCTACTCTGCCTTGCTCTTGATAAAAGCCTTGCAGTGGTTCTACCAATTTCTATTTTTGTCTCCTTGTGTATCTTGAGCTTCTGGTGCTCTCAGTTGTTTTGGCTTACCTTAAACCACAGCAGTTAAAGCAGTGTGACTTTTTCTGCAGATGTGGAGCACACACTGACTGCAATTCCCACAGCAAGAATTCGCTRAAGGGTGATTTACAGAGGGGTGCTGTCAGGAATTTTGACAGTTTTTGATTTAAACCTCCATCTATATAAGACTTACTGCCTGCGCTGCAGCTGCATGAAGGAACAAAGTACCAGCTGATTGCAGCTTGTTGACAGAGTAATGGCTTTTTTTAAAAAAACAAGATATTTTAGAAATGTCAATTGCGATCCTCTTTCATCTTTCCCCCCTCCTAGTGAAATGTTCAATTAAAACCCAGAAAGGTTCCATGATRAATAGATAATTTAATTAAAGAGGTCTATGTTACAAGGGACACCAAGGTTCAAGTCTTTGTTTGCAGCAGAGTAGGGACTCACTTTCTAAATGTAGTCTGAGCTGGGAGTCTGGAAAGAGGGTACTTCCTCAGGGCAGTCTCTAGTTTCTTCCCCATTCCTTCCAGAATTATGTKAGAAATATTTCTGATATCCAAATTCAGAATGAAAACATGTCAAAAGCTCAACCTTTTTTAGTGTGAAATAGAATTCCTGGTTTCTGACCAACCCTCTGCTTATATTTGTGGTGACCACTTAATCCCTATTTCCTGCAGTAAGTCCTGATCCAGAGAAGACACTAAAGRTGTGTACAGCATGAACTGAGGAGTGTGCCTGATTTGAGTGGGGCAATCCTGTACACCTTGTATTTAGAGTGATTTGGGGAATCTAAACACATCCAACAGGTAATCAGGAATCTGCTCTAGGATACCTCAACAACCAGGAATCTGCTCAACTCATACCTCATGAAATGATGGAAATAACCCMAAACTGCTCTCATGTGGATTTCAATATTTCAGAAACTYGATTAGCACCTGTAGTAACATCCCYGTTAAGTGCCTGTTCCATGGAGCACTTTGAAATCTGTGCTGCACAGGGAGAGCTCCCAGAGCCAAGGGGTTGCATTCTCCTGCCTGTGCTGTGGCTCTGTAATTTAACTGATGTACTGCAGGCTGTCAGCTGACCTTGTAACTCTCATATCCTCATTTTTCTTCCCTTGTACAACTGGTTCACGACGTGTATGTGATTTAAATGCCTGTTTCTTTTCTACAGCATCCCTTTTCCTAGCCTGTCCATTAAGTTGGGTGCCTGTAGTGGTTTTTCTTTTATATGTACTTTGCTGACTTATCATACCCATATTTCTGTTCACCAGCATAAACAAATAGAAGTCTGGCTGTGTTTTCCTTWTTAGATATCTTTTAAAACTGTGTGTCTTTAATGCAAAAATTTTCTGCACATTGGTATTTAAGGTCATAAGGAATGCTAATGAGGAAAAAAAAAATCTGAAAATTTGAACAACCTAAAGCCTCAAACTACTAGGTGTGCTTTATTTTTCAGTAGAAAAGCATCAGCTTCTGAAACTCTAAAYTGAGATTCCTTCCTTGCCTACAGACKATGAATTTTTCAAAGTGGAGTGATCAACATGTTCTGAGAAACAGAACCTATTTCTGAGTGTCTGAAAGCACTGAAACGACTACCAGAATAAATTATCACCCATAGAAACATGAGTATGAGAATATGATTAGTTGATYTGCCTCTTCAATTGATTGCTGACTCATTTTTCCTTCTATTCATTGCAACTTTTCCTGAAGAGATGCAAACTTTAAAGAGAATGGGACATTACAGTAAATACTGCAATTCAAGCTTGGAGAGAGGTTATTTAACCAGTCCCTCTTACCCAGAAGAAAGTGACTTTTACATTAGGCATCTGTAAGAAATTAGTTAACTAATAATGATCAGCCTGGCAAATAAATATTGACTTAACACACAGCTGCAAAATATATCCATACATATGCRTTTATGTATAGTATACACCTAGACATGTTTTAAATTCAAGCAAGTATCACTAAATACTAAACYGAATGTGATTTTTTAAATTTTCCTTGGGGAAAATAATTGTTATGTAGTGGTAGAGTTTACAAAATATATGCCTTTGCCAGTTTTATKTACTTTTGTAAAACTCACTAAAATGGGATTTCTAGCCTGCCTRAGATATTTTGTTCTAATATAATATAGAGGAGAAAATAAATGGCTAAACTACTCCAATGATATGCTGTGTCCTKCTCTCCGTCTTCCTGTTTGGTTCCCTGAGCTGCAAACATTTTAAGCCAATGATTATAATTATCTGTTTGACTGTGCCTGAAACAATACAGAATATGTCTCAAAAAAAGGCTGACAAAATAATCACTTCAGAAGTTAAAGCTGTGACTCTCCTTGTGGGTCTGTCATTTTAAACTTGTATTTAGTTGTTTTTCATCTGTATTTATGTTTTGGTGTTAGGACCAGCATCAGTATTTCTGCCTTGAGGGTCAGAATGAGTGCTGCTGAAATAATTGAAGAGCAGCAGATTAAAAATGAGGCTTTCCCTCTACACATTAAAGGTTTCGATTTTGTCTTGGAGTAATTTATAAAACCTACTGTTCTGGACCTATCGTTAATTAGGGTCCTTGCTCCCTCCCAGCCCAGCTGCCCTCCCTTTACTGCAAACCCTGGTCAGTGTGGGGAGGGAAAAGTGGCTGTTCCCTTCCTCCCACTCTGTGTGCAGCAGACAGCTCTTCATGGGTGAGAACAGGATCCTGCTTCAARAAAACCCCAAACCAAAACCATGAAACAAACAAACAAAACCCAGGTGAGACTTCTTCCTCTTGGGAATGGCTGGGACTGACTTTGAGCCCTGGCTGATCCTTGAAGGAGAACAAAGCTGCCACCATCCTGAGACCCTGAGCTAATCTGGTGAGCAGCATGCTCTTCCCTGCCTCCCAAAGCAGGCTGTAATTTCACTGAGTGTGTGGACAGTCCTGGCTGAATGAAATGTCAGAACAGAGAAAGGAAACGGGCGTTTCTTTCCCTCCTGGAGCTGAGCAAGCTGTCACTGTGAAGGTGTGTGAGCAATAGCATGGAAGGTTCACTCCAGCTTCTGTGTTTTATTTTTTACTCTCCCGTTGAGAATCTCATGGARCTCTGTAATCCTCTGAAATTTAACATGCCATTCCCTGAAGTACTGTCTGTGTCCCCACTTGTAACTTATGTTACAATGAGCAATTTTAGGTGCATCTCAGCTGCCTTTAAGGCAGGTAGAGCTGGTTGTGGCTTCAAGGAGATGAAGCTTAATAAAAGTTTATATGCTGTTTTCAGMCATCCAGGGTGTAAAATTACCCTCTCAGCTGCTAGGTGTGCTGGAAGCACAGGAGGTTGTGTTCTGGGGTGGAGAGGTGAGAGCAAGGCTGTTGCAGGACAATGAAAAAAATGGTAGTGAGGAGAGAATGGATGCAGAGAACTGGAAATTCAGACCTAAATCTCTTGTACCACATGCTCTGAGATACACCCTGAGCTCCTCTGTGGCACCAAGTGTCCCTGGGGGCAGAAGCACCCTTGAACCCAGCTCTCRGGTTCATTTTGCTGCCCTCAGCCACCCACAGACCCACATTCTGCRCAGAGACAAAACCCCATAAATACAAAACCCAGTGCATTTCATTTTAGAAGTTCTGAGTCAAGCAAAAGGTGTCGTGGAGAAACCTTTAGTGGAGAAACCTTTAGTTCATACTTGTGTGAATTATTTTGAAAACATGAGCACACAAAAAAAGCCCCAGCACCAAGCCCTTCCTGTGATGAGGGCAGCAGTAATTAGTGGTGCTGTTGTTGCAGARTGACAGTAACACAGTGGCTGTTTCATTTGCCCTGTAATATGTAATGAGCATTTCATCTGGATTATAAAACAACACGATGGATGAATTGGACTCTATCGATTGAACCTCTGTACCAGTCAGGAATCATTTGGTTCCTCAAGCTTTTATGCCTTCAGAGCAGGAATTAAAAAGTGGTTTAATTAGAATGTGGGGAGCTATCCCCTTCAGTCAGCATGTGCTAACAATAAAGGGATTAAAGCAGAAAGACTTGTTCAGGGACGTGGAAAGTCATGGAAGACCACATGAAATGGTRGTGTTCATTTCTTTATCAGACTCTATGATTATTTTCACTGTTTTTTAAACTGGTTTATTAATTTTTTATGTTTTACTCATCTAATTATAGTATCTTCTACTTAATCTACTATTTTTCAGTGAATGACCATTTTCTTAAAGTATTGGACTTAAGATGTCAGTGTTTCATTGAAACAAAAATATTTGGAACATCTGCTATTAAAGAACAAAATAAATTCATTCAAAAAGAAACATTTTTTGTCAGTAATCTCCACGACCAGCCTCTATCTAATTCTATTTCTTCTACAAGTTAAAAAAGGCAAACCAAAGCAGAGCTGAATCCTTTAGAAGTTAATGGGATGTCCCCAGGGCTGTGTCCTTTCTACTTCTCGTTGTTGGCTTTTCCACAGAGCTGTTGACCAACCAAAACATCTTTTTATCAAACTTAATTTTCTCTAGGGTACGAGCATGCTAAGGAAAATTGGTGGGAATTAAGACTCAAAGGGGAGCAGAAGGGCAACAGATTATGTTGTGTTGTGCATTTTGGAGCTTCCTCATGCWGCTCAGCACTGGCCAGTGCAGCCAGGCCAGGCAGGGCTGCAGCTCCAGGTGCCAGGAAAGGGGAGAACCAGCAGGGCTTCAACAAAGATTAAATCAAGAAAATTAGTATCACTCCAGGATGATACTTGTCCATCTTCAATTCTGATGCTGGGGGGAAGATTGGAAAGGAGGAGAGAGGGATGTGTGCTCAAGTAATGAAATTTAAGATGAAGCAGTAGTGATTTTTGGAGACTTTGYTGAACACCCTGGGACAGGGATGCAGGGATGGCAGAGGATGTTACCTAGCAACTGCTGGAAGGTGGTTAACTCTTTGGTACCCATYGTTTCTGCCTCCCCAATAAACTGAAAGTAGAAGTTAAATTTCTACAGAGAAAAAATTGGGAAGTTTCCTGCTATTTGCAGTGTAATGTTTTATGGAGGCTGTAATTAAAATGTTAGTAAATAAAAATTAAATAGGCCTGAAGTGCTATAGTTCCTATTTAAACTACTGTAATTATTTTAGGGMTTGTGAGTAGATTGTTTACAACATTTTAGGGTTTGTGTGTAGGTTCTTTATAACCATGAMAGACATGTCTATCACCAGATATAACAGTCCTGCATTTCTGCTGCATGAATTTCTCTAGCATATAACATGCATGTAATGCGAGTCATTTACTCACTGTCTGTAAATGTGAATCTAATGAAGATATGAGTTTGTTTTTTTTTTTTTTTGTTTTGACTATAAACAAAAATTATAGAATACATCAGTCCCATATTGTAGATCAGACTACCAGGAGGAATCAAGAGTCTTCAGTCAGGAACAGTGGTTTCTCCAGTTAAACCAGTTAAATACAGTAAAATCATAGGACCTAAACTAATTGAAGATGTAGCTGGCAATATGGCATTATTGGGTAACAGAGCTGGTGTTGAGATGGAAACTCATTTTGGATGCAATGGTTTTACACAGGTTGTCAAGTAAGACCTTGTGAARTGTATGGAAAGAAGGGTGGTGTTTAGTAGGCATAGTGAAATTCTCAACTATGAGTAGTCTAAACCAAAATAAAGACAAGGTGATCTTAACTTACCCTGATATAATTTTCCCCATAATAGTCTGGTCAACATCTTTGTGAGGGTCTTTGTGAGGGATATATAGTATTTTTTAGGTATTCCCATTGCCMTGTGTGTTTTATAGTTGAATGAAAATACCTGCAAAGAGGCACCAGACAGGACAATCCAGCAAGTCCCTGTCAACAACAGGAGCAGGAACCCAACTGTCCAGTGGTAGTTAGGTGTATATAATCTTCTATGTTATGTAAAATAGTGAAATGAGAGAGTGTTATACACAAATAAACACAATTTTTTTTCCTTGTAACATTCCTATATTACTGTATTAGCTGCAAATTCAGCACAGAGTTGCAGGCAGCATGTCTTAGTAGTCTGTAGTTATTAGAGCTGTTGGTTTGGGAGCATTCATTCTTCTAAATGTCCTCATGAAAACTGAGGTGCAGAAAGTTAAATGATTTCTCTCATTTATTATTTTGGTTTTGCTTTCTTGCTTTTATTTATATTTTCTTAACCTCTTACARTTTCCTCTAGGTGAGCAGGGATTTAATAATAGTAGGTTTCATTATGCAAAAGCAAAGACTGGCTGAAAACGGGGATGAAAACTCCAAAGAATAATAGAACAGGATTTGCTGGTAGCTACATAGACAACTTTAAATTACATCAACAGACTGTAATGTTGTTACTGTCTCTATAGCTGAATATTGACTTTGATTTTGATTGCTTGAGCTAATATTTTGTTGCAATTTCTCATATGAGAAATGTAATTGAAATTCTAACTTTTGGCATGTCAGGTATTGCTCATGTTCTAGGTGACAGTTTAGGAGCCTCATACACGAATATTTTTCTTTTATTCTTTTATTATTGACGATTCTGTCTGGCTTTGYACTGAAGCAGAGTAGATGTGTTCAGCTGGAACTGCAGTTATGGTTTAGTGTGCCTGGAATGGAGGTGGTCCAGTCCTTCGTCTTGGCACCAGTTCTTTCAGGTGAAGTGGGAAGATCTGASAGAGATTGAGAGCAAAAAGAGCTTTGTGTTCATCTCGTGTTTGCAGTGGCTGATGATGACAAGGAAATGGYGGGGTGGTCATTGAGGTAATTGCTCCTGTTTTTAATTTTAATTTTGAATGCAAATACAAAGCTTTGCAATTTGTGGTTTTCTTTGGACTGYAGTCTTAACAGGGACCTGTTTTCAAGAAATATTTGCCTGTGGAAGGGTGGTCACAGTAGTTTTACAGGGGTTCCAGAAACTCAAAGCCAGAGCAGTGCAGGAGATACAGTTTCGTTTGCATCATGCAAGCCCTACAGAAACAGAACCATAATGGAGTTGAAAATTTATTATCTGAAGCATGGCATAGCAAAACATTTTGTTCCGATCTGTGGCTATCTGTAATTCYGGTGCTGGGAATGGGATGCACCTGAGAGCTTGGGTGCTGAGGGTATCATGTCCACTTTCAAACCATGTTTCTCCAAATGGGTTAATTGCTCTGAGCAATTGGACTGGGGAAAGAGCAGCTTTTTGAAAGAGGATCAYGCATGCCATCATGGGGTCCAGCAGAGTTCCTTCAGGCTGCACTGGGGACTTCTTCTATGGTTTTGGGTATTCCACATCCTTCAACTCCGGCACTGCAGTCCCAGTAGGTTATATCCAACTTTTTCTAGGCATTTCCCTCACAACTGAGATGGGTATTGCAGTTCCATTGTTAGTTATTGATACARGCTTTTGTTACACTCTACTTATTATTGTCTTGACTTCATGGAATGCATTTAATAASCTTAAAATTGGACAGTTATTATACATAGCTTTATGAAATGACTGATTTGTGTTCAGACTATCTAAATGCCTGTGTATGTTCTCTGTTTTTTCAAGACTCTTTCTTGGAAACAACTATTGAAATCAGAGATGATATACATTAAAGCATCAGATGTTAGAGGAGAATCTCAGAAATAGATTTTACTGCATACTTCCTCACTGTAAATTTAAAAGCATGGCATTTTGAGATTAATTATTTACTGAAAATCTTGCATTTRAATTTATAGTATGGATTTTTAAAAAATAGGCAGACAAGACTGAAGTCTTAAAACATTTCTCAAACATAAGTTTGAAAGGCATCAGTGGTTATTGAAGACAGTCATGGAGACAAATTTCAGTTTGAAGGTGATATAGACAAACTTTCTTGCCTCCATCTGCATTATGCTTTCTTGTTTAAATACATTAAAAGTTTTTCAAGCTACACTGCTTAAGTGGAATTAGGATGTTCTGGATGTTTATCTTCCCTTTCTGCTGATTCAGAGAGTAATAAACAAGATGCAGAAGGACAGAAAAAGGCTGATATTAATTGCTGCTGCTTAGGAGCAATTTAGGATGGCTGCAAACAAATTCAGCCATGCAAAGCCATCCTTCATTCCCTAGGTTGGAAATGCTCAGTGCAGTGAGGAAATATGTGTCTACTGACTCCATCCTTACTGTGGGCTTTTTCCCCTGTGACTTTTCAGGATGTGTTTCAGTCTTAGTGTTTTTGCTAATGTAAAATACTGAAAATAAGACAAAATTTTTATAACAGGAATGTAAAGGAAAACTTCCATCACACATTGTGTGACCCCAGGATAAAGACCAGGTTCTCTCTGTCTTCTTACAGAATTTGGCTAAATGAGAATTACTGATGATTCTGTCAACACCCTGGAAGTCACTGTTGCATTTCAAAGGCACATCCCAATGTAGAATGTTAAATTGCACTAGGACAGTATCAAATGTTTTTCTGTGACTATTTGAAATGCTAAGCTACACAGATTTCTTTCCTTTCTGATTTTTTCTTATTGTCCTTTTACAGACGTTAACACATCTCAGGCTTAGAATATAACACGACATGAGGCAACAGCAATATAAAAGRGATCTTTGAAGCTGTTGCTTTTTATCATGCTTTACCCTTAACAGGGTTTCTGTGGTCTAATTCCTTTRCAGTTCTAAAGAGAATTACATTTTGAGTTCCATAATTGCACCAGAGAATTGAAACCTTGTTTAAACAAATACATAAAAAATATTGTGTCCAAGACTTATTTTATTATCAGCTAGTATTGATGGTGATGTACCAAGATGTATCAAGAAAATGTTTTGAGTATTGCACAAAAATCCTCTTTCTAATGAATATCCATGGAAAATTCAACAGGCATTAAACCACTTTGACACACACTTCTTGACCTCAATGAAATGTATTTGAGAAGTTCTGTGCTAGCACAAACACCTAAAACCTCATAAATCAAATGTTTTACAGAAGCTGAATTACTCTATTCATTGCTAATTGTCTAAAATGTGATGATTGTACATAGACTGCTTTGTCTCTGTACATGGTACTAATTTATGTTATGGTACTAATATTAATTTACATTTACTCCTAGTTTGCCTGGGAACTACAGAGGGTGATGTACTGGGCAAGAACACTTAGCCAAAGTGTAATACGTCCAGACCTCCTTAAGCCTCCCCAGAATGTGCTGGAATCCCTCAAACAAGTTGAAAATTTGATGGTACCGAAAGTGCTACATCTGATTGCATCCTGTCTCTTATTGACCTAYGTGATCTTTTCTTCTTCCATTATGAATATGTTACATTCTAATGGCTAGTGTTTGTTGTTTCCCTCTTTGATCACACGTAGAAGACCTGTGTGTCCAACAGAGTGTCATTTAGATAAATGGAGAAATGACTGAAAACCAGCCCAGCTTTGTCCTGCTGGAGCACCTACAGGTGTTGTGAAGGAAACATCAGGTCCAGAACTGCTGACAACAATTCAGGGCAATTTGTGGTTCAGATGTGAAGTCAGACTACAGCCCTTTTAAAAATCAATCATATTTAGTGTATTTGATAAAATGCTACAGTCATAGGAGGAAAAAAACCTGAATTGCTYATGAAGTTTTCAGTAGGATTAAGTCAGGAGTTTTTATTATCTTCCATGCAAATTTCTATTATAATTTTTTTTTTTTTCTTTAGAAGCCTCAAGCTCTTGCATGTCGCCTGTACCCATTGCTTGTAGGCRCTCAGACTCTAAAATAGAGCATCTTATTTAATGATGGGAAAAATCCACTGAGCAGTATTATTCTGAGAGACAGTGGATGGCAGTGTTGGTTTGCAGCTATGAATCTACAAAAATGAGGCAGGACAGGACAACCTTAAAAAAACCAAAAWAMCCCCAAAAACTAAACAAAAAAMAAAMCCCGTACCACTCCTCCTGAAAATCAAACAAAATCCCCCACTCCATCCCCCYCAAAATYCCCAAATCAAACTAAACCATAAAGTAGTGTCTTCTTAAACTGGATGGAGTAATTTTCAARCTATGCAACAGTACTCATAAATTCTCAGACAGATGAAGATAACATATAAGATTAATAAGCTAAAAAAAAAAAAATACAAAATTGGATTGCTTCTGTCTGTTTGTTTGACACTGGTTTTGTCAAAGGAGGAAGAAAATCCCAGCTGGCTGAGGTGGACCTTAGTGATGTAAATTAATTTAGCCRAAGCAGTGGAAGAGCAACATGCCCTCAGTCCAGGCAGGATTGTCAGCATTTGTGGGGTTTGAGGTTTGCTGCAGCAAGATCACACCTGTGCAGAGAGGAGGAGAAATGTGTTCAGGCATTTGGAAAATTCTTACAGATGTTGTGGAGAAAATAAGGTGTAGCTTTCATGTCTGGTTGTGGTGAGGGGGAGGAAAGGCTGATGTGGTCTTGATGGTTACTAAGGAAACATCAGCATGGGTTTTAAGACCCTGGAATTGTACTGAGCTTTGCATTAAGAAACTGGATTCATTGGAAGGATTGGTTCTTTGTTTTTGATAAGACCAAATGCACCAATTGTTTTGTCCAGTTTTATTCTAAAGTGTGAGGCACACCTTTGACCAGTTTGTAGAAGTCAGATCTGGGCATGGCCAGTCTTCTGGTGAACTTCTGGTGGTCTGTCCAAATCACACACACAGGAAATCCACTGCTGAGTGAACAACTTAGTATTTATTGTCTCAATGCTTTTATTGAGTATCAATGTTTWTATGCTTGCTTGTCAAACACCAAAATTCAATTCAATTTCTGGCATATAAGTGTCATTTAAAGAGAGATTGAAACTATTAAGGGGAAATATCACCAAAAGATGAATAAGACTGTCATTACCGCTAAGCTTTGTTTCTGATAGTTGCAACATCTCTAAAGAGAGAAGATTTATTTGTGGGAGTTTTACTCAATTTTACACTTATGAATTTGATGTTGCAACATTTCTACAATCCACAAATATCTAAGCCCTTGAGAAACGTGTAGATGCTTGGTAGCTCACAACCATGCATGCTGTATGTATTTTATCCTTCTTTAGAAAGACAAAGCCTGTTTAGTTTGTAATAGTCAGGAGAAGATCCCAGTTGCAATGATGTGAATTTATGTCTTGACTAATTTGCCACAAAGTAAACCCAGTGGCTGGAAAGAGAAGAAGTACCCTTGTGAATAAYAGCAAATAATTGAATTCAGCCTGGTGTAAATAACATGAGAGCATTTCTTATAGAGAATGAAAGACAGGATATGAATGATGAAATTATCATTCAGAAATTTGGGKTTTTTTGKGATTTGTGCTTTTAAGGGGATTAGCATCATATCAGGTTCAACATTATTGAATTTGAAATTCAACCTGTTGCTCATTTCTTTTAAGAAAAAGACCCAATGGAATTAATGAAGCTGTTTGCTTCTTGCAATGTCCTTAAATGTCCTGTTTCATTGGAATGTGTGTTTGTGTAGGGCAGTTTTGCTCTTGAGTTCACTGCTCACCTCATTGCAGACAACACACAGAGACCCAGTGAATGCAAAGGGAGTGGCTTAACTCTGTGCAAATTCTTAATTCTTTTAAAACAAAAGCCCTCAGTAAGTCCCAGGGACAGGGTTACAGGTAAATGGTATTTTAATGGAAAGTATCAGTGTTGGCTGTCAATCCGTTGAGAGGCTCCTATAAACACACACTTGTATCAAGGCTATGCCTCA
Organism: Cardinalis cardinalis; assembly: GCA_014549065.1. NCBI lineage: Eukaryota > Metazoa > Chordata > Aves > Passeriformes > Cardinalidae > Cardinalis > Cardinalis cardinalis. Next base: position 4,615,729 of record JACDOX010000036.1, read on the forward strand.
AAAGTGGTAACAATTATTATATAGATTGATAAATTTGTAAAAGGAATTTGGTTGTCATCATTGGATAAAAGTTAGTTTTTTTAGAAACTGCTGGTGCATCATCTCTGTGATGCCTGTAAAAATTGCAAGAAGGGGCTTCTCCCAAATTAACACCTTTTGACACCAAAGCAGTACAAAATATTGATTCCATAGCTATTTAATCTATATCCTGTAATCATCATGAAAGCCAGTTTTTATTTTCAGAAACACATTTGTAGTCTAATAACACATTGCCTTTAGGGGATGCTAATGAAATTATACCCCTCTCAGTGTGAATTTTTTGTATGTGAATGCCCTACAAAATCTCTCTAGCATTTGTGCCAGCTCTAGAAACCTCTCACACAACAGTCATTGTAGCTGCTTCTGGAACAGATTTTTAATGTGCTGTGAGATTACAAGGGATGCTTATGTTTCACCTGCCACGGGGGCAGTGCCATTTTTGCATGCTTGGACCAGGAAATGATCAGTTCATCTTATGTTAGATGTTTTTTGTGGATCCTTGTTRCTTCTGTAAGAACAAATTGTTGTTCTAACTAATGAAACTTTACCTTTTCCAGCCTGGGACACAGGGGAACAGGCTGCTTTGTCTGCACCAACAGGATTCAGGTGCTAGGGAGCTTTGCAACAGCCCAAACCATCCTGTGCTGGTGTCTGTTTTCCTGCTTGGTTAACTGTAAGGAAATCCCCACCTCAGGAGAAGAATAGAATTGGACTTTCAGCGTTGTGAAGAAGCTTTGGCTTATACAGTACCTTTGTTTTTTCTACAGTAGCTTTGTTTGTTCTTCTTCTACAATACAAAGCCAAGGTGGTTGCTAAGGACTCTTAATATCAGTGTGACTGAGATGAGGATCCTTTAAGATGGTGAATGTGTTTGCCAATTAAAAGACAATTGGAGGAAATTAAACAGTTTAGTCATGGAGGAGGRTAAGAGAAGTGAAGTGGTGAAATTCAAAGAAAGGAGAACAAAAAAAAGATAATGATGAAACAGCTAGCTGAAAGTAGTTTCAAAATTTAAGAAGACTGCAGAGCCAATCCTTTTTTCTGCTTAAATTCCTGGAGAGGAAATTGAATCTGGCCTTCTGAAATGCTAGGGGAAATAGGCTGTGCTAATAGAAAAACCTCAACATGGATATCAGCCAGCAGTAAAGTAGAAAAATATGGGTTTGTGCCAAAAAATCAGACTGGAGATACTGAGGAAAATTGTATCTTCAGTGTTGCACCTGTCCAACTTGTAGATTCTGATACATCTTATCTCTAAATGTGCTTTTTATTTTCCTTTCCCTTTTTTTTCCCTCCCTAATATACAAATATGTTGTGATTGATATTGTTTGTTATTTAATTTAATTTTGAAAAGTGGCACTGGGCAGCTTCTTGGTTCCAGACTATTAAATATATATCATTGTAGACTGCAGAATATGATTATGTAAAATGGTCTGTGTGGGTAAATGGAGTGTTTCCACTCCATGAGTGAAATCTCTCTCCACAGGGGGAATCTATTTAAAAGTTCTGTTGTTGTACCAACCCAGAACTTGGTTAATATTGTCTAAGGAAGAAAGGTAAATGCAGTTGCCTTCTGCTGAGGACAGTGCTTGCTGCTGATGGTCTTTTCCTTCATTAGGAAATTCTCTTTCCTCCCCACTTTTCCAAAGTGTTTTCAGATCTCTGGACAGTTCATCCTTTGCTTTACTGGTTGCCAGACAGGGAGAGTTGTTCACTGGTGTGATCTTATCCAGAACGTTTTTAAGCTTTTATAGCCTTTGTTTTTATTTTTTCCTTGTTCAGACCTATGTCTCTATTTTGAGAACTGGTTGGAAATTTTAKAATTAGATAATTATTGGAGTGTATCAGTTTGTTAAAACAAATGTTATRTTGAAAGGCTCTTGTTTACTTTTGTCAGGAAAGGTTTTTTGGGCCTGGTCTCCTGGTTAAAACGTGAGTTTCTCCTGCATTATCCAACCACCCATAGGTCAGATGGGTAGAGATGGAAARCATAATAGAACATAACTCCTACAGAAGTGTCATCTTTCCCTTAGTGAAACTCTATTTTGATTGAAGCAGTGACCTGAATCCTGGTTATGCACATTTGCAATGTTCCCAGCCACTAAAGTGTCTCTCTCCTTCCTCTCCCTGCTTTCCTGTGTACATAATTTACTTGACATGCTGGAGGAGAGACTGGAAAATAGTCRAAGTGAATTGGGACTGCAAATCTGTGATCAGGATTAGAAGCTTGGTGACCTTTAAGATCTCATCTCTAAAGAGCATCTTGCTGCTTCTGCTTCTGGATAATCCCTTTTTTTTTTTAATTTGGAAGTTTTATGCATGTGTCATATGCAAAATGGAATATCTGTAATGCTTTGGAAGCTACTGAATATTGCTCATGTCTAGATGAGAAACCTTAATGGAGTTTTCAGGACCAGAGGTGTCATATTTCAAAACTGACCCCACCAGAGRAGTTTTTGTGGTAAAATGACTTCTTGTGAACAAAACTAGTCAACATAACTCTTATTATGTCACTCAGTTGCTCTAAGTGCTATTGATGTGAAAAATAGGGGATGAAAAGGAATCACATCATAAAAAAAAGAAAGAAAATCTCCTGGAATTACAGAAATAAAGTCAACATATTACCAAAACTGATGTCAAGAGCTAAGGGCAAATGGCTGAGTCATTGAACATTATGTTCTACAGAGCTTTCACAGTCCTACAAAATGTAAAAATGTATTTTGCTATATACAGCTGAGCATCAGGAGATGGCAGTAGTGCTCGCTGAATTGCAAAACAAGAATATTGGGGAGAAATCCCTAGAAATTAMAAGAAGCTGCTTTGTAAATTTGCCAAAGTGGGTAACACTATTCTAATTTATTAGAACTGTGTACAATCATCCTCTTTTAATTGCAAGTTTTATTGACTATCTGGTATGCTTAGCCTAGAATTTATTGTTCTTTATTTAAAAGCATTGAAAACTGCCAGATATGTTTATCAATAACATATTAATATTAGGATTTGGAAAGACTTTCTAGAACAAATGTCGAATCTTGTCCTTGACCAAATTTATCATTTAGGTCTCATGAAAGGTTAAAATCATCARTCTTATTCAGGGTAGCAGCTTTTAGCAGGTACTACATTAAAGAGTAATCTCTGCTTCCTAGGCMCAAAACTATACTGCTTTATATACAGTCATTTAATTTTACTGAGTATGTCTGTGACTCAGAAATGTACTTGAACTCATTCTATAAAATAATCAAAAAGGAAGTGCTTCTTTTCTGTGCAGAGTTTCCAGATGTGATCTTTGTGTGGTAAAGTACCTTTGGATTCCTTCAGCATGTATCTGATACTTAAAATTTATTTTGGAGGCAAATTACAGTTAAATGCTTTGAAATGTCCTAAAGGGGAAAAAAAAAAAGTCATTTTATGAAGTTAAAGGTAGCAAATTTTAGAGGAAGTAGAATTCTGTCTTATTAGTGAAATATAATTCCATAATAAATGTTGAACAATGGAATATAATGTGTRGATAATGAATAAAGGAGGCTATGTGGGGGCTTTTTAAAAATATTATTTATGGAAGAGAAAATACTGAAAAGCAAAAGTTTCACGTGTTGTGACGACTATGTAGAGAGAGTAATTGCTCATTATTCTAAGAACATTATCTTTTGACTTAAGATCACAAACCTAGGTTTTTTGAAGATAAACTTACCCACTTTCAAAGTTATCAGTATTAAATAACAGTGTCTATAAAATACAGCTGAGCAGCAGGGCTTGGGTTCTGAGGGAATTCTGTGGGTGACCCGTGTGCACCATTCCCATGCAGAGTCACCTGCAGGACAGCTCCTTCAGGTGTCACAGCTGGGCCACAGCTGTCTGTGCTTGACCCTGAGCAGGGACAGGGATCCTTGGGAGCTGAACATCTCCTGGTTCCCTGGGCAGGACATGGACACAGGGGTGGGACCTCTGGAAAGGAGCTGCGCTTGTGCTGGTTTGTGTCCATGCCCAAGGCTCACAGAGCTGTGCCAGATGTTCCAGCTGTGTGCTGAGCCCTTGCACTGCTGTTGCACCCAGCTCTGAAGCTGGCTGTTCCTCCAGTTGTGCTGATTTGGTTATGGAGAGACCATACTTGAAACTGTATCATGGCAATTTCAGAGGTTAGAAAGGGTTTTCTGGAAAAACAGCAGTGAGAGCACAAAATATCACACAGGGTGCAGTCCAGGGGCTTGCTAAACTGGACGAGGTTGCATTCAGCCTCTTATGTTAATCACCTTTGAACATGTGTAATCAGTTTTTAAATCCATCTTCATCCTTGGCTCTGGCAATCAATCCAATAATTTATTTACATGTGTATGTAAAAGATATTCCTTTTGTTCTAAACCTGCTGCCTGAAAAAATCGCTTGGTGTCCATTAGTCCTTGTTTTATGAGAGATTGTGACTAATCACTCCTATTCATCCTTTTTTCACTTGGCAGTTTTCCTCAGCTAAGGAGTCTGACTCCATTTGAACTGTCCTTGTATTGAAGCCTTTTATGTTTCTGATGATCCTTGTTGCTTTTCCCTTTTATTGTATTATTCTTGAGATGGAACACTCAAAACTACATGTGCTGTTTGGGATGCAGGAATAACAGAAATTAATGTTGTGGAATAATTATATTATTTGTGTCCTTTTCTCCATTCTTTTGCTAAAAATTCCTGGCAGTCTGGTTGTCATCTTACTGCCTTTTGGATKATGTGCTGTTGTTCCAGGGAAAGATCCCTGAGATATCTTTGAGTATGAATATCTSTGAGCTGAATACTCTGTGGGTGTACTATGGTTACCCTTTTATCCTCATTTACAATGTTTTGTATTTATCTACATTAAATTTCAGTTGGAGATTTATCACCCAGTCTCTCAATGTTATGAAATCTTCATGCAATTATTTTTAAGGTTTATTACTCTGGATAATTTTGTATCAGCACAGGATATTATCACTTCCCTATTCATGCTCTTTTCAAAGCAYTTATGTGTGTCTCAAATACCCCAAGTTTCCTCTACAAAGTTRTGGATGTTACTTCCATGTTTGAAGACTTCTTCTACTCCTGCTGTTCCTTTAAAGCTCTGTTGTTTATCCCTTTCAGCTTTTGGGGAGAATAATGAAGTAGGAGAAAGGCTTTTAAAGTCACAGCTGTTAAAGTAGTTTGTTTACTCTCTCAGCTGGGTTTCAGTTCACAATATTGTTAGTGCTTTGCTATTTGTAATTTTCTTTTGGGGAGTTTTGACACTGTCATGCACTTTTTCTTCTTGAAATGGAAAAGTTTTAGTTTTGTTTTTTCTTTTAATTTCAGGAATGTTGAATTTGAAAAACATGTAAGAATACAGTATCAGAGTGGTTACATTGTGAGACCTCTTGCATGATGATTGTGCCTAACTCAGGAACTCTTAGGATTTTGTGACTAGTTTCTTTGACAGAATCATTTGTGCTTAATAATATTTTTTTCTGTGATCTCAGTATTTCACACTCAGTGCATTGGTTAGTTGTATTTCACTTGTACAATCCTTTCTTTATGCAGGTAATAAAAACTCCAGGGGAATTCTGCARTGCAATTACCCTGAATTTATTCTATTTGACTGTTGGCTTTCCTTCACAATAAGGCATTTCTCTGACAGCCAATTCCATCATTCCTACCATGTCAATTTTGAAATATTGGTATTTCAATTGTTTTCAGAGGTCACAGTTTTGAAGTATTTTCATCATTTGATTATAGCATAGTTGCTGAAAACATTAATAATTTTGTGGTGTKAGGACCTGACACCATGTCAGTGTTATGTCTCTTTGCAACTGGACATTTGGGGAGATAAATGTGGTGACTGGAAGCTGTTTTATCTGTTCATTCTGGGCTTCTCTCTGTCAGGGATGTATCGACTTATCATCAGAACTGGCAAGAATTTTTGRTCTTTCTTTGTAACACTGATAATTTTCTGATTTTTTTGACCTTTGTTTTTGCTTAGGAGAAAATATTGGTGCAATATTCAATGCTGCTATTAACCATGAGACTGAAAGCTTATTTCTTTCTAATGTTTCTCTTTTGCAGCAGGTTTTGTAAGAGTTTGGAGAGTGGCAGATGATGTGTGTTGGCAGTGTTTGACAACACAGAGGGACAGGATCCAGCTCACAAAGTGGATTCCTCCAGTAAGGAGTAGAATAAAATCCCTTCATGCCCTAGATATAAAACCATAGCTTGCTGGGAGAATCAGGATCAGATCTCAGAAAAGACTTTCCTACTTATTTTGTGGCATGGCCTGCTCAGGTTTGGGGGTTTTTGGCTGCTCACTAGAAGCAAAGTTTGATAGCGACAAGGAACATTTCTACCAAGTTCCACTAATGATAAGTTAAGTGCTATAAAGGAGTCTCAGATAATGCAAAATTTTCTCCTGTGTAGATTKTTAAAGTACATGACAATGTTTTCAATCTGTCAATTGATAAGGAACATTTTGAAAGTCTTTTTATAGAAAAGGGATTCCTTGAATGAAGAGTTGTTAGATACTAACTAAAAAGAAAAAAAAAAAGCAATTGTTACTTGATGCTGCCAGGAATGTCAGATATTGTGTTTTTTATGGTTTTCTTTTAGGGAACACTTGAAACAATAAAAATGTTGTGCAGAGTTCTAGCTTCCTGCAATCTTTTCAACTTTATTCTAATTTTTGATTGTGACAAGATTTGGGTCTGTTTAAGCATTGCATTGCTCAGTAACCTTTTCAGGGCAATGACAGATAATGTTAGATATTCCTGGTAAGGARCATTATTGGACATGTTCTCCTACCACTGAACATAAAACTCTGCTAAACTAATTATACTGCTGCCTTAATGTGGAGGGATTCCAACACAGCAGTCATTAGCTAATGGCAATGTAACTAAGGTACAATCCAGAAACTGGAAAACTGCTTTCTCTAAAATATTTGGACTCTCCTAAATCTTGAATAAAAATCAMCAGTGTGTCTGAATTGAGGGTATATCTTCAGCAGTCTTCTATTTCTTAATTTCTGATCTCAGTTCACAATTTCTTACCACCCTCAGGTTTACTCAGAAAGTTCCTCTTGCTCTCTCAGTTCACAGAATTGTGTATCTGAATTGAACTTTGGTACAGAAACCTGAGCAGTCTGGTTTAGTTGTCTCTTCAGTGTCAAGGCTCTTAACAGAGCAGTTTGATAAATGAAGGTTCCAATTTTCCTTTCTTTTCCATACTACCCCAACAGATGACATGTTGAAACTCTGAACAAGGAATTGACAGAGGATAGGTGAAGAACCAAACCCTGTTCCCTAAACTAACAGAAAAAGAGGGCAGRGYATTAAAAAAATTWAAAAAGAGGAAAWATGTTGAATAATTAAAAGAAAATTGTACCTYTTCCATCAGAGGTCTTCAGCTGCCCTGTGTCACCATGGAGGTGCCTTGTCCCCACTGTTCAGTCACCCCCTTTGCTCTTTGAGGAGTGGCAGGGGATGGATTGATGTRTAGACCCAGATGATGGATTGATCGGTAGATTCACCATGTGGTTGCAGTCCTACACTGCTGCTCCAGACCCTGCCTACATCAGCACCAATTCCCTTAAAATGCGATGCAGAGAGTCATGGCAACACAGGGCTTTAATAGATGCCATGGTGAGTAGCCAGGACTTCATTTAAAGGGTTAGGCACATCAGCCTCTGCATCATCTCTGTTAGTGCCAAATGCCTTTGGAGTGCTCATTTTGCTGCCCTGCCCTGATTTGGAGAATTTCTCTTTCCCATGACTGAGATGAATCCATTTGTTGCACAGCCCATAAACAATTTTACATTGACACCTAAAGGGACACTCCCTGGGCAAGAACAGAAATCATTTATTATGCAATATACCACTATAAGAAGAAGAAGAAAAATTATATCACTAGCAACAGTTTAATGGTGATTGCTCAGTRCTTTCTCATGCACAGGGACTGAATTCATGCTCAGCCTCGACKGAATGAAATCTTTTAAAGATCTAACACCTTTCTCATAACGTTTTCAAAACATGGAATATATTTCAAATAATGAATAACAGTGAAACTATTAGGAAAAATAGTGCTACTGCACTGTATGAGCTGGATGTTGTCAAGGTGAGTAACATCTGTTTTAGTATATTGACTTAACTGGCAAGTAACCATGGTTTCTGCCTTCTTCCTGCTCTCCATTTACACACTTTCATTTACTGGATAAATATACTGGWCTACAGTAAAGGAATTGTTTCTACGCTTCAAGGAAAGAGAATCAAAGCAAAACATTCTCAGAGACTGAATGGCTGTGTGAATCATTGTAAAATATTGTATAATTATTCAAAAGAGTTGTAATAGCTGATTGAAGTGACATTACCAATGGCAAGGCTGGCAAACAGTTATCTGTCATTAACTGGTGCCAGAAAGCTGAAGTTTTAAAGCTCAAACTTGAGGTTTAGGACAACTGTCAAGGGCTACATGTATTCCTCAGGGGCAGCTACGATTCAAAATTCCTTTCTAATCTCTTGTTGAATTGTGCTGCTGAAAAGAGAAGTTTTCCTTTTTGTTTTTAAACAAAACCACTATAAATGCAGTGATCTGAGCAGTGGGTTTCTAAGTCATATCTTAAAGGYCTCCTTTATATTGAATAACAATTAATTTTCTAAAGCTTTTTACTGCTAAGTGAAGTTTTCCTTTAGAACCATAAAATCATGGTTGCCATTGACAGACTTGCTGAGGGTGCCTCAGTCCCATTTCCATGTCCCCAAGAAATGTGCTCAGCAGTGACAGTTCCATTACCAGCCCTGAGAAACCCAGGCACTGGGGTCTCCCCATGGACATTGAGCCATTGGCTGCAGCTCTTGGAGTGTGAACATCAAACAATTCCTTGCCCACTAAGTGGTACATGCCTCACATAATTTTCTCTCCAGTTTAGACACAAAGATGTTGTGTGGGTRGTGTCCAGTGCTTTGCACAAGTTCAGGCAGATGCTGTCAGTCATCTGAACATCTATTTGGCTTTTATAGGGTTTTATCAGGCACTGATAGTTACTTTTTAAATATACATAAATAGATTTCATGGCATCATACAACTTGGCTGGTTATTTATCTACTGGTTTTTCTCWTTTTTTTAAACTTTTCTGGACAAAATAATGCTTGATTTGATCTGATTCATTTGTCATAACAATTATTATTATGGAAGAATGGAAAAACTGTATCAATAGCAGAGCCATTCTTTGCAATCAGTAATCAAAATTGATCTGATTAACATTCCTTTTAAATTCAGGTCTTCACAATAGGAATAATGGGTTGTATTTGAAATTGTTTTTCTGATATTAGCCTTTGAGATGTTATCTGAAGTAATCTAAGCATTTAAAGCTTTAAAGTTGATTCTTTCAGCAAGATAAAGCAAAAATCTGGCATCTAAAAGAGTAATTTCTTTGGGATATACTGAGCTTCATCTTTCTCAAACCTCTTGAAAATGTTAATTAGCACAAAATACAGAACAGTGAAAAATGTCTGCAGTCTTCCTTGGAGACTAAGACTTGGGACAAATAATTTTGCACGTGAAGTGAATATGCAAGTGTAAAGAGATTTAAATATCTGATTTTAATAGGTTTCATCCCACTGGGAGAGACACTTTTGATTATCTATGACCTATACCAATTATTGTGATTCTCCCTGTAGGCAAGTCATAATTTTAACAACTAATCAAACTAAGCCTGAAGGTTCTGCAAAATGCCAAATATGTACTTGCACTCTTGCCAGTTACAGAGCTCATACTCGCTACCTGACCTTGTGTCAGTTTCTTAAACAACTTATTTTTAATCCATTGAAACATTCATCTTTTGAAGTAGAAATCCTTGAAAATCAAAATAAAACTTGATAACAAATGGTTGCTTCATTGGTTTTGGTTTCACAGCAAGCATAGTCATAAAATAGCAAACTCATTTTAAATGAAAGTTGGCTTGACAGATGCTGAGGCTGGAAGTGTGTCAGTAGTGCAATGGTACAAGCTAAGCCAAATTCTAAAGCAATAACCCCATTAAATTTGGTATCCAGTTCACAGCACCGACCTAATCTTGCTTTTTAGGTCAGTAGCACATCTTGTCTATTCACTCTGCAAAATAGACTTTAGGAAGCTCCTTAGAGTCAGAACTGAAAATAGTGCTCTGCTGAGGTGATTTTGCTCTTCTAAAAATACATTGGCTGAGGTGAAACAGGAAATTCTGCATTTATTCATCACAGTGCTCCATTCAGGAAACGCTGGGAAGCTTTAGGCAAGTTTGCATCTCTGTTCAATCTCTGCAGCCCCACGTGTGGAAATTGGAGAGGGGACAGGGTGTTGAGCTTATGGTTCCATGTTGTGGAAAAGGGTAAATTCATAACAGCAAAGGTACAGCAAACAATCTTAGCTGTGCATAGTGTTGCATGTGAATCTTAGAGTGAAACCCATTTCTTGAGGTGAAATGTTTTTAGGAAGTTATTGCTGCAGTTGTACACAGAGTGCTTGTCAAGCTTCTTCTCACAGAAGCTTATGGAGTTATATAAAGTGAAAACTTGCATTTAAATGAAAGGAAATATTGTACATGAGTAACAATACCTCTCTGCAACTTGYAGGCCACAGGATGGCTGTTACATGTAAAATTAGTCCAGAATTTGAATTACTGTGGCCTAGTGATGCTTCTGGGCAAGTGTGCTTTAAACAAAGAAAGTATACAGCTCGTTAGCTGAGACTCAGACTGACTGGATTTCCTGTCTCACTCTTAATGGAAATAAGCATTTCCTGATTAGAAGGCTTTGGCTGTACCAGCAGATGCTTTTGGGATGCTGCTGTTCAATTCAATTTGTGGCGTGTCATCCAAGGCAGTACCTACAAAAATTACTGTTCGTCTCCGTTGATAATTTATAAATCTAAATGCACACCAAGGTTTTCCTAACAGGATTGTTGGGTTATAAAATCATTTGGCAAAACTTTAAGTCTTCATTACTTCCTGAATCGTGTCAGAAATTGTCTTATTGATTGGTGTTTTTAGTCAACCATCCAAAAAATTTGAGATTTGAAAGATGGTTCACAGTAGAGGTTCTAATTGTCATCATGTTTGTTTACATTGATGTTAATTAGCTTTAAGCTTGAGTAATTTTACAATGTTAATTGTATTTACATTAACAATCTTGATTTTGTTAAATGCATACATTTTTTGTAGCATTTCATATTAACTTCATTCTGTTTAAACTTGGAACATTCCCAGTTAAATGGAGAATATGCATGGATAAGATTTTTTAAAAGAACAAATAATATGCCATTGAAGTGCATTAAGGACATTATAAAAACATATTATAAACTAGAAAAACTAGTGTGAGATAAAATATAACAGATGCTAAATATTTGGTTAAATGGAACAAAAAGAAAGGTTCTATACAGCTGAATGGAAGAATATATGTAAAAAGAGATATAACAGTTTTTACTAGACCACTTAAAGTAATTGGAAAAGATTTGATGCTATTGAGAATTGAGCTGACATTTTGGAAGCTTTGCACAATTTCTTTATCACTCAGTTACTCATGATCATGATGCTTTTTGCATTTCTTTCTTACAGCCAGAAGCCAAGCGGCACGGGCTGATCATTCCCACATAATTTAGGGCCATCCCCCTTTGGAGCGGATTTGATTTGCAAGGAGAGGAGTGGACTTGTCAAAACTGAATTAGAGASTAAGCTAAGAATGAAGTAGTATGGATGATCAGAGATCCTGTGTTTTAATTTTGTTGCTAGGAACCTTTATTCATTTATCAATGTAGATGTGGCTTAAGGCATCACCTGAGTGATGAGAACACWGTAAATATATTTAATCCAGCAATCACAGCCATGTTTTCATACTCTTGATTTGGAGGCTACTGAGCTGATCATGCTCTGGAGTTGAAGTCTCCTTAATATTTATGGCAAGGTCTTGCTTGGAACTTAATTGTGTGAGATAATGAATCTTCTCTTTGGTTGAATGCATGTAAATATTACACAAGAGGCAGTAGGAGCAGCCCACCCTGCTCCTGCCCTTTTTTGGAGCTCTTCTGTCAATAATGTGTCCTTTCAAGGACACCTGATCAGATGCCTCAAGTTGTTCAATACACTAAATCAGAGACCTGCCAGAAATCTATAAAATGTGCTGTGCAGAGCTTATGAAATCCTGTTATTTTCTCCAAAAGCTGTCTCAAGGTGAAGTGTAGGTCAGTGCTGGGATGACCACATTTAAAAGTGCCCTGAGTATCCCAGCTGTTTCCATTGAGTTCATCATTTGTTTGAGATTGTATTTCAGGCAAAAACCTCACTTTCTTCTCRGGAACCAAGAGCAAAGTATCACCACTAAGGTTGCTGCACTTGTCATCATCGACCTAGTGGGTGATGAGAAATGACAAATTCGTTTCCTACTCACAAATAAACTTGTGTACCAACAGAGAGAATTCTACACTAAACAAAGATTGTATTTCTCAAGGAAACAATAGCCTCATGTGAGAAGAGTTTGACTCCCAAACACCTCAGTGCAGTCAGGATTGGGTTATGTGTGATCTGATGTTGGAGTAGTCCACACTGACTGCAGCACATGACTAAATAAGGGCATCCCAGACCTTTTGTAAGTAGTAACCATTATAGCCCCAGGTGAAAACAGAACTCTCCTTAAATRGAATATTTTATAAAAGGAAAAAGTGAGGGAACAGAAATCTCTCATATGTGTTAGCAGTGAACAGTAAAATTCTGTCGCCCTAAGTAATTTTTGACTAAAATATGATAATTGCTGATTTCCAAAGGCTATATATTGATTTTTCTTTGTAAGTGAGGATTTRGGTTTTTTCCCCAGTGAAATAACAGTCGTTGTTGCAGTACTTTTATAGTGAATTGTAACAYTAACTTGATGGGGAGAGGATGCATGTATATAAATAATGTATTTCTCAGAACAAAATAGTTTGCAATTATCATTCTAGCACCTGTGTCGTTGGATTTTTGTTCTAAAATTGACTCTGCAAAGCTGGACTTGATGCATAAATTAAGGAATGAAGCCTTTTTCCATGTGTACTGAGGCTGATCTTGGTTTGCTGCTTTATGTAAGAGGCAAAGGCATGCTCTTTAAGCAGGCTGTTTTCTTGAATGCTATTTGAAATTATTTTCTCTGAGTTAAGCTGTCTCATTAAGCCTTTTKCTAGTGAAAACATAATTGTGAATAAGACTTTATTTGACTTAAGAAGATTTGTATTCCCACATTGTTGTCACTATAGTGCCGGAAATATATAACTGCTAGGCTTTGGTTTTCTTTTCCTTCCAAGCTCTTAAATTTGTATGCCACTTAAACATGTTGTTTGCAAATTTTAAAATGACTTGTGAGTGCTGCTCTGGCATTTTCAACCTTGTCACTGTGAATCTTGATAAAATACTGATTTTTATTTTTTGCTGGTTTACAGGAAAGAGTGTCCCAAATCCAAAGACTTCATTTGCAGCTTTAATTTCTGTGGGTTCAATGTCTCATGTAGGATGCTCCTGTGTGTGTGTGAATGCTGCACAAAAGGACAAAACCTGCACAAAATAATGCAAACCCCTCAGTCTGGTTTTGTAACTGAGACTTGTGTAGCCAACCACATTCACTTTTGGATGTGATGTCTGTATAGGTGAGTCTGGCCTCAAGATTATGTATTTATTTAGCTTTGAATCATTTGGGAATGAAATAAATGCCCAAATAGTAGACTTTTGTGGCCCTAACTCAGTAATCAACCATATCAAGCAAGAAATAGTGAATTTTACAGCAGTGTTTCTACATGAGAAATTAAAATKAGTAGATTTGTTCAGTAATTAAAATCAGAAATTAAAAATGGTAGATTTTTTCAATATATAAGCCCAAGAATTATTTACTCTGGCCCCAAATAATCCCCTTCCAATCTTTCAGCAGCAGTGTGAATTTAGGAATCTTGTAACTCTCAGAACATTATAATTTTAGTGGGACAACCCATGTAATAGATGTCACCAGMGGCTGAATGAGGACTTCTGAAATGTCTGTCTGACATCTGTGTCTCATATATATGAAGAAGACCATAAAATACTTGGATACCTTAACCAAAAGCCTGATGTTTAGTGGGCTTCTGTTTCTGGCTTAAATAATTATCTCTATTCTTTTTTTATATGTCACTTTAAATCAATACCTTAGATGAATAGAAATACCGAACTTATAAATATTCTGGAGCTGTTTATTTCRGGATAAAAAAAGAGGTTTCAAGCAGTTTTCTGCTTTCTTGTCTTATTATACAGTCTTGACATTGAYGAGTTGCATTTGTTCACAGTGACAAGCTGGCTTGATGAGGGCTAGCAGTCTACTTCTGGAAGCAGAATGAATAGGAAGCGTGCCTGAAATGTTTGGAAACGATACATACCTGCCACTGAGTGGTAAATGCAGTTTGAAATGACATTGTGGATAGCACATGCACATTTTGATTTTGAAGCTAGTAATGCTCTAAGTGCCTCCAAATACTCATGTCACCTGTTACAATGGATGTAACTAGATTTTGCTCTAGTCAAATGGCAMAAATCTGAAATAATTGTCCTCAGTTTGGTGGAGTTGCACCTCAATAACTGCATTGCAGTTTTGCTGTAAAGTTATTATTGCCCTCTGCTTCAATGCTCATTCTTTTGTGAGTTATACTTTTCATATAAGGTCATGTAGAAAAGTGGACTCCATTAATAGGACTTTACTAGTGCTTGAATATATGGAAGATATTTGTGGTAATGGGGAGTGGTATAGAATTAAATGTCAAATTAAAAAACATCCTCTAGTTGGCCTACTTAGGTCTAAGTAATGACTTTTTTTTCTTCTCYCTGACTTACCATGTCATTCAACTCTTACTAAGAAACTATTTTTTTTCCTAAATTTCAATWAGCAAAGGTGCATTATTGTATTAAATGCCAGTACTAGCTTTGATTTCTCAGTAATCCTGCTCTGTGAGTAAGGGCCCAGCTGCCCAATAACCAACCTGGGCAATAATCAGTTYGTAAATCCCTAATTTGTCATGTTTTTTCCCAAGACACATGAGAAAGAGGGTGAGCTACTTGGTATTCCAGTATGTGCAGGGCAATTTAGGGACAAAATCCATTTGTGCATTTGRGAATTTACTGCAGTGGAGAATCCCACTGGAGCTGCTGCCTGAGGAACATCTTTGGKTTTTTGGCAGTGAGAGCTGTGCAGTGTCCTTCAGTTTGTGGGTGGGTTTATGTGTGGTAACTGCACATCAACTTGGTAACAGCTTGGTCACTGCAAACCCCAGYCCTTTGTTGAGTATTTCACAGCGCTCAGCTGATTCTCCAACACCGGCTGTTCCTTTGGTGATTAAACAGTAATTATGGCTGCAGTCATCTCCCACACCTGAGGAAGGGCTGCAGCAATATTTAGGTGTGAGGGGTGTGGTTAGCTGATGTTTCAATGAAAACTGTGAACAGAAACATGGAGAGACATAGGAGCTTCCAAAGATTGGTGTGCTTTGAGGCAAAACAGATTTTGGATGGAGGCAGAAGACAGACCCACCCTGCTGACATGCTTTATAATAGTTGTTAAAAGGGCACCTTTTTTTCACTGAGGCTTTGCCTTTCTGCATTTACTCTGAAATGCAGAAATTAAGGACAGTACCTCAGCAGTGCCACAAATAGTCCACAATGTACCCAAATACTTCACACTTTCAGTGGTACCTATGTGCCTTTTCATACTGTCAATTCTTTGAAAAATGGGCATTTTCTACATTCTGGAGATTTCACAYATTTTTTACTGCAGAAGACTGTATAAAGTGTGCATTTTCAGAGGTATTTCCTTAAAAAAATCTGTTAGTTCTCTATAGGATTGTAAAGACACTCTGTGCAAATTCCCCCCAGTAAAATCTACCTTTCAGCCTCTCTGTYGTAGTTAGGGACAATACTCTCCAAATCCTAATCTATATTTCATTGCACCCCTACATTTTACTGCTGCATAAAGAATCCAAATTTTTTCTTTCCTCAGTTCCACATCTTGTCTGCTTTCAGCAGTAGTCCATGKTTAAAATATGAAATTAAAGTACATGATTGCAGAGTGAAGGTTTTGTAGCATTTCAGATATATCAGATTGTCCAGCTAAGAGAGGCATAATGTATATTTTTGCCCAAATTCTTGCTAAGCATGTTATAACTGTGGTTAGGACTCACAAACTCCTTTTGCATAGAAAAATCCAGAAGAATTAGAAAGGCAATAAGGATTAGTTACCTGTTAAAGTTAATAAAAAATCATCTGCATATACAATGAATGTAAGCAATTGATTGCTGGAAATTTGGAGCACTTTTGTTGTGTCAGTTTAGCTGATGCTGACTTATGAATTGATAAGTAGGAACASTTATGATAGGCTCTCTGATATCTGCTGTTGTTCAGGTATTGTCCATCAGTCACTTCTGGCATGGAGATGGACACTTCTCTCTGGGCTTTCTGTGGCACAGAAAGGTGTCTGACTGTAGCTCATTGTTTTGCTCACCAGGTCTGTCACTGCCTTCAAATCCACTTGCAAAAATTCTCTCAGGAGGGCCCATCCCTGTAAAAGCAGTAGACTGGATAAAAATGACTATTTTTACCTTCATTCTCTATCACAAGCCAAGATTTAAAATCTACAGGCTGATTCAGGAAGAGAAATAGCATTAGATTGAGTCACCTATACCTCAGTGTGCACATAAAATAAATGAAAAATTATAAAATCCCTTCAGTTTGACTCACAAAGGTAACAAAATCTCTGTGCTTTGGCAAAATATTACAGCAACACCAATACTGAATATCTTCTTTTCATTGTCATCTCTACCACCTTATATATGGGAGATAAGTATCATGAAGGAGTTAACCCTCTCTCTTTCATTGGTCTCATGAAATACTTAAAGCTCCTGAAATAAATTATTGAGCAGATTCTAGTATTTTTGGATTTAAATATAGATTATTTATTTCCTACTTCAGTAGGCACTGGGTATCCAGGCTGGTAGATCCCCAAGGAGGCTTGCTCAGAGTTGCAGCACTCAGCTCTCAGGTATCTTTGATCTGAGTTGCCAACATTTTCAGTAAAAGAGTCAAGAAGACTAAAAATGAGACTTGTGAAGGTCTGGATGCCTGATAGAGAACCAGCAAACAGCTAATTATTAACTAATCAACACGACCAAATACATCTTGTTCTGTAATATGGAAGTTTATCTTCACTGGAGATCATTACTTGCTGCTCAGTTCCACTTTTCCATTCCTTTGCATCTACAAGAAGCTGGAGGAATGTTGCTCCAAGTAGAGCAGGTGAAATTTCTGCAGTCATGGCCAAATTTTGAATAAAATTATCCCAGTCTGAGCCACCTCAGACAGTACAGTGGTGGGATCTGTTTTTCTCAGTACCAAAGTTATAATACCTATGTGCTATTCCCATTGAGGGAAACTAGTGAACTTTTCACCCTTGTAACTTTTCACCCTTTTCACTAGAGATCTTTGGACATTTCTATTCTGCCAGAATAATTTAGAACAATTATAATTGCAATCAATGAAGTGATTCATTTATAATTGAAAAAAAAAGGGAAAATAAAAGTGATTTACAACTTAAAATTATTGGATTGGTTTTGGGGTAATTTTATCATGATGAATAAATTCAGTCTTTTAAAACCTGATTTCATTGTGTTAGGCCTTAGTAGTAAACAGGAAGCCAGGAACAGTAAATATTTAATTGGCTTATATATATCAAATGAGATTGTACTGTATAGTATAATATTTCAGTGCTCTTATTGAATTTTCTTTTAAGTAGGAAGAGTTTATGTTGAATTTCTGAGAAATTTCCTTACTGGATTTTTAATGCCTACTTTTAGTAGGTAAAATGTTCCCTTTAGTGAAATACATAATAAATCAAGAAAGGTTGGTTCAACTGCTTGAGTGTGCTACAAGCACAGTAATCAAAGAAATAAGGAGGTAATATTTCTGGTAGTAACAGTAACATTTCTTTTGAACCAGGACTACATTGTGGTATTACTGCTTTTCAGTATTTTAAAWACACTGCTGCCTCACTAGTGGGCTTTCTTCCAAGAATGAAATTTCAGAGTTGAATATGATGGGAGAAAAAGGCATCTCTTGCAATGTCATTTTTGGTTTTGGATACAGTTTTTTTGTTAAAGTGTCTTCTTACCCTCTGTATTTGATAGACTGTAACATTTGATTCTGGTCATAGCATTGAAAGACRTAACTMCTATTTTCTAGGACTTAAAATCTTTGTCTTGCATTGAGRCTTTTTCTTCAATCTGAAATATTTCATACATATGCACAGTAATGATAAGTGTTATTAATATTAGGCACTGAGATAAGTCACTGCTACTGGTGTTAAACCTGCCTGGGTTATGTTTTATTTTTTAAAAACTGGAATGGAAAATCTCCAGCGTTTAACATTGATAAAGATAACTACTCAAAACTTAGTATGTAGAGCTGCCTGGGAAAATGTGGTGCTGATGGAGAGGGATTCAATTCCAGTGGCTGACTAGTCCAGTACCAATTTCCAGAGGAAGTGTGAGCACTGAAATTTTAACAGTATTTGAAGGTATTRATGAAAGAATGCTGTGGCCAATTCAGATGGTCAGAATCCCTCACCATCCTTTTAATAAGCTCAGATACTAAGACAAATAATTGGGGCTCATTCTGAAAAAAAAAAAATCAAGGATTTAACATGACTCTAATCTGTAAGTCTTAGAAAAAAATTGGTTTCTGTAATCACCACCAATTTTTTTCAAACAGAGAGATTATGTCCAGCTTTTTTGAGGAAAAATCACTATATAATGGAACAGTAGTTCATTAAAGATGGGGTAAAATCCTTATCTGGGAGAGATGGTAATTTTCCCCACTTCCTCCTTTAAGAGATGGTCAGGGTGATAACACTCCTTCTGAAACTGTGAGCTAAAATAAAACAGTGCTTGACAACTAAGGCAAAAATGAGACTAACTCTCCAACTGAAATATTCTGTTCTTATCCACATTCACCTYGTGAAAGTAAAGATCATCTTTGAATTTATTCTTTTGAATACTTCAGATTCACTTTTGAAACAGCATACATGATAAATTACAAATTTTTAGCCTAGAAAATCTTACTGTCTTGCTCTTCCACTTGAAAACTTGAAGGTTATTTTAATATCTTAAATTACACTAACTTAAATATTCTGAAAGTTAGAATTAATTTTTCCTACAACCCCTGGAGGTCTGAAGACAATTCTTAGGTCAGTTTCACGAAAAGAAATGATATTTGATTTCCATTAAATGTCACACCAGCCATGGTGCACTAATATGGGAAATATTCTGCTACGTACCACTGCTGAGGAGATGATGTGGGAAGACTCATTAACCTGCTTCAGGGCTGCTCTCTGCCTGATGAGGGAGCTCAAAGGTGAAACAAAATAGGTTCATGCAAACTGTGAAATTTAGGAGTGCAATAGACAGTTTTTAGATGCAAAAATTCAGATACTAAAAGGTTAAAGATAGTAAATATTGACAGGAATTTGTGTAACTGTGCTGCATGTTAATAGCTTAACAGAGTTACAATTTAGTTTCTTGGTTTGGTTTTTTTTTGTTTGTTTTTTTTTGTTTTGTTTTGTTTTTGTGTGTGTGGTTTTTTGTGTTTTTGTTTTGGGGGGTTTTGGGGTTTTTTTGTTTATTTTTTATTTTTTGAGAGTGTTTTGTTTGTTTGTGGGTTTTTTTGTTGCCTGGTTTTTTGCCTTTTTTTTTTCCATTGGCTCTCTTAATTAGAAAGGACAATGTTCTCTAAACCAGAAGGGACTGAATACTCAGTTTGAGATTTAGGAAAATCAGTTTGTATCTGAACAGCCATCTTGCTGCAGACTCAGTCACTTTATTCAAAACTCACCACTGATCAGTTGTCTTTCCATGCCTTTAGAATTTGGGGGCCAAGCTAAGTCCATGTTGTTACAAAAATGTCACTAAGATTATTTTGTTTTCTTTAATATTGTTTGTATAAAAACATTCAGAAAACAAAAATTGCAAGTAAATGTTTCTTAGCACAGAATTTGTAAGTCACAAACAGGAACTTTGTGGGAATTGGCATAAAATAAGAGACGAGTAAATATTTTCATGACAAACTTTAGACTTATGTGTAATGTAATAGAAACATATTTARTTAAAAATTAATAATTCCTTAAGTTGAGAGAAAAAGCATTAAAAAGATATGAGCACAAAATATTTGGATTGCTTCAAAGCATGCAAAAAAGAATTTCCTAAACAGGTTTCTCATTCTGGATTCCTATTTAAAAACAGACCCTGGAAACTKTATTGATTGTGCAAAATGWACAATGTTTAAAATTTGATAATAGSAAAGAAGTGCTTCAGCTTTATGGAAAATTCCTAAAAGGTTCTGGAAATGTTATTTTGATAAGGGGAGTCTCCATTTGTGGTACCCCAATTTGCATTATTTTGCAATGGGTGAGATTGGCACAGAAGATTTCCCCTGTGGTGGACAGCTCTGTGAATTTTTAGTGCCAGAATCACRGGCAGAGCTGTGAACAGACATAATTTACTAATATTTTATAAGGCTATTTTTCCATAGGGTCTTAGCAGGTGTTAGTGTAGCTAATGCTGCTCTTAGGCTTGATTTCAGTAGATTTTCAAAAAGTTTGAACATTTTGTTATATAAARTCCCATTCCTTCCCTCAAATTACCTTAATTCATTGCCTTCTTGCTATGATAGTTTAATTGAGTGTAGGGTATAAAGCTAATTTACTTCTCTTTTGCCATCCTAATAGTTCTCATTTTCTTTATTGAAATAGTAATTACTGCCTTTAGATACAATAACTGGGAAATTACTTTTTCTAATAACTTAGGTTATCATATCATCATCATCATRGTAAAAATCATTGATGCACCAAAAAGAGTTTTGTGACTTCAAATTAGTTTAAAGTAGCTGAAATTGCTATAAAAAGTTATATTTCTATGGTCATCATTTAACCTTTCTTCAACAGACTTCATTGTTCTGTGCAGGAGGTAAGACTGGTAAAATACAAGTTTATTTTTCTGTATCTCACATAATATTTTTAGCTGTTGAGRAATATATCCAGTTCTTTTAGAATAAACTTGCTGTTTTCACAGAATTTGTCYCTCTACCAAATATCTCTGAATGGTACAAGTGAAAGAAACAAAGATTTAGTGCTCTAAACCAGATMTCTTCTGCAATTACATAAGCATGTGCTATAAAAGAAGGCTTAAGTGTTAGAAAAAGAACAATGCAGTATTGRTAATGGCTAAAGGTGATTATGTGAGGTCTATGTTAACTACTTTAAAAAATGAGAAAACTGATGCTTAAAGTGTGTATCAGAAGAATTACTACATAAGCACTTCCACACTGGATATGTGAGCAATTAAAGCTGAGGCAAAGAGTTTTTGATTGCTCATCTTCTGCAAACTGAGGGCACAATAAGTGGAATAGAAAATAAGATTGTGGCTTCTAGTGTGTATAGAACATAAAACTGAATTTTGCTCTTACACTTGCTTAAGTAATTCAGTGTAATTCATTTTTATTAACATGTTCATCAGACAAGATAAGCTATAAATGGGATTGTTTTCCTCCCTCCTGTTCTGTTGTCAATAATTATGTTGCATGTAGTAATGCAATGTTTTTCTTYAAAGAAGGAATCTTTACACAGCCAAGTGAGACAGGGCTGAGTGAAACAGGCTCCGTGTGCTGGATCTGAAAAACTTTCTAGCAATGTAAAAAACTAGGTGATGATAGAACTCTATAAATGATGTAGAAAGAAAATGTATAATCTATTTATAGGACTCATTACCTGATCTGTTTTTGAGTCTTTCCATGATTTTCACTGGGCCAGAGTCCAAAAGATTTCACTTTTGAGATATGTGTGCAATAATAGGCAAGTACATATTCCTTTACCTGGCATCCTGTGGATGCCCTTCTCTACTATGCCAGGGATGAATTTTCACAGRAAAGCTGTGCAATGTGGTACCAGTTAATCTCATAATTATAGGGAGTTAGCAACCATTATTAATGGTTATTCCTTTTACTTGGCAGAGCAAGGTCACCTGACTGATATTTAGGCACTACTTTAATAACAGYTGTATTTATATCAGGATTGCAATGTCCTAATAGGGAGCTGGAATATGTTTAGAGTCTCATTTTTGAAATTATTAATCATGKTAAATTAACCAAAAAACCAGGAACAACAAAAACCCCAACACCAACAAGATCAAAATGCCCCCACTTTGGATTTTCTGGGTGATGAAAGAGGTTTGGGGKTTTTTTTCCCCCTCCCAAGATCAGAATTTTTTTCACTTCTAAAGATTAGTCTCAGTCATGAGTTGTTGTTTCCTTTGGGCTCAGTTACAGGTGTGCCTTTGGAGTGAGTCTCTGTGCATCTCCAGTTCAATGTTTGTGTGTCTGGTGGCTGCGCTCTCCTTTGCACTGTGAACACAGAGCTTGAATCCCATGTCCTCTCACCTGATGGGCACAGACAGGAGGGATCCTCTGTGCCAGGAGTGGAGCAGCACCTCCAGCTGTGGCTGCTGATGCTCAATCAGTGCCTGGTGTCCTTCTCTTGTCACAAGACCCAATTTGGGCCAGGACAGCGCTGTCCAAGCCCGTGTCCCAATATYGGTGTGAAAGGGTTGTGTTTTGTTCCAGAAGCTGGTGGATTATAGTGGCAAGGAACTGGTCTACCTAAGGCATATTAGAATGGGAGGTAATATGCTCCATGAGCTTTTATAAAGTATGATTTACTTTGGTTGTTGCTTTGTACCAGGCAACCAAAATTAGACTGCCTTTGTATGAGGCAAGATCAATATAACTGCACAAAAGAGAACAGAGTGGTTTTATTGTCACACGGCCAACTAAGACCTAACTGTTCTTCTGTCTTGTGGTCTCTTACAAAGCAACAAAAGAAACTGAATTCACACTATATATCTTTCTKCTTATACCATTTCATCTCTTTGGAGACATAAATTCAATATTATGATCTGTAATGCAGTATAGCTTCTCAGGGCTTAAATTGATCATAATCAATAATTTGCACACAATGGGGTACTGTTATCCATTGCAATTTTGTGATATAATTTTAAATATTGCAGGGTACACGGAATTGCTTGTCCTCCTGTTTTTGTGGTTTTGCTMTTAAATTCTGGCCTCTATTCTTTCTACCTTTTCCTGAAGCAGTGCACACATCAGTACTAGGGGTGGAAAAGAAATTGGTGCCATCTCGTGCTTCCCAGGAGCTTTGGCTTAGTTAATGCTGGAAATGTATTTCTCTTCTATTGTGCAAGGTCAATCTCTCTCCTTTTAGTGGTAAAAGACACCAAGTGCTCTGTGCTGCTTTTTGCCTAGCATATAGGGTAGAAAATATGCCACATCTCAGCTCCCAGATTTCCCAGTAATAAACTATATGTGTGCAGCACTTCCTGAGTGAAGAAGATGGCAATATCTTTGAATCAAAGGCACTGCAAATAGAGGAGTCTTTCCCTGAAGACATACATATCAAATATTTAAAATGGAATGGGAAAAGACAGTAAAGAGACTCCCATCTGAAACATTTTGCAAGAAGCACAGTTTACTTCTCTAAAGAACATTGCACTGTGTATCACAGAGACAAGCCAAAGCTTGTGTTGTAATGACTTGAAATAGTAAAATATCACCAGGGTGATTTATCCATGGCATAACTCTCTTGACTTCAAATAGCCTTATGTATTTTGCACCAAAGCTCTAATTTGCCAGAAAGAAAAGAGTGCACCTGGTGACAGTTATTTTATTCCAGTGTAGTGCTGACTTCAAGATGTAAATAATAATGGCCTGGATGAAAGAAAGAAGCTTTGATTCTGTTCATTTTAAATAACAGCAGAGCAGTTGGCTGCATGCACAATGTAGTTCCTGCTATGAAATTCAACCAGTAAGAACACTTGTGACTTTATTAGGCACTTTTAATAAAAAGCAAACAAAGCTGTCTGGYGTCTGCACATTGCTCCAGAGATGCTTCAGCAGAGCTGGTGGGTCAGAACCCTGCAGAGCTCTGGGTGTGCAGGGCTTTCAGATCTCTTAAGGCCTGGACAAGATTCCCTGGGGAGCTGCAGAACTGAAACACTTCCTCAATCATTCAAATGTGTGTTGGAATAAGTCGTAGTAGCTCAGTAAGGATTTTTCCCCATGTTAATATACTGCAAAATCCATGTTCTGCAGGACATAGTTTTGTAATTRTCAGAATTTAACCAGCATTATTACTATCTTGGTAGCATGGGGGAAAATAAATCAGTGGCCCATGCTTACCTCTGAGTRTATTGACTATCTGGTGATGTATAGCTGCTTTGAAGCAAAAACTCTGACTTCTTGTCAAGACTCTTCTGTTTACCTGAGTGTACATGTATGATTTGACAGATCTTTCTGTTTTTAAATTTGGTGGGCTGATCTGTTTTTAGACTGGGATTCTAGACTAGACTAGATTCTGATGATGAGAGCTGTTACAGTGTTGCTTTATTAGCATTCTCACTACCTCATAATTGCTCCAGACATGCCAATCAAGCTCCATCCTCTGTTGTGCTAAGCAGGAAGCAGACTCTGACCAGCATTTCTAACCAGCTAAGGGAGCTTTTGAAAAAAAAAAACATGAATGATGCACAGGGCCAGAGAGAACATAACAAGGATCTTAACACCAGAGTCTAGCCTTCACCTGGAAATGCGATTTCCTGAGAGTACCTGTGCATATTTTACTCAGGTCCTCAGCAAGCACATCTGCCTTGGAAGTTAGTCCTGCTTTCAGCAGGAGATTGGACCAGATGATCTCCACAGGTCCCATCCAGTCTGAATAATCCTGTGATTTTGTKATTTCATATTTGAAGAGCTGTTACAGTAGATTATTCTCAAACTCATTCTRTTGGCGCTCTGGCTTGTGTTGCTAGAGTATTTTATGCAGCTAATACTGCTAGCAGCTAGGGATGCACACTGGGAGAGTAGAAAGWATTTATTTGGTACCTTTAAAATAAAGGTTTCCAATCTTTCCTGCATGTTCTACAWAAGCAAGCAGGTTTTAAGTGTTCAAAAATGGTAAACCCCTAAAAATTTATTTAAATATGTAGCTTGAGAATGTGATACTACTAAATGATACACCCTCTTAAAGGCCAGGGGATGTTTCAGTGTTTAGCAGAGTGTATCTTTGAAGCTGCCTGCCTAAACATTTGAGCTGTGTKGCAGCCTCCTTTGCCTCTGAAGCACAGAAGAGGATGACAAAGTAATAAGGGCAAATCAATCTCAGTCAAGGGCTAAATGGAAAGTCTGGAGCAAGAAATCCTGCCTCTGAGATTTGGCTGCAGAACACACAGATAACTGTTTCACCTGCTGTGGCTCTACAGACAGGAAAGAAATGATAAAGCAGGCATGTTRTATCATCCAACACAATATTCTTTATGCTTCTATTCTTGACTTTTTTTCTCCCATAGGGAAGTTTTCATGAGGTAAGGGCATGAACTCAAACCACTTGGCAAGTGTACAAACTGACCTTTAATCACCAAAGATAATGGGATGTAAATTCTACGCTTGTATTAGGTTTGTTGCATTGGTAGAAAAAAGGAACCTCTTTGTAGCTTTTGTWCTTTCTGACTTGAAGTTTTATAACCAGCTTTCATGATACTAGTGTGTAAAAGATGAAGGAACATGGTGTAATGTTAGTGAAAAGCTGGACTTTAAGTATACCCCAGACAACTATTCTGACAATTTTAACTATATTAAAAATTAAAGTATTTTTAGGTGAATTTAGTATTGAATCTTACTGTTTCTTCCAGTTCTAAATTTTAAAGCAAGAATTTTCTTCAAAAATTTCCCATGTTTGTCCCAGTCAAAGTGGTCCTGCCCTTTGCTGCTGCTGTGGATTTCTGTTCCACAGTGTACTGCAGCCASTGCTTTATTTTTGTCTCTAATTGTTTGCAAAGCATTTTTTGTTGTGACACACAAGAAGTGAGTTGAATGGCAATGGCTAGGGTGAGCCTCAGCTTGGTCTAGCTGGTATTATTCATTTATTGAGTTACAAAAATAAAACCTGTAAATTACAGGGAAATAATTGGAGTGATCAAAAGCTTGATATGATGCCCATTCAAGCAGTGGGAATCTTCCTGCTGGTTTCTCTGCTTCTCATCAGGCTCCTCAATTGCATTTTTATGGTATTTATACTTGTTACACTCCCTTGTCCTGGCATGTTAAATATTAGATCTGTAAACTCTTATGGTGAAAGGTGACCACGTCTTTCTTTGCTTTGGCTAGAAAATAGGAGTGTTCCTCAGTCTTGACTAACAAATTTAGGCCCTAAAGGGATACAAAAATTATTATTATTATCATCATCATAATTTTATACATTCAAGTGTGCTTGATCACTTGTCTACTGCAAATACTTTTATCTCTGTCTTGTTCAGGCTTGTATGAAGCAAATGCAATTGTGTGCTGAAACAGGAGGCTGATCCCATGAACTTGTGAATGTCCTTAGAAATATAAATAGTGTCATTCAATTTCATCCCTTTGTGCAGCTCCATTAAATATAATCAGCAGCTGTTGACAGGGATTCAATAAGTGGAATCTGAAATTAAGCCATGTAACCAGTCTTAGCAAATGCTTAACAAGGGTTGGAGTTGTACATTTTCCAATTTGGGTATGAATGTTGTCATGGGAAAGGATTAATGTCCTGCCATTTTCTGCCCTTGTTACAATCTTTCTTTTTTTTTTCCCCAAAGAATGTCATATCAGAATTTTAATGTCTTGTATAATCTATGAATTATATCATTGTGCTCTACTGCTTTGACCTTTTCTACATACTCTAATTTGATAGAGTAGCCATTCCAGTGCTCTCTTTTTTAACTGCTTTATTATCCCGTAGGGAATGCGAAGTCTGGGCAGACATTCAGGATGCATTCCACTCTCATTTTGACTGTCTGCCTTTTCATTGCTTCCCAGGGCTGTTACTCACGCCTCATATTCGTTAATTGGTACCTAAAAGGGAAGTAGGCTTACCAAGGAATGTTATAGAGAAGGAACAATGTGTACCAGAATACTGAGAAGTCAAAGTTGCATAACATATTTCTTAAAGTAGCGTAACTATATGTGTTCCCAGATGGCACAGAGTTAATTTGCACTATGACAAAGGTGATATCAAAGTGGAAAAAGAAATAATTTTCACCAGTTCTCATTATGATCTGGAGATRGTACACTTGTGGCCTTAGTGCCATAATGATGGCAAAATGTATGATGAATGGAGGTAGCACCAGACATTGCAGTTTGGAAAGGTACAGGAATAATGTTTCAATATTATCAATGCCACATCTGTGGTTGAACTAGACCAGAGTATTACAACTGTAAGAAAAAAAAGTTTAATTTCACAGTTTTCTTTTGAAGGTTCATGAGGAGAGTGAGTGATTTCACTTTCTCTGATGCCCTAACAGAGTTTTGCCAGTCTGCTGTGCAAATGGTTGTTCTTTGGCATGACAGAAGTGCTTTAGGTGTAATTTGATGTCCTATTTTGTCAGACTTACTCTGGCTTATTTATTCAATGAAGTTTTCACAAGCTTTTGAACTTCATGTACTCTTTGAGTAAAATAATAGAATTTGCTATGACTGGAAGGTGATTTAAAAAGAAGAATCAGGGCTAAGGGGAAACTACTTTTGTGTAGCAAAGAGAGATTCTGAGCACAAGTTACTTGAAATGTACTTCTAAATGTTTATCAGAGGARGTTCCCCTCACTGTGCTTTGTTCACTTAAAACTCATGAAACTTAAGATAAAATTTAAGTTCTAAGAAAAAGTATGTATATGCTATTGACATTAAACCAAAATATTTCAAAATCTGGGAATGTATTTCTAACTCCTCACCCTGCTTTGAAACAGCAAATATTTTTAATAGGAACAAAAGTATTCATAACACAGAGCAACATCCACTGCTTTCACATCCACTGCTGAGTGGCTTTAGAAGAGTTTCAGCCTCTAGGCTTTGCCATTGACCATTGGCACTGTAAGGGCTGGTTTTTGTCTCTGGGGCAGCAGCCTTGGCTCTGAGCTGGAGCCCCCACAGACCCTGCTCTGTGCTGCTGTGTGCCAATGTGCCAAGGAAGCTGAAGGGCAGTGGAGGAGCCAGGCCCAGGGCTGAGCTCCACACACTTTGTGCCCAAATTGCYGTACCATGGATGCTGTGAGCTGGCTTTGGGAGAATTGCTCAGCCTTCAGTCACCCTTTGGAGCCCCTGCACTCTGACCACAGATAAGAATCCCTGTGTTTCCATGTTTCCTTAGGTTGCAGACACAGAAGGTTTGAGAGAGCAACAACCCATGGGATGGATGTATAAAAACTCTCCCTGCAGTCACTGTGACTCTTCCCATTGATTTGGGTGGGAAATTTGGTCAGCTCTGTGGTTAGCAGAGACAAAACCAGCTGGAGGGAAGGCTTGGTTTGTTACTTGCAACTAGAAAACAAAAAATATGTGCCATGACTGAGAAGACATCTTAYATCCTTCTTTCATCTCTTTGTCTTTCATTCACTTCTTAGTATTTATGCTAAAAAAMAAAAAAGAAGGATTTTTAGGAGCTTCTTTGTCTGATTTCAGTATATTATTTTTTWATGTATTCCCTCCCTTTATTGCTATTCATTTCCCTCATCTTTTGTACATTTGCTAACCAATCAGTGGCTCTCTCAAAACTTCCCTAGAAGATTGTCTTTTATTATAAAGTGCTATAATCACCCATCTTAGTGATACACTGCAGAAGGCACAATAGCTCCAAAAACAGACAGACAATTGGTGCTTATTTTCGGCCAATTTTCATTTATGTGATTTTTCTTTTTTTTTTCMTTTTTTTTTCCTCTTCTTTCAAATGCCTGTGAGTAACTACTTGACTCTTTGAAGGTCCCTCTGATGTGACTCTGCCTTAGGAAGATGACTCATTGTTCTGACCTTCACTTCTCTCTCCTCATTTTGATGAGGCAGCTTTCCATTTTGTAAAACAGAAAGCTGTTTTCACTTGCAAAATCATTTTATTGTACCAGTCAAATTGCACAAGTCGTAGCAGGATGAATCTCTGATTTCCCATGAAGGCCATGGGCACATTTAAAGAATCTTGCTTTGTGTTCTTGTGTATTAAGTTTTTCTCATTTGTTTTTGAGAACCAACTCAAAACATTTGCAACACAAATCCTCTCTTTGTTTGTTTTGRTTTTGAGTTTTTTCATTAACTGGTTGAGTAATTTTGGTGCAGATGGCTCTTAGAGAGTCCTCACTATGCATAAGCATTTCCCTTTGGTMAGAATCAGGTGCTCTGGCAAGTAGACATGCAAGGTTTTCTTGATTTAATATAAAGGGAAAATTAATTTAATATTTTTTAAATGGTCCTTTTCTTTGATGGAGCCTACTAGAAAGCACACAGAGGATTCTCTAAAATTGCTGATGTGAAATGTGTATGTTTTTGCACTGAAATTCTAGCAAAGGAAGAAAAGTATTTGTTAGAATGAACTTCTTATGAACTTGGAGTAAATGCATCCTTCCTCACTTTTATTTCAAGAAAAGTTTCTTCTGTGTTTCCTAATGTTTTTATTTCCCAAAGGCCTTAGAAAAACATATTTAAGTCTCCACTGCTAATTTAAACTTTACAGAAATAAAGAAGCAGGGTTACTTTCATGTGATCCTTTTAAGCTTTCCACAATTATGGGTTTACCACTCTCCCATTAAAAAAACATCTGAATTTTTAAAATTTTTATAGAGACTGCCATTGCCAGTACAATGTGGGGTTTTTTAAGTGCYAACAAATTTTGTGCTAGCTTATCAGAGTCATGCCTTTGTGAGTGCACATAAATAAATGTACTTCATTTTTGGCCATCTTAATCTAGAAAACACCTGAATTATGCTGAATTGTWTGAGCAGACTTCAAGTATGTTTCCATATGGGGAAAAGATGAAATAGAGTAAAAGTATCTAATTTGCAGGAACCAAAACTCTGGCTTGTGATGTGACTCCAAGCGCGAATAACACCAAGAAGAAGTCAGTTCTATTTGAGGATTTTWATAAGACTTTAGTTTTGTGCAGTGTCCATGTAAAGCTGTATCAGTTGCAGTTTTTTTCTGTGGCATGGACAAAGCCAGGTATTGACTGGGTGATGTTCAGAAGACAGAAATTCAGACCTGGTTCAAGGTGAGGTGTAATGAGGAATTACGTTTTTCCTCAGAGAGGGTTCCAGGACTGTGTGTGTTGAGTCAGCGCCATCTCTGTGTGCAAACCCCATTTCCTGTGGGCTGGCTCAGCCTGAGCATTGGGTTTGCACGGCCAGGGTTTCTCATGGAGATCTCTTTCCCRTGGGAGGGACCTGTCCTCTTCTCTTCTCTCCTCTCCACTTCTCTCCTCGTTTGAACTAACAATAAATAACAATAAAATAAAATTGGGCTAAAGGTGTATTWTGATAAGGTTTTAGAACCTTTCCTATTTGCATAGAAATATACCATAAAAAAAAGATTCTCTGTTCTTCATGCCTCTTCGGTGTTGTTTTAATTCTCATTGTCTATAGCATATCTGAATCCTTAACTCTTTAAAAAACAGCTGTGTGAGAAGCTCATTTTAGATGACTTTCTAGTTTAAAAACATTACTGTCTTATCCTTTAATAACTGTTGGCAGTAATTTATTTGTTATTTGCACATAGACCCTCTGGATTTGGTAGTTTATGAATGTTTTAAAAGTTAAATGGATCAATTTTATCTTTTTTTTTTTCAATATTTTAATTAGATTATATGAACTCCCTTCCATCTATGCACCATAATCTTCCCACATGCTGGGTTTTTCTCTGTTTTCTCAGTTCAGGAATATAAATCCAGATGCTACCATAGACCATATAATTAAAACCTGACTTAATGATCACTGCCTTTCAGACCCAGATGACAGGACATTAAGAGAAGATGAATAATCTTTCTACTTCTAGTCCTTCCTTCCCCTTCAAACCCTTCAGCTGGTGACRCTGTTTGAACAACAGTTGCCACCTCTCAGAAGGAGATTGTAGCTCCCCTGTTTTCTCTGCCAATAATACCCCTGTACCTGCATCCTTCACCAGTTTAGTAGCAGGGAAAGTATCAGCTGTGCAGCCTCTCTTCTCTCTCTAGTATTCTCACTCTAGTGAATTAGACTGTTAAACAAAATACTGTTGTCTCAGTTTGAAAAGACAGGTCCTGCTAAGGAAGTCAGGAGCCTCCCCTGAAATGGAAAATGTAAACTCCTTCCCTACTAATTACTATAATTTTGAAATTAAGGGGCTCTCAGGCAAAGGTATGGGGATAGGAATAACAGTTCTTTACTAGGAAAATTAGAAAGAAATACAAATGCAATAGTACAAAAAGAAAAACCACTGACAGTCAGAACACAASCTGACACCCTGTGTRTTTGTAGCAGTCCGATTGAATGGTGGCTGCAGTCCTCCTGCAGTGACAGATGTRGTTCTGTYGGAGSAGTGATCCTGTAGAAGGATCACTGAARGTCCAGTGGTGCTGTAGATGGGCCTGGGCTTCCTGTGGGAATCCAGTGGAAAAGGCTGCTGCAGTGTTCCAACCCTCAGATTATATCCAGGTAGGAATGCTTGGCTCCTCCCCTGGGCAGAGCATCTCCCAATGGGATGATGGAATTTTTTCAGCCATGCAGGGACACTCAATGGCCCATTAAYAGAAAAGATCTCCTGGAGGGAGGATTGATTGTGGAAGAGATAAAGAAAAAACTGCCCAATGAACMGAAGAGAACTGCCCCACCTCTAACAGATGGGAATAGAATACACACCCCCAGCCTAAGACAACTCTGTTGCGTGTCTTACCCTTTTGAGCTCTAAAGAAAAACATCTTTGTATTTCTGCAGTGGATTTTACTGGTTATATCTCAAACTCTTCCATTTCCTCAGCATCTCTAKCATGGTTTTCTAAGGAGCTAAGACRCRTATGGTTGCACTGTGTGTTCTGTACTCCCAAAGCTTCTCAGCCTGTCAGCTAATTCTCTGTGGGTTTGACAGAAGTCTGATGGCATTTAATCCCTATTTTGTGTATCTCAGCCTGTGTGAACATCAGAATGCAGGGCAGTCAGAAAGTCAGCAGCATTTCCCCTTGGAGACTGGAAGATTTTGCCTTGCAGCAGAATTAGACTTTTCCTGTTGGAGCTCCTGACTGAACGAATAGTTATCTATAGTTATCCTGGGCTCAGTCCTTACCTCTTCCTAAAGATACCTTGCCTTGAGAAACTGCAAGGACAAGATCTGTGGGACTGTGTCTTGTCTTTCTTTTGTCCAAATTATCTCAGGGAAGGGGATTTTTTGAGGCTTCARTTATAGTCAAACAACAGTCTTGGGTGGAACTCCTGGTGCCTGGGTATCTCATTAGATGATGCTCACCTGTCACAGTTTATTTGCTTCCAATGTTTCTTCACTTCTGGAGTGGAAGACCCAAATCTTTGATTGCCATTCATTTTGGTTGGAACAAGCTTTCAATCTTAAAGTCATATAAGAAAAGTGTTTACAAAGGTAAAAAAGGACTGATGGAAAATCTTGGGATGTTTTTACATCTTATTTCATGTCARCTTCACGAAAACTGCTTATCTGACAACCAGGTTGTTTTTTCTAAGAGACAAAAATCTCCATAAGATTCTGAAAAGCTGTCCAGAGTGGATGGACCCTCTCTCTCTCTGGTGTCCTGGCATATTGAGGTTTCTAAGCTTTAACCCAGAACCCCAGGAATTTTTACAAAATGTTGTGTACAGAGCTCTCATAATTTTCTAGTAAATGGCTAACTTTCTGCAATTTTTTTTTTTTAATGAATATATATTTTTCATTCTTCCTGCTGTGAAACTAAGCCTACTTWAAATGTGTAGTAAAGGAGGGGAATTGTAGCAGATGGCAGATAATTTTGAAGATAATAAAGTTGCTTTGATTTCTCTTGGATTATTCAGCCATCTCTTATTAAATGTTTTCTATTTGGATTTAGGAAACTATTTGTGCTTTGTTAAAAAACTGCTTGATCACAGCCCAGAGGTGTAACTTTTAATGTTTCCTTTGGGGCAATTACACCCAATGAGTTGAAATGGAGGTCACTTCGTTTACATGAAAGCTGAGAGATAAAAAACCCCTACAGTTAAGAAAAAGTCCTAAAATTACTGTAGCTTTTGTAAAATGCTGATTTCATGGAAGAATGTAGGAAGTTAACCTGAGTGTGCAAAGAAAAAAAATCAAAATGTCTACATGGCAATGCATTGCCATGTTCCTGCTCTCAGTACTGACCCATAACAGATGTTAGCTGTGGTTGCACACATACCTTTAGGACTAATATTGCTGCTGGGCCTGTAATTAGTTTTCTGTCTGCCAACATTTTTGAGAAAAAAAAATCAACCTGATGACTTCCTAATTTTTGGGGTTCCAAGCAGTAATGCTAGTTGTTGATCTTAAACTATTTTCTTTCAAAAGAAATGAAAAATAGCTAAAATAAAATAATTCCTCTGATTTTGGTTCAAATCACGCACATTTGCCAGGGTGAGAAGGAGAACCATTGGAAAGGGAGAAAGTTTCCAGTGAAGTTTGGTTGTCGAGTTACCTCTGCTCTTTTGCAAAAGGTACTGCAAAAATAAAGATGATTTTCTGGGGAATGTCTGCACCTTCTCAAGGTGCTGTCCTAGCACAAGGAGATCTGGGTGCAGTGTGTGACTCTGGTATGGTGTAAGATGTTTTAGATCACAGTCTGACCTTACCTATCAGGCTTTTTGCCTTCTTCAGGACTGAAGAGTCTCCTAAATAGCACTATTTGCAGAATGCCTAATGTGCTTGAGCAGTGCCTTACCCGATGGGCTAATATCCACATTAACATGTGCAACATAATAAAAGTAGTAACATAAGTCAAATAGCAAACCATTAGAAGATATGACTTATATGGATGAAACAATTTCCTCCTGTGTAATTGAAATTCAGGCTCTATAAAATCAGAGGCAATACACCCTCTTTGCAGAGCTGTAGTATCACCATTATTGCCATTCTTATAATTTGAATTAATCATATGCTTCCTTACTTGCAGTTTAGTTCTTGCTCAGGCTCTTAAAGTGCCTTTTTCTTCTTTCAGCAAAGACAGTGGAGAACAGTTTTGAAGGTAAAACAGAAATTCTTTTGGAGTGTGATGCAATTTGGTTTATTGGACATTTGCTTCTAGTTCCTTTTGAAAATCCTTTTAGGTTTTTGCATGTCTGCTATGAGTTGGATGTAAAGGGAAACAATCTTTTCTATTCAGGATAATTCATTACTACCTTGGGGAGTTATRTTGAAAAAATCCTGTCTTTAATTCCCATGGTGTGCATCTTAAAAAGAAGTGGTTGTAATTTGAGGGAGTGGAGACCATCATTTGTTCTGTTGCTGTTCTTATGGGGCCACAGAAATATCTCATGGATATTTAGATAGCTATGAATGTTGCAATTTATTAGGCAAATAAACCAGGAGAGATGTCAGGGGCTTACTCTTAATGTTGGTTTTATTTCATGTGAGGTCTGCTGGAGGAGCTGAGTGTAAATAATCAAATTCTAATGATTCCAAACGTCTCCCTCTGTTAAAGAGACACAGCACTGAGATCACATCTGGTAGCACTGATACAAGAAATGTACTTTATAGGCTGACACTGTTGGCTGTGTGGGAAGAAATTAGTAATTTAAAATGCTTTAGCTTTGTGACTGTTGATAAGCAGAGGGCTGGATGTGGAGAACCACATTTCTCCTCCTGTCAAATGGAGCTGAGCCCTGTCATGGCTCTGTAGAGACAGGGACTGTGTTCCCTGAGGATTTRCCACCAGAGAAGGGCTCTGCAGTTTGTGCACAGCACTCTGCTGCAGCCTTTATCCAAAGTCCTGCTCTGTTATAGAAGGATTCCTGTTCCTGTGTGGATCTATGAGCTCTACACTCACCTGCGCCTCTTCTCAGATGTTAGATTTTGAAGACTTCTTTTGGGAAAGTTTGATAAATAGAAAATATCTGGCCCCCATCCTGAGATCTAAGCATTAAAATCCCATGAGCTGTTTGTGTAATGAACATTTGGAGTTAACATGTTCCTTTTTTTCCCATTTTGAATGTATTTTGTTAGGATCAGTCATGAGAAAGGCATGCAATGCCATGCACATAATGTGAATGTGTATTTACCATGATGGTGTGCTGTCCTCCTTCTTGAAGTAATGGGATATTCATTAATTTGGTGCACAATTCAGCATGGATTTTTCATTTTTCTCCAAGTAGCAGTGTTAATTTGCACTGTTTTAAACCACTGCTTAAATGAATAACATTTGGTGGGAGTGGTGTAACAACAGTTTGAAGATGATAAAATCGACCCTCCTGGGTATTCTGGCTTATTGTGAAGACTTTAAAACGGCTTGTATCTTCTATATTCTTTCTTTTTTATTTCTGTTCTGTTCTAAASCTTCTGAGAGGGGCTCAGGAAGAACTCTGTTGGCTCATTTAAGCCTATTGATTTCCTCTGCTTTAAAAGTAGTTCTGGTTYGGGATTTTGGAGGTTGTTTTGGGCTTTTTGTTTGTTTGTTTGGGGKTTTTTTCAGTCCTTGTTATTTTTATTTTCTTTGATAGTACAAATTCAGAGCAGAGGAAGTAAAAAAAAAAAAAAGCCAGAATCCCCAGAATCCTGTTTGTCACTTTTGGGACCAGATGTTCACATGAGCTCCAAAGCACTTAATACATTGCTTGCAAATATTAGTTAAGACAGAAGATTGCTGTGATTAAACAGGTTTTCWGACTGCTGCTGTTTGTAGCCCTGCTGGTGATAAATGATGGGAACAGTGTTTGATAAAAATATCAGAGAAGTAATTTATGGTTTTCTGCTAGATTCCATTGAGATAGAGAACTATTTAGACTTAGTGGAAATAATGCAATCAGTTATTCATAAACAGTGTCTTGAAGGTCAGTTCTTGAGGACCTGGTGATGCCCTTCCTCCAACAACAGCTGTAGTTAAAAATATTGTGTATATTTGTAGTAATACAGTAATTATAATTGCTTCAGGAATTATTAAGCTCTATAAAAATCCAGAGTATTTTCAGGAAATGCAGAACTTGATTGAAGGTCAAGGAACTGTAGAACATTTTCCTACCTAGAGAAGAGGGAGGAATTAATTTTTCTTTTGTTGATCTAAATAAATTTTCCTGGCTGGTTATTACGGCCCCTTCAGACCCRCTGCATGTCCCCCAAAGGGCTGTCCTGTAGTTCCATAACACTGCACAACCTTTAAGTCACTTTGACAGCATAAAGGAATGAAAAAGTGGCCAGGAAAAGCCACTTTTATGGTAGATAAAGCTCTTACCTGGCAGGGCTGCTCTGCTGCCTGTTGCCAGCTGCTGAGCCCTCCATCATCCTGCTCCACCCCCCAGCAGCCTGGGATGGTGTTTGGTGCGCAGCTGGGGGAAAAATAGAAGTATTAGGAAATGGAATGTATGGGCACTTTAATCCCCCATCTTTATATCCTTGTTAAACACCTGTAATTGTCCAATCCAAGTTGATGAGCAGTCACRTGGCTGGACCAGGCAGTCCAGATCAGGATTTTCAAGGCAGCTGCTCAATGAACATTTATTTTGTTCGTTTTCTAACATGGAGCTGARGCTACTTGATTTGGTGACCGCTGCCAGGTTTTCTCTAGGAAATTCTCTTTATTTCAAATGGTCCATACTGGCATTTATAGGTGAGGATTTAGTTTCAGTCATTGATATCTCAGTGAAATTCCAAGCAGCTGKGGTGTGATAAATGTGGAATGTCAGGTCTCTATTGCTGTTGCCTTATAATAAACAAAATACATATCCCAAATTCTTGCAGTGTAGTGAGCAGTTGTAGTGTGTGCAGAGATTTGCAAAGTGCAGCAACAGTACCAAGGTGAATTAAAGATAATTAATTTTTAGTAAGTTTTGCATGGTTGCATTGATTATTTTAATTTACCTAAATCACAGAGAAAAAAAATGCAAAACAAACCAAAACACCAGACATTTTATGATTACCTGCAATRAATAAATATTTATTTAACTTTTATTTAGAAAGTCTGATGTTTGGTCTAGAAAAATTGTCTACCAAGAGATCAGTCAAATGCAGACAGGACACCAAGAAAATAAATTGATATCGGAGAACAGGACAGCAGGAATTCTACTTTTTCTGGCTCTCTAGGTTGTATCTATAAAATTATAGCTTTCTGCATTAATTAGGCTGCTGTCTAGAGCTATGTCGTGAAATTTGCAGAGCAATTGAAGTTAATGAGTTTTCTCACAAATGCAGCTGTGTCCTCCATCACTGCCACTGGTGCAGTGCAGCCATGAGCAGGCACTGGAGTCAGGGAATTTCTTTATACTTACTTATGTTGTTATATATAATATAATAATAAATAAATAATATAATCTCTAATCTAATMTAATAAAATATAATCTAATCTAATATCATCTATAATATAGTCCAATCTAATATAAACAAATAAATATATAACATTAAAAATATATTAAAAAATATCTATTTTGTTAAGCATTTTCCAGTACTAATTTATATTTAACTATGAACACCTGCACAGTGAATCAGAGACAGGGACATTTCACTCACTCACTAGCTGCACTCAAGTAATAAAGCAATTTTTAATAGGATTATATAGATCCTGGTTTTGCCCTCTGGCCTCATCACTACTGTTCCCTTGTTAAAACTTGTGCTGAAATACAAAAACTGCCTTAGCACAGTGTTTCAGAAGAGGCCACAATTTCATTGTGAGTTTTCTAGTCACTTTTAATAATAGTGKGTAAAATGAAATATGAATTTTTTTTTCAGCACAGGACTCTACATTTTCAAGGAAAAGTACCTGTAAGTCACATGATTAGTATTAAAAATAAAAGTTATTACTATAATAAGTAATGTAAAGAACAAGGATCTTACTTAAATATCATAA
The DNA here is from genome assembly GCA_014549065.1 of Cardinalis cardinalis. NCBI lineage: Eukaryota > Metazoa > Chordata > Aves > Passeriformes > Cardinalidae > Cardinalis > Cardinalis cardinalis. The sequence continues at coordinate 4,653,689 of JACDOX010000036.1, forward strand.
GCACTTTAAGAACCCTGTGAATTCATTGTAATTCTGTTATCTTAGCCTATTCATTGGAAAGCAAATAATTGAAAAAAATGAATTACATTTAGTATGAAATAAAGGACAGGAAAATTCCTTTAATTGCTCAGAAATGGAGATTTGCTGAAATCAAGTATAATTCTAGAACCTTGAAATGGAAGAACACAGGTTTAATTATGGGATTAGTTGTGTCTGGTAGTAGTGCACTTTAGRATATAACAGCATATAAAAAAACCTTGTACTACTTTAAAAAGGGAAAGAATAGTAATTCCACTGATTCTTTAAAAAGGAGAAAGGTGGGGGTTTTTTTGTGCTAGGGTACCTACAAAACATAGTTTAGGAAAGCTCAGTTAAATTATATAACATTTTAAATATTATAGGTAATGTCTTTTCAAGTTAGTGTTTCCAGCCTAATGCAGGTAATGGGATAATGAGGCATTTATGGAGATTATATTTTACAAGTTACAAATGTACTGCTTTCCAGCCAGCAAGATTGCACACAAAACCAGAGGGGTCATTCAGGAAACCATTAGAGATGTTCATAGTGTAGGAGAGAATAAATTGAACTTTGCTGGGTTTAATGGCTTTTCCATGTGTCCTAAATGCTTCTTCTGTCCTTTTAAAAATTCTCCCTTCTGTCGTGCCCTTGCACTGTGGGTTTGAAGTGCATTCATCTCCTCCAACCCAAGGAATTAAATTCCACATTTTTACCTCCTCCTTAGGTCCTTGTTTGGTTCCTTGCCTTGCCCAGTCAGCTGCCAAGGGGCAAGCACTTTGCCAGGTGAGATTTTTGCCATCAGCTGCTTCCTAAGATGGTGGAACCTGGCTCAAGGTCCTTCTTGTGGGGGAGCCCCAGCTTGTGACACAGCCTCACCTGTCCTTCTTGACTGATTTACTTAGCTCTGCAAACTCGTGATGCATTTTTAATTACCCAGCCGAAAGTTACTGACTGTCAGAAAACTGARTTTCTTTCAGAAAAACCAAGATTTCCTGAAAGAAAGGTTAGAAAGGTTTRTCAGTACTCTTCCTCCGTAGCCTGGAGAAATAAAGTGGATGTAGGATGTAAAAATAGGTGTAATATATCCTACTGTGTAAGTGCTGGACTCTCCATTGACTGAATCTGGTCATGCATGAAGATTGTGGAGATAAAGGAATGTGGCAGAGAAGGAAAAATGGAGAGGTGATGAGGAAATGAAGAAAGGAAAGCATCAGAGAAGAATAGCAAAACCATGTTCTACAGCAAACAGGGATCTGTTTGAAGAGGATATGGGTAACCATGGGGATCTCTTCTGAGATTGTCAGTGAAGGACTCASAGCAGAATTGGAGCAGACCCAATGCAATATTCTTCTGATCATGTATCAATGAATTAATCATTACTCAGTGTTGTTTGATGTACCAATGAAATGCATCATTACATTGAACCATCTGAATTTTTTACAGTGCAATACATCACTGGTGAGGTAGAGCCCTAATGATAAACTAGCATGCAGCCAGGCTTCATTATGTTAAATTAACTAAAACAAGATTCTTTAGGCTGATAAATATATAATGAGAGCTGTCTCAGCTGGGAGCCTGAGAGATAGAGGGCTGGTGGACTTGCACATGTCAGGGTGTAGCAGGAGAGCAAACAGCACAATTTGGSGTGGTTTGGATATGAAAAATCTGCCTAACGTGGCTGTGGAAGTAATTGGACGAGCCAGCACTTCAATCATGAAACTTGTCACTCTGTAATTACCTCTTGAGTTCAGCATTATCACGCTGGTCTGTCAAATAAAAAATGTGGGATGGTAACTGAGAATGCATATCTGAAAATGTCAGTATTTCTCATTTTACAGACATGATCATTAAGAAGGGAGAGGGCTCTGAAGGTGCAGCCTCCTGTATTTGTAAGAAAACAGATGACAATTTAGTCACAGAGGAAGGAGAAATTTAGTAAATTGCATTCAACCAGAATATAATATATTTACTTCCCTCTCATATCACCTTTGCTGAAAGTGGCTCCATACACATTCAAACATGATCTGATTGATATGAAAAATAAATCATGTCTGTGTGCCTTTAAGTTGGCTACATTTTAAAATAATAACAGGAATTCTGACATTTCTAGCATTAAAGCCATAACTCCATCTGTCATTGAGTTAAGAAAATCTCAGGTGGTACTTTTTAAAAGTAACAAATGGAAATTGCTGCTGCTGAAAGAAAATTCAGAACGTGACAAACAAGTGCTTATAGTCACCTATTTATAGAGAAGTGATTGCTTATCTAACTACATAAAACAAAAATTTTCCCATTAAAATACATTTTAGTAACACATGTAGTTATTCACAGGAAAAATAGTTTTAACTTTTATGGGAAATAATGATTTTGTTTTTGATGTGACAAAACAGAAAATGCTTGATTATTGTCAGACACAATGCAAACAGTCACTTGTTGCTACTTCAAAAATATATTATAAAGAATTGAAATTTGGAATAAAAAAGAAGAACATTTTTGCTTTTAATAATTCTTTGGGGAAAGGAAGCGTTTTGATCAACCATAAACAAAAGTAACAATAAAATATTATTTATAGAACCTGATGGAGAACCATTTGGAAAATCAGTAGTCAGTGTACTACTCATTATGTGAAAATGTGGAGAGTGTGGCCTTTTAGCATTTCCTGAATTGTAGGCTACAAACTTTACAAAAGAATTGATGCAGTGGAACCACCATAGAAGGATTCACTTCCCAGTGCATTTTTGTTAGGTGGGTTGGAAAATCATCTCTAATCTGCTTATTTGAAAATATCTCAAATAGTCTTTGGTGGCATTTAGAGATTTAAAACTTGGTCTGTATTCTTCATAAAATATTGGACAGCAAGGTACTAGCATCAAACAAAATGCATCACTTTGAGGCAGTATCTTCCYTCTTTTCCTAAATTTAAATTTGAATATTAATATGGTTTGCAGAAAGTACTTAACTAAAAATAATCAAATCTAATTTAAAAATTCATGGGCTGCATAAGTAAAAGGATTTGTGGAATATAGTTAAACATTCAAACCTAATTAAAAATACCTTACTACATTAAAAATGAGGGAAGTATGTTCATGATAACTATACTYCTGCAAATAAATTAGTTTTTTCATTAAGACTATTTGTTTAATGTTCTCCATTAAGCTAATGAAATGCTGAGAGATAATTTGGGATACAGTTCTGTGAATTTTTCTTTTAGCCTAATCCTGTGTGTTTTAAGTCCTCCACTGATTATTTTTGAGTTGGCTGTGAGGCTTATATCCACTGAAAAGCTGCACAAGAGATGCCCTGAATCMACTACATAAATATATGTTTGAAATTTAGTTCTGTTAAAAGAAATRGTACAGGTCTAACCAATGACTGTTGGCATTTATTTATCTATTTATTTATTTATTTTCATTGGCATAAGTAGGATTTATGGTAAAGAAGTCCTGATGGCACACCCATCTCTTATCATCTTCCCATGAAAAAAACAACAAAAACTTCCCTGGTTCAGCCCTGAAGAGCTGAATCCAGATAAATCTTTGACCAGTCATCATAATCTTTTTTCCCATAAGGAGGCAGATGCAAAAAGCCTGGTACAGGTAAAAGGTCCATAATGTTTTTGCTACCCACATTAAATTAGGGTTGTTAGGCAACAGTTTAATTACAAATATGTTATCTGTTATTTGAACTACCAAGAAAATAAACATTAGAAACATTAGACAAGTTCTGTGTGATGGTGAGCCATGCAAGGTGTTGCTCASGTGGTCAATATGAAGCTGAAAAAGGCAGCCAGGGAATAGTTTTCACCCTTTTTTACCCTATTCCAATCACTTATTGATATTATAGTTTTCACTAAATAAAAATATTTGGCATCCCCAAAGAAGAAACGGGACTGTTTAAATAGCACAAACAACAGCAAATCCTATTTAAAAAAAAAAAAATATCTACATTTCTGATATCACAGAACATATCTAGCATATTAAAAATATATTGTTCATATGCAGTAGATTAGTAGCACTAAATAAATCTCTCTAAATATGAACAGTTTAAAAATATATATCAAAATATCCCCAGAGCAGAACTTTATAGCATTTGGTGTTCTGTAGCATCATCCTTCTTCATTTACTTTGCATCCGAAGAATGAAATGTGAGCAGAGTGAAATGTGGAGGTTGTGTGAAGAGGCACGAGGGCTTTGTCTCTAGATGTGATGTGTACACACAGATATACATGGAGAAAGAGCCAGAGTGTGCTGTGGAGAAGAGCATTTGAGCTTAAATTGCATCACTGAATTTTTCTTTTCAATGCCATTTTGCCCCTTCACTTAATTTCTTTCTCTTCTCTCTGGAATCTCATCACGAAACTAATTGAGAGCGTAAAAGAGCATTGGCTGAGAGTACCTTTCATAGAGCTATTTTAATCAATCTTCAGTAGTGTATATGGATTCATGTAAGACCTCCAATTAACTTGCACATTAACACTGGTTAAGCAATTTTAGATCCTTAACTTATCAGGAATGTTGTATGCAAGGGATTTGAATAGCTGAGCAGAGTTTGTCATCAAACACATTTCATCACYGTGCTCTTATTATGCTGGTCACCATGCAGAAAGGGAAACAAATGAACTGAGAATGGTGGTTTTTCTGAGATTTTCCATTCTTTAAGCATTAATGTTATCTGCMTATTGCTGTCTCCCAAGTTGAAGCAGGTTTTGTGAGCAGAGAAGCACTTGCTGTCCCTGCTGACCTYATTCAGAATTGAGGGCGTTCTCTGTGTAAAGAACCGGCCTTGCTTAGTTTTGTACCATTTGACTCTCTCTTTATGTGGCACATTATCACGTCACTTATTAGTGGCAGTTATGAGGAAGCCTCATTTCTGAGCTGGTGCTTGACTGGCCATTTCCAGAGCTGCCAAAGCYACTGAACAGCTGGCACAGAGCACCTCACTCCCTGTCCTGGGAGCAGGAGCTGCTCCCTACACGTGCACATGGAGTGCCTGATGGAGCTCATCCTGGTTTTTCCAGCACTTAACTAGCAACATTAAATGAATTCATTCAGCTTTTAAGCATTTATTTTTAAATTATCTCCATCTCAGAAATTCTACTAGAACAAAACTGAGTTAATTTTGTGCTTTCYTACTTTTTAAAATCACTTTATGGAAAATATTTTTGTGTCTTATGTTTGTTCCTATGGCCTCATGTGTAATAGCAGCTTACTATGGTATTTACTACGGTATAGATAGAAAAATTCATAGCACCCACCAGCCTTCACCATGAAGAACCTGGATTATTTTAMAATGTTTTAGCTTTTTGTTCCCATAATCTGCTTTCAGAAACAGCAAGGTAAATTCAAATCCCCATGAATGAAAAGTATTTTACTGAACTAAGTAGGAGCTAATGCTTCTTATTCAAAAGTGCCTACAGCATTTTAACCTGTAGTGCATTAATTTCTCAAAACTACTTTGTGTCCAGTCAAAAATRATTATAACAAGCCCTTTCCCTAATCAGAAAAATAACAGTGAGTTTCAAATCCAATTATTTTGTAACCTCCCCAAAATTTCTGATGCCTGGCTGACATTGTCATCATCATGCCGGGTTCCCAAGGATACTTGTTGGTGTTGCTGTCCTTGCAGCAATGGAAGAGAACTCTCTGTAGCTTTGGGGGTCTGGCAATCGCCTTCATTTAATGCTCACTGGTGACCCTGCTGCTCTTGAAAATAAGCCATCTCTGTGGTCTGGTCCTCTCAAGTGACTTGTGTTAGACATGGATTTTGACCCTGAGATTGGGACAAATCTTTGCATTTAATTTACTGGAGGKGTTGTGTGATACAAAAGCTCCTAGAATGAAGACCAATGAACTTGGAGTTTATAAATGTGTGAAAAAACTGCACAGCATCACAAAACTCAGGTTGTTGGAACTGTGTGTATGAGATTTATTTCTCAACTATACTCTTTGCAGAACTCAGGAAATATGAGCTTGATAAAACCTTTGCACTGCTTTACTGATGGTTTTCAGTCAGGCTTTGTCATCTGATGAACTCTGTGTAAAACTCAACCCCTTTATCCCTGCCGCACGTGTAACTCCAGGAAGTTTGAAAACTGGTTGCAATTACCAGATACAAGATGGCAATTAAAGGGGTGCATTCTTAACACAGACATGTGTAATGTGCTAGAGACTAATTAAAGATGTGAGCACACAGATCGCTAGGAATTGGCCAGGAATAGAAGTTCACTTGAAATAAGGTAATTAAGCTAATCTTCTGATAGTGTGGTTTTGCAGTAAGTGCATGTACTAAATATGAAAGTAAGGAACTTAAGAAGTAATTAAAAGTAATTCAGGCATTAAATTAACCTTCTAGCTATATGAAGTGGTAGTAATTACAGACATCAAAATTAGAATCATATTGTAATCAGATTAACTACAGTGTAATTTATGTACCTACATCACAACCTATCTAGAAAAGTCAAATACAAGGTGTTGGCTTCCCAGCAAACAATAATGCTTCAGCTGGAGAGSCAAGTCTCAAAACTGGGAGCAGACATCAGTACCCCAAATTTGAACAAAACTGCCTGTGCTGGGGATATTTACCATTTTCAAGAGCTGCACCCTGGGGTCTCCAGGAAGGCTGTGAAATTCTCCCCAGATTTTACAGTATCGCTGTGCTGTGGGAGAGCTTTGCAGGCTCCCTGGCAGAGCAGGGGTTACAGCTCTGTGGAGCCTTCACTCCTGCTTTCTGCAATTAGGCTTCTCCACATCCCTCTCAGGAAAGTGCTACTGGCTCATTAAGGCTAATTGCTGGCAGACACCTGATTCCCTCTGAGGCCAAGGAGAGGAGCCAGGCTCAGGGGAGGGCTCTGGTGGCTGAGCAGGAGCRCCTACCAGGCAGGTGGATGCACTTTTAATCATTCCTACAATTGACTTACAGCTACAGGAAACTTGACCTTTTCTTTGATTAGAATCTGAGCTGATGAAATTCCCCTTTTTCCCTGCAATCAGTTGCCACATGAATTAGGCCATTAGATTTGTGTATCTACCTATCTGCCCCAGGCATGTTGTTAATGCAGCTGTGATTAAAGTAATTTATTACAAATTATTGGGTGTGAAAAGGGATCTGATACTATGAAGTAATATTTTAAAGGAGACATTCTAATAGGCACAGTCAGTGTCATGCTTTGTTTTCAATTATTTTATCTCTGGCAAGAACAATAGATTACCCACTACAGGCTTTGTGTTATAGGGCAACTTGTACATGATCTGTGAAGCAAATGGAACTAAAAAAAAATCTGATTGCATCTCAGTCTTAGARGAGGCTGTACCATTTCCCAAGGCTGCAGAAGCAGATTAAACACTGCAGTTTGGTTTCTTTGTATTCCTTTATGCTAGAGTTAAGCATAAACCATTTTTTCTTGTCAGGAAAGGTTTTTTGCATGTTATTTCTTCTCCACTTTTTTCTGTGTCTTAATTTATTTCATGTATTTCTCTAAATAGCACTCAACTTTTATTTTAATAAAATAAAATTTTAATATTGAGCATTTAGCTCCATCTATTTCCATGTGAGCAAGAAGTTCAGCCTTGGTCCCACCATATTCATCCCAGGGAGTTTTTGGCTCGAGGCTGTTCCCGTGCAGCCAAACATGCTGCAAGCACCAGGAGCCTGCAGGTGTACATCAGTCCCCATATCATCAACCATGCCTCTGAAGGTTGATTTTTTTGGGACTTCAAACGTTTTTGGAGGGTTTGGAGATTTCTGTGGATGGGTGCAGGCACCCCTTTGTTCTGCCCTGTGCAGAGGGTCGGGGGCGCCGAGGCCGCGTTGATGCCTTTGTGTTTCCAGGACTTTCCTGCAAGGTTTGTTATTGACTCGAGCTGGAAAGATGAGAATTGCTGTGTGTAATTACACCATTGAGCTGCTGGAATTGCCTGAAGGATAGATTGTATATCACACTCATGGCATTTATTACTTTTTCATCTGAGTGGGAAAAAGCGGCAGAATGCCGTGCAAGTCTGATCAAATCACACAACTATTCATCAGCAGTCATGAGTTAACACATAACATATACAAGACTCACTGAAAAGTGTGAATTTTACCTTAAAACCTGTTTGATTGCTACATTGTGGGCCATCAATAAAAAAGATACTGTCTCTTTTTGTAATTGTGGATTTAAGTTGGGGGATAATGGATAAAAGAGGGAAGAATCAGAGAAGAAAGAAAAAGTGKYTTTGATTCAAAGCTCTGGTTAATTGAATCAAATGCGCYCCTTCAATATTTTCCAAAAGAAGGAAGCCTTTGTACTTGGGCTGAAACTGCTTTTATGAATTGGAAATCTGTCTAACAAAGCTGGAAAGCAGTTATTAAGTCTTCCCCTATAAGATTTTTCCATAATTCCTGTGAAATTCTTAGACATCTTTTAAAACAACCTGTCTTATTACTTGTTTATACTTCAGGGCCATTTTTTGTCAATGAAAATCACATAAGAATATAATTATAATTTTGTGTGTTTTGATTATAAGCACTGATAATCTTTGTTTCTCATCTGAAAAGAAAAAATATTTTTTTCATATCGGGATTCCAACTTTTTTTCCCAATCTTATTGGTCAGAAAAATAGTTAAGACCTTGAAGAAAGCATAATAACTTTTCTTACTCAAAGGCTCTATGATTTCTYACCATTTTAATCTAAAGTACAAGAAACTGACTCCTTTATTGGAGAATGTGAGGAAAAGAATCTGGGTCACAGGATGGTTGCAAAACAGGACATTGCCAGAATAATAACAATGAAGTTCTTGCAGTGGTTTAGAGGCATTTGGCTCCTTATGGAGGCCTGGAGCTACAGGAAAAATGTGTCACTGAGTCCAAAATATCCTCACTCTGCATCGTGGTTGGGCAAAATTGAACTGATYCTAGGGAGTCAAATACAGAACACTTCAAGATATTAAATAGAAATAGGTAGTATCATTTAGTTCCAAATAAACATAAGCAGTGACTGATCTTTCTCCTTTAATTTCTAGATCACCTTATTGCAACACTAGAGAAAACCTTAGTGCAGCTGTGTGCTGTAATCTGGAGTGATGGATAATAAAGTTTTGAGAAACCTGACTTTACATGGAAAATAACACAAATGAACACTCCCAGCCATGCTTTTCTAACAAGCAGCTGCTCCCATTAGGAATTAGATTATACCTGTTTGTCCTTGGAAGCACTGGTGGGTACTGGAAAATCTGTAGAGCCCTGAAGCAAATTGTCAGGGGCTTTCAGGAAGGACACCTGAGCACCTCTGCTGTTGTACCCTGAACAATTAAAGAATTTATAGTTTAATGTTTTGAGATTATTTCTGAATAGCAAGAAAACATTTGTGTTTTCTTAGTTTTAGGGACATCAAGGTCTGCAATTTAAACTTTTCCTCAGAAAAGTATCATGCATAATGGATTTTTTTTTTAATTATGTAAATTTCAACCAACTGATACTGTAAATCAAGTTTAAATTTTCAAAATTCAAAACATTGCCTCAAAGTTTTCACTACCATCTTAGATATAGCTGATGCAGAAAGAGTCAAGTTGTGGGAGCATGGGCTGCGTGTAACTCATGGTGCAGAAATGGCTTTGAAGTCAGACTTAAAGCCAAAGTTGCAAGTTGTCTACTCTGTGTCCTTATCAGTGTCTTCACTGCTCCAGAGCCAACAAGCCAGTGCTTCAGAGCTTGCCTCCCRGCACATTGGTCTGAAAGTGGGCAATCCCTCAGCAGCCCACCCCAGTGCTGTGCTGTGTGGTGATAAGGGGCAGAGGATCCTGCAGGGCCCTTGTGGRTCTGCACGAGCCCCAGAATCACCAGTCATGAGCAACAATGAGGTTTATGGATGGTCTGGTGCTCAGAGATGACACTGCCCTTGTGGACCCTGTGGAGAGGTGGAATCAAGTGTCAGGGCTGCTCTGGGTTGGTGGCTGCTCCAGGGCAGCTCAGTCTGGGTTATCCCTCTCCTGTGCCTGACTCAGGCCCCTCAGACCAAGCTGGAACATGGGGCAGCTGGGGACACTCTTTGTGTGGTGTATGAAATTGAGTTGAATGTCTTTCTTTCATGCCGCAGCGAAGAGTAATCCTGTTCCTAAATATCATCACATGTACGTCTGTTAGGTGACCCCATGGTACAAATAAGGCAGCAACCACTGATCACACCCAACCTCTTTCATCCTAACACTGTGCCACAGGAATTAAAGCATCTCTTGACTAAGAGCTTTGGATACCATGTTAGACTGCTGTCAGGTCTCTTTTCTGCTTCCCATTCCAGTGTGAATGGCTGAGTCTTGTACGGCATGACCTGATCACCAGGACAGGTCAGCCAGAATAGAACTTCAAATTGGGCTGGATGTCTCTTGAATTTAATTAACTCCTGCTGTCTAGGCCACTCAGGCCTCACCTTCTGAGCTGAATGGTTTACTCTTCTACTTTCATCTCTTCAGGATGGGAAGCTGGGTCCAAAGACCAGCRAATTGAAAGGGCTTCAGGAAACTTTGTAGCCTGTTTCAATAACAATGGGAGGAGGGACTCACAAAGTTCCTTTTGAGCAGCTCCGCGCCAGGTGAGAGCAAACTCGAAAGCGGAGGGCAGGACAACTGGGGTGCCATTCCTTCACTTCTGTTCTTGGAGCTGGAGATRAATAGGGCTGGCTTCTGCTCTCTGCTCCACATGCAGCCCAGACTTTCCAGTAGGGAGCAGAGGAATGAACTGAGACGGGTTAAAAGGATTCCAGGTTAGTTAAGGTTCTCKTGATTCATCTTTGTTTTGTTCCTTACCAGAGTCACAACTCAACAAACCTGTGCAACCAGTGGTGCTTTTCGAGTCTCAGGCAGGAGAAGGTGGCCCTCCTGCCCCCAAATAAAGAGCTTTGTTGGCTCTTTAGGAGGGCCACTCRTGTGTGTTTGGAGAACAGTGCTTGCAGTTCATGCTCTTTGACCTGCCATGTCTGATGCTACCAGATGGGCTTGGAGAGTSACCATGATGGCCCTTGCCGTCACATAAGTGGCCACACTGATGAAAAGAGGTGTAAGGATAAAGGCAAGTGTTTTGCTCCCCACACAGGGCTGTTGTCTTGGCATGTTATCTTCATTAATTAGCAGAGTTAAGCCCTCAGAAGGGTTTCCCCAGGTTCTAAGGAGCTGCTCTGTGGCTGAGGTGGCAATTCAGTGGCTCTGCAGCATCTGAGGTTTCTGATTGCTGTAGAACCCTATCAAATGRGTCAGAGCAGGAGCAGCCTGTTTCTCTCCATAATCCAACTCTGYTTTGGAGACATCCTTCCAACGTTCCCACTTTGAAACCAAATTTTCAGTATCCATATTCCCAATTAAGAATAGGCGTAGGTTCTTATAGAGCCTGAATATTCTGCCTCTCCCAGTGGGATTAGTCCCATCACTGACTGAGCTCATATAAAGCTGATCGTTCTCTGTAAGGGATGGTGTTTCTTTAGAGTGAAGAAATAAATATCTCTATTTTATCTTCACAGATATACAAGGTAACTTCCTTTTTCATAGATCTTTTTGCATATTTTCTCTGATTTTCTGGTGCCACACATTTTGTGCCACGTGTCTGTTTCTTCCTCAGTATAAATATTTCATAGCCACTTAAAAAGTACAAAAAGAATTATTGCGTGCAGCTGAGCTCTCAAGGGCAATAATCTAATAACAAATGTGTGGATGAGAGAGAAAAAGATTTGATTATGCATTTCTAAACCATTATGACAGACAACAAAGATAGGAAATGTTTTTAACCTATGAAGCTTAATTAAATTTTATCTTGCTCTGTAAAATGCTCTGGCCATGGTCCAAGAAGGACTTGTGTACAGATGTCTTCTTGCTCAATCCCTGGTTTCTCCAGCATTCTAGAGAACCATCTTTAAAKGGTTTCTCCACCATTTCTGGTTGCACGACCCTGTGTTGGGCAGTTTGCTGTGCTAAACACATCATGGGAAGGGCTTGGAAGAATCAAGCTGGAAATTGGACACTGCTTCTAAATGTTGTGGRRATTTAAAAATTCTGTCAATAGTGGTTACTCAGGCCTCTCCCTGTCACCTTCAACCTGCATCAGCTCCTGCCCAGCTCCCTGATGTGCCTGTGTTGTGCACTTGCATCTCAGAGCAGTGACAGAGACACAAGCACAGAGCAGACAGAGAACAAAGGGCCACTGGAACCAGCTCTGCCTCCTGAAGGAAAGCCCAAGGCTTTCTCCTTGCACAGAGGAAGAGGACAAAGTGCTTTTCCTCTTGAAAAAGGTCTCCTAGAATTTATTTTTTAAAAAATATTTTACATAAATKATATAGTTTACTTTGAATCATCTTTAAATCAAACACGCAAATATTCTCAGAGCAGGAGCTGGATGCTCTTCCCAGCTGTCAGGGAGACCTTCCTCCCTCAGTGCTCCTGCTCAGGCACTGTGGCACAWGGCATCTTTTCCATGTGAAACAGCTTGAGGGGGACATCTAAGTATGKTGTGGGATGCTCAGAGATAAATGTTTGCCACTGGCTGTGTGTTACATCCTAATAATGCAGTAGAAGGACCTGAACAGTGTCCACCACTGGACAGGCAATCCACTCAGAGCATACTAACCCTGCCTTGTCTGGACTGTAAGCTTTTTAAAAGTGTCTTCCTATACAAAATTCCATTTTTCACAGAATATTTATACATTTTTTCCTTCTGTGTGAGATACCTGGACAAGACAGTGAAAATGTAACTAAACAATGTTGTACCAATTGTACTGTGTAAATATATATACATACTGATTTTTCAAGTATGTRTAAAGGGTGACTTCTGTCATCTGATTTTGAATCAGTCTTACTGCAAAATCCATGCCCAGTACTTTGTCTGGCAGAATTGTTAATGTGTTCTCTTTTTGGTGGGCAAATACTGTTGTCTGCAGTTTGTGGCCTAAGATAAGGAGCTGAATTTAATCTGAGACAGTGAGTCAGTAGCAGAACCAGAGGCAGAACACAAGTTTTGTGAATTTATGTTCCTCATTTGATACAGCTGCTGAAGCTTCTCCAAAGCTTCAGGATGCTTCTACCATTAGTGCTGCTGCAATTGTACCACTGAGATGGTCTCTGCAATACAGAGTGTTGTACTTTATAGGAAATTCAACTGCTGAGGGGACAGCAATGTTGCAGTAGAGATGAAAAAGTTTAAAGAAACTAATTGTAAATACATCAGAAATCTGCTAAATGTGGCACTTTCTGGAAATCTTGAGCTGTGTGGAAATACTGCCATATATGTGCAGGGCASATCACACTTCAAGGAAGTTAGTCTTAAAATAGTGTGAAGTTTGACAAAAGTAGGTTCTGAAGTACATTCCAAGACCAGTTCAGGWAGAGGGAGAATAACATGAAAACTCCTACAAAAAATCGAGGCGAATTCTACTCTGCATTAGAATGAGATACCCAATGGGTGTTTGTAATGTACATGGAAATGTAAACTACACAAGAATTTTTGACAGAACAGGCATAGAAAGATGCCACAACTTATGCCATTGTGCAAAAACAGGGTTTAAAAAAACAATTTACAGAAATTGTTGCTACAGCAATTGGAAATCACAGCATAGAAAGACTGGCAGAGCAAATGCTCTCACAAGTCTCAGTTCTTTGATTTACAAGATTAAATACACTTGAGAAAAGCATAATTTCCCGTAAAGGAGATGAGAAAGAGGAGGCTCTATCTGATGCTGAGCATGTTTATTTAATGACAAATTGGTGTTTGTACCAGTGGTCTCAAAAGTGCTTAGAAGAAAAGGCCCCATGGTCTGTGAATTTCTACTCCTTTGGGAAACTTCTGCAATGTGTAACTTTGGTTGCATGTAGCATGGGAGCTGTCACCAAAAAATAAAATGTGATTTTAATGATTCCAGGCTTACTGAGGTTTCTAGGTACTGTGTTTTCATCTGAGGTATGGAATTGTAAGTGTTTAAGGAAACTCTTAATGCAGTGTTAGAAAGAGCACGTAGTGGGTRAAGCAAAACAGAGCTGCCCAGGTGCAGAACTACACGCGAGTGCTTTTGYACCACAATCAGCTACAGCAGCCTGATTTGTGAGTTCAGATGGAGGTGGAGACTTGGAGTCAGCACTGGCTCAATGTGAAGTGGGAAGTTTTTCCTATTTGTCATTTCTATTTCCTGAGCTACCTGTTTATTGCTAATCCTGGCTGTATTGTTCTGGAAGAATACTAGGAACATTTTCCTTTTAAGGTTATGGGGGTGTAGATTGTAGCTGTGGAACAGATTCAGAAGCAATTTGATGGCATACTTTAACTTCCAACAAGTTTTGTTTAGCATTATATAGTCAGATAAAGAGAGAACAAGARCATATTAGATTTAATTTAATATCTTTGTTGACGAATTGTAAGATGCAGAAAAGGTTTTATATGAATCATAGTTGTCTATTTTGCAAGGTTTGTATTTGTTTCTTGTCAGAAAGTACCAAAGTTTATTGTTGTTTACTTTAGAGACAGAGTACTTAGACATATTTTTCTGTTCAGGCAAAAGTTTSTGTTTTGCACAAACTGCATAAAAAATGCAAATAATCTGCTTTTATAGGTTTGCCATTGAGACGCTAAAGTTCAGTCTCTGAGTTAAGTTGTACTGCACAAGGCAYGGCAAGAGCACAGAAAATAAATGCAACAAGCAGTGGAGGAACAGCTGTTGCAGAAGATGGATGTTTTGCTGTAATGATGTTGCTAAGATTATTAATTTATTTAATAGAATTCAGAAAGGATTCATCTGTTAGCTGTCATGATTTTATCACTGGGAGTCTGCAGGTTGCCATAGGCTATGGGCATGCTGTGTGCCTGTTAACAACATCCAAGGGGGGTCAGCTGACAAATAGCTTTGTTTATTACCATTTGGTTTATAGTTCAGGATTCATTTGGAATGTCCCAGCTAACATTTGGTCCCTCAGTTTCCTAATATTGCTGACGCCAGCTGTAACAGCAGCCTTTCTCTTCTGCAAAATCCTTCTTCCTTTGATGAGCTTGTTCCTGTAATTGGTTGGGCTGTTTTTTTCCTGCCTAGATTTTATTAATGTTGGTATTGCAGGGGTACCTGCAGGCCAGTTTTGACCTTGCTATTCTAGCCACAGTCTGTGCACATCACAAAACCATATGTTGCTAAATATCCTCAGTTTATGTTTAAGATGAGTAATAGGTGGATGAAAACAGCAGATGCAAGGGCTAAAATATTATGAGAAATTCTCTTAATTAGGTGAATTTGTAGGATGCCATGGATTTGTTTGCTGCTCCTTTGTTGTTATTTTAGGGTTTGGTGTTTCTGTCAGTCTTTCCAAGCCATGTAGTAAACAGGACTTTTACCACTGTAGCATCTGCTTTAAAGTGTGCTGGTCTTATTTGGAGGCAGAGAGGTGAAGGTCACAGTAATTTATCCTGAAACCTGTGCTGATGGCATCCATATAACCTCAAACACCAGCAGCTACTGGCTGTAATCTGGGGTTGTAATTCAAGTGGTCTGATTGAATATGAGGGGTGATAATGCTTCTTCTTGTTATTATCATTACAGAGAAAAAATACCAGCAAGTGACCACATAGARTGATTGCTCATCATCTGGAAACTGTGTGAATCAACAGTCTCTGATTTGATTTCTGAGAAGCTAATGGAAGGATTTTTTATTATTTATTTTCTCTATTTCTTGTTCTAGATATTTCTTTTTTTAATAGMGGAGCCTTGCATTTCCATTCTTTACCCATCCTATCAGAAATTTGACATTGTTTTAGAAAATAGTTTTACTTTAATTTCAAGCAATTTTTTTGGTAAATTTTCTAAGGAGGAATGTAAATAACAACAATTCAAGCCAGCTGCTTATTGCAACTCTGGCAGATAACCCAGTCAAGCTCTCTCTGAGTGCTGGTTGAAATGGAGCACAGTGGTTTGTGGAGATAAAGAAAAGCCACAAGTTACACAAAATGCACATAATGGCAAGTTAAGGAGAGAATGGAGCCCAAGTTCAGCAAATGGGGAAAGGAAAGCAAAGAATGTGGGAGGGCTGGAAACAAACCAAACCCAACATCTTCACATTTGGAGAAGGAATCATTTTAGGCAGTGTTTCAAACACATCACAATCAGTCCCAAGACCAGGCGAAGTAATGTGAGCTCTGTACCTGAGCTTGCCTTGTGCTGCTCTGTTCATGTCCTTGTCATTGCCCCCCTGCTCTTCCATCTTACCCCTTAGCCTGCCAAGCAAACAGCACAAAGCCATGACAAAGGAAATTATCACTTCTCTGACTTCCATGTTGGAAACAACAGAAAGGGATATTGCAGACTTGTAAGAGTGAAGTGACAGGTTCTGTGTCAGCCTGAAGAACAGCAGTACCCACAAAAATGGATCAGAACTCAAATGACCTCTGTTCTTTGAGCAGGGGAGCTGGGTCTGTCAGTCCTTCCCTGAAACTCAGCTGGGTGGGTGACAAGTCAGCCCTGTCCCAGTGGCTGAGGTGGGACTCACCAACTTCATCTGGATAATTGTGGAATGGAAGTGGAAAGTTGTTGTTGCTGAACAGTGCAAACTCTTCTGAGATGTAAGAGGCCCAAGTCTTTGTTGTAGGGATGGAGAGAGGAAAAATCCATGTCATCAAACCAGAACATCACTCAAATTGATCTGTTTTTCAGTTGTGTTGCCTTCAAAATTTGTACCCAGACTAACAAGAGGATGATATCTGAAGAAAGTTCTTCTGAATGATAAGGGGAAGGGACACATCTGCATAAACTTAATCTGTAATGTAATACAGCAAGGCCTAATTTTTGTTAATCATGTTTTTGTATTATTTCTAAAATTTTGTCTGAGACAAAATAAAGAATATTGTCTCATTAAGAAATCTGGCTGTATTACTGTGACAGTAATCACATTTTCATTCTGTTTTCATAACCAAATCTTCAAAGCAACTTGAGAAATATTCATTACTGATGCAGGCTTGAACATGCAAGTGAATAGCTGTATCAGTACAGTCATATATAATTTCACCAACACTATCCAGCACAAGAGAAGTTYATCTAACTGCAGGATAAAAACAATGGACTCCTGGATAAGATTAATGAAAATATTTCTTAAGAAGAAAATAGGCATGTCAGAAACAGCAAAACAAAAAAAATAGTAATTTTTTACTGAAGTAGTAAAGRCTGCTCTTTTATTGCTTGCTGTTGATACTATTATTTCCCAAAGGAATGTAGTCTGCTGGATTTTAAAGATTTACTTTGAAATATATTTTTGCTCTTTGGGGAAGCACTTTAAAGGAAACAGAACTCTAATAATTTGGTTCCGTATTTTATGTTTAAAATCAGGTGCCCAGGCAGGCTGAGATGTGCTTATAGAAGTTGGGGAGATGTGGTGAGGGTGAACACCTTGATTTGGCTCAGGTAGTGGGAAGGGTCAAGGRAGAATTTGTGGTTTTTCTCCAGTATTACTGGGGTGAGCACATTGCTGGTTTTCCTTCATTAACCTAAAAGGACAAATTAGTCTGCCGACAATTTATAATTGAAAAGCTTTTTAATGGTGTGGAGTTAAAAAAAGGAAGAATTAAAGAAGGAGATGAGGACTATTCTTTTAAATTACCCAAAGGGAGCTATGGGATACACAAGAGGGAGGGCGAAATTAATCCCCACCATGGGGCCTTCCTCTGCACATTCAGGGCTGCATAGCTGTAGTTAAATAAATCTAATACTGAAATTTGTGGTGATTTAAAACTATAATTTAAATCATATTTGCCTCCTGAATCTGTGGTGAGGATGGTGGGAAGTAACACTAGAATGGAACCACCACAGAAGCTCATTTGCACATCCTAAAGCATGCTGCCACTYGGGCAAATTGTTCCACCTTTGCAGGGATAGGTTTTTTATCAAGTAGACTTTAACCTTAAATTACAGGGTTGGAATTCTCTGAACTGCTTGAAAGTGGGAAAACCAGTAAATTTGTTGTATTTGTTTTCTGATGGAATTACTAAATAAAGGAGTTGGAATTTGCAGTACTATGTTTTTAAAACCTGAGATGAAATGTACCTTCTTAAAAAGCAGTTCAGAAAATTTGCAGTGATATTGAACTAAACCCTTTTCCTGATATTGTCCTCAGTAAAGCCTTGCTGTTATTACAATTGTCTGCAGCAATACAAACTTAGGTACAGCACTGGGAACATGAGAGAGGGGTAATATTTTCTGAATGAAATTCACTGCTGTCAAAGATCATCATGATTATTGTAACTGTACCCATTCCTCTAAATCTGTGCATGCTAAAACAACAGATCTGATTTTTTTACCTTTGGGGTCATCCATGTTTTGCTTTGGAATAYATTAATTTGTAATTATTTTGGTTTTAAGACACAGCACTGTGGTTATGTCCTGATTGCAGCCTTGCTCAGCAAAACACAACTGCAGAACATTCTTGCTTTGTRGTTTGCACTTGTCACCACGGTGATTCCTTGTGAAGGCTGACCTAGAACAGAGACTAGATGGAGTTAAAGAATAAAGWAGGTGCTTATTAGAAGGCCTCAGTGGGCAGCACAAGAGCCCAGCCAGGGCTACACCCAAGATAAGCMAAAATGGTCACAAAATGGATGAGCGGTCATGAGGTCTACCACTTTTGTGAGTTCTGGTCCATTTGCATATTGGAGTTAATTTTTCACTTATAATCCACWGTTGTTTATACTCTTGAGCCTGAAATTTGGATCATTTGTCCTTGGTCCCCAGCTAGAGAAGGAATTGTTTTGTCTCCCTACACTCTGAAGAGAGCTCCCCATCCCCTAATAGGAAGCCCAGAAGTACACACTAAAGCAGCACAGAATCTGAAAAAYGTAAAAGCTAAAACCTGAGGCATCAGTGGTGTGATGTGATGTTGTGTTGTTTTCAGCTAACTATGCAGCCTTCAGGCCTGGGCAGCCTTCAGGTTTTCTAACATGCCCAAATTTCCTGCCACACTCCATTTCTCTGCTGGTTTTCCTCTGGGCTCTCACTCCTCTCTGTGTTGTGGTTTCAAGGTCTTGGTCTCCGTAGTGCTTAATGATAGTTAAAGCAATGGGAAAAGAAACTTACGACATTTCACAGAATCACAGAATTTCTAGGTTGGAAGAGACCTTTGAGATCATCGAGTCCAACCCATGTTTTAACATTTCAACTAGATCATGGCACCAAGCGCCACATCCAGTCTTCCCTTAAACACATATTTGTACTTGTTGCTGAAGAAATGGTTGCAGATTTATATCTGTATATTTAAGGGTACCTAGTGAGGTGGAATTTAGAGCKGCTGATAAAGATTTTGTCCTTTAAATCAGCTCATGGTGACTGCAGTTCYATTTCCATTACAAATATTTAAAGGAGTCAAATGAAACAGGTGGAGTGGGAAGCAGAAATAGTGATAAGGGATTTACAAAACCCAGTCTTGACATTCTGGGGGTTTCCTAAATCATATCATGTGCTTTCTGCTCAGCTGTTCAGGATAGCAAAATTGTCCTGTGCCCTGGGCTGAAATAGATATTAAAATGCTCAGTAAAGCAATGAAATAGGAGAGGCTGTTATAGCAGTTTTCTTAAGGAGTGACCCTGAATGGATTATCCTATCTAGGGATTGTGTTTAGAAAGTTATGAAAGAAAGGGAGGAAGGCTTATGAGTTAAAATCCATTGGTGTGTTTTTCATTTGAAAGGCTTCACTTCTTTGAATAAAGTATTTTACTTCAGCATGAGCTTATTTTTCAGATAGTTCTCCCTAAATTAAGTACCAGACTCTGTGAAGCAGCAGCTTTTGTGTAACGTTCGCTGTGTATCAGAGGTTGCTGGTGGTCCCACAAGAGCTGTCTWGTCATATTTTTCATTACTTCCCAGCTCATTACTATTAGGCACAATCAGGGCTTTCCCAAGATTGAGGTTCTGTGGAAGTTTCCCAGGAATGCTGCATCTCTGATGTTGAAGCTCTGTACATGATCGTGACTGGGAAGTATGAAATAAGTGAGAGTYTATATTCAGAGTTGTGGATGTACTGCAGCTCTCAGCGATGGGTTGCTATGTAGGRAATAACTTCCCACTGCTGTAGGAGATAATGGAAAATCTTTTATTTTGGACCAGGACTTGGAGTGTGTGACTTCTGCTAAAAATAATAATTGAGACCYCATTTATTCTGCAGCAGCTGTGCTGACTATTGCTGGATGTTTTTCTTTGGCTCTTCAGATATTTCTGCTTCTTTTTAAGTTCTCTCTTCAAGAGATGCCAGACCTGCTGAGCACCTCTGCAGAGCTCCTGAGCTTCCTGCAGGCTCTGCGGGGCTCGTGCTGGGTGTGCACAGGGCTGGGGGAGAAAGACAAACCTGTACAGAACCTGCTGGTCTGTGCTGCTGCCAAGGGCTCAGGGCTCTGCCCTGCTGGCAATGGGCAGGGCACAGATTGCCCTAAAACTTGCTGGATTTTAGGGTTTAGCCTGCATTGCTTCCTGAACCAAGATGTTGCTCTCCTCCATTTTTCAGTGTTGCCTTCCATGGACCTAAAAATACAGCTAGCTCTGATCTTGTGGACTTCATCCTATTTTTACTTTTCTTTCTGTCTTTCTAAATTTAGTTCGCTCATCTCAGTTCTGAGTCTGTGTTGTGCCATTTCTGTGCTCTGACTGCAGCAGTGTTTCTCCATGTCTGCCATTTACTGAACTCTTTTGTTTCTAAGCTGACCTCTAGCAAGGAACAGCTCCTGCTTCACTCCTCAACAGCATTTAAATGTTTTARGGAAGGGCGATCATCACGTTTGATTTGAAAAGGAAAGGTTAGAACAGAAAAATATCAAAACAAGGAAATTCTAATCTATGTGTCTGCTTTACCTGCACAGGACAGAGGAATGGTTGTGGTGCTCATGAATGACTTTCTAGTACACTTTCTAGTCCTGAAAATGAAACATTTCTCATAAAGAAGCAGACATTTAATAAAGGAAGAAAGATGAGACTAAAGTGGTTGAAAATAGCTGTATGAGTAAATTGCATAAAAAAAAAAAGAGGGCATTGAAGGAGTAATGGTGAAACTTAGTGAGAAAACTGAGAAATGTGTATATTTTCATGTAAACATAATAACAASAATGATGAAAACATATCAGAGCTGCCAGTAGGAACTTAACTAGGTATGCCATTGTTTTTTTAATTTGTTTGATGCAGTTCTGTTTTTTAAATTGGGAGGTATATAAGTGCCTATACATTCCATTAAATAGACAAAGAAACCAATGGGACCACCTAGAAAAGTGTCACTCTGTCAGYTAATAATGTCCTATGTTGAGTATTAAAATAGAAATTGAAATGCATGTCAGAAAATAAGGTGTGGAACAATGTAGGAAAAATACATGAATGTGGAACAAACAGTTTGTGTGCAGTGGTTTGAGCTSCCATGTCCCTTGAAGAATACCATAGTGCTGGCCATCCTTAACAACTCAGTGTAAGCCAGAAATGAATGCTGATACTCTTTTTGCACGTTCCCAGCCTCTTTCTATCATTTAAAKCTAATCAAAGGCACTTGTCACACGGTGTGGTTCACTTCCAGGAGTGATGGAGAATGGCCTGGGTGACCTACATATCCCTATAGTGGCTCAAACTTTTATGATTCCATTAAAAATGGTTTTCTCTCTGTGACTGAGCAACACAGAAATGTCTTTAATCAGTGTCCCTCCATCTTGCTCCGAGTGGAGGGAAGATCCTAGCTGGGAACTCACTGCCCCCGTGGTTTTGCTTCCTCCCTGCAGTTCTATTTCTGGGACCTCCAGTTAGCTTTTCCCAATATCACTTGTTCAAATATGACATTTGGTTGCTATCTCCAGAGCCCAGCTTTCACATTTACACAGAGTTTGGCATTAAGGACTAAGCCCAGGCTCGTATAATTCTGATTTTGTGCTTATCAACACAGTCTATCCCTTTTCCATGGATATAAACTGTTGCGGGTGTCTGGTACACACTTGAACAATCTTGAAATATTACAGGGTAGAGGCACTTTTATCTGCTTGCTTTATACATTTTCTGATAAAAACACAGGCTTTGTAGTTTTATTGTTTTAACTAATTATATTGCATTTATATTAGACAGCACAGTCATGAATTGGAAAGTTAATGCTGTATTGCATTGGTGGGAATGTTTTCTCAGATTTACCACTGAACTTCTTCCTCTTCTGATTGTATCTGATTATTCTGTTATGACTAATGCTTTTATCAGGACTTTACTGTTRGTCAACTCTCTGGCATCCTGTTCTCTGGCATTTCTTTTTAAAGTCAGCATCCCTGCAGTTGTAGTTACAGTGATAAATGCAGCACCAAATTTACATTTGTTAAGTATGCAGGCAGGCAGGGCAGAWTTTTGGCCAAACTGTCCAGTTCTGCTCTCCAGTGTTATGATTTTTAGACTTTGTCATGACAAAGCWACAAAATTTTCCCAGTTGCTCTTGCCACAATGACATTAGTGTTCATTATTGATGTAATAATTATTGACTTCTCTGAGGTACAGGTTAAATGCTGTAAACAGTAGAAATATGAGCCAATATTAGCAGTGACACATGTTTATAGCATTGATTTTACATCTCCTCAGCCCAGCTTGCAATATATTTGTTTGCAAAGTATTTAACCTGGCAAGGCATGAGTATTTCTTTTGGGCCATAGTGCTGTGATAAAATATTAGTGGGAAACTCAGTGAGAAGCTTCTCTTTTTAGCTGACTTCCCTACATAATTTTCCTCCTTTCTAATCTGCAGTCTGTTTCTTTCACTGCCTCCTTCTCCCCTGCTGGCCCTGTACAGGCACAGTGGAGCTCTCTAATGGTCCATCAAGTCTATTATCCATCTCCAGYGGTGATCTGTACCTGGAATCTTGTGTACTTTGTGATATTTTTGTTTTGGCTTTGGCCTTGATGTTTGCCAGAGAAGCATCCTTTTACACAAATGCATTAAGAAACCTTAGCTTTCACGTAAAAAAAAAAAAAAGAGAAGAAAAGGGTTTTGGAGCTTTCAGTTACATGGAAATAATTTTGAATCCAAGCAGAAGGTGGATTGTGGCAGCTCTGTGTGTGTGAGCTGCTRGTATTGTAAAGCAACAAAAACATTTTTGCACTTCAGGGATGTTTGACTTCAAAATGTAATCATTACATTATAAGTATCACCATGACCACATCATCCTTCTTTTTTTTTTTGACTCTTAATACTTAATTTCCCCTATTCAGGAATCACCTGTAGTGACAGTGGCCAAGAGACAGCAATTCCCTCATTGTTTTGTTTCACCTGCAAATGATCTGTGTGCAGGTACCTTGCAAGCTCTTGCTGGGAAAACCTTTCTGCTCCTGTGTTTTATGTGCTTGTTGTGCTGCAACTCACAGATGAAAAGGGTGTTAAACTTGGAGAGTTGTGTCAGGTTTCTTGAGATTGCTTATTTGTGACCTTCTGTCTGTTGAGGGCAGATATCTCAGTCACCACAAGGCTTTTCTAAAAGAAGGTAAGATACAAACTGAATAAATAAAAAAATGTCTCCTTCACTCCTTAAAATGTAATGCTTGTAAAGGACAATTTCTGTTGTTCCCCTGTAAGAAACCTCACATAGGTACTGGATTCCTCTGTACAATTTGGCTCTTGAGAAGCTGTTCAAATACAGCCCTTAGGTCTGTATGACACTGCTGTCTGCCTGAAAGCCTCTTCTCCCCAAAAGGCATATCCCATTAAATATGACCTTGCTGCCAGCCACAGTGTCCAGGAGA
This sequence comes from Cardinalis cardinalis, assembly GCA_014549065.1. Taxonomy (NCBI): domain Eukaryota; kingdom Metazoa; phylum Chordata; class Aves; order Passeriformes; family Cardinalidae; genus Cardinalis; species Cardinalis cardinalis. The sequence goes on from JACDOX010000036.1 coordinate 4,677,412, forward strand.
GCTGTCTGTCCTGGAGGCTGCCTGMTTTCACCCAAAGGTGCAGAGAAGGAAGGTTCTCCCCTTGCCGCTGATGGGAGCCACTGGCTGTGACTGAGTGATTTCAGACTTGGTTCTCTTTCCTGGGGAATGAGAAAGGAGCAGTTCCTTCTGCTTTCCAACRAGAGTAGCTTCAGTGTGAATGTGTGAGAGGGGTGTATATGTATATGTATATGCAAAGGGCAGAAAATAATGCACTTCATGCTTTTCTGCTGCATACTTTTGCTGCCATTTATTGCAAAGTGTTTATTTCTGCTTAGGATGATGTATGCTGAGTCCAGAATGGATTGTCCCTTTTCTTGATGAAACAAATGGAGATTGTCAATAAGTGAAGCAGAGATAAGATAGATAGTAGCTTGTTAGTGATTTGGGAGTGAGGTAATATGGCACCATAGATTAATGCTTTGCCTTCATTTGTTGACATTTAATCTCTAAACATTGGTTTGTATTCAGTGCACAAAGTAASTGAAAACCTCTCCCATTTGGTACTTGTGAAGTTGATATTAGACTCACAGTTTGCTTGCTCTTCAGTATTTCATTTTTAAAATAACTTTTAAACTGTGRTCCTGAAAATTGACATGATGTCACCATTTTCTCCTCAGGAGACTCAGTAATTATGACTTTGTGGCACACCTCTTCTTTTCTGTTCTCCTTCCTCCTTTTCCCCATTGGCCTGGTTGAAGCTTTGCAGTTTTGCTGTGTTGCTCAAGCACTGACATTCATTATGCTTTGCCCTGTAGCCCTTGTCCTTGCTGGCTCCAGACCTCCTGTGAAGATGAGTCCTGGGCAAAGCCTTTCTGTGCAAACATTCCCCCAGCAGAGCTCTGAATGATGCAGGAGCACACTTGTACCTGTGTTTATGAAACTCATGATGAGGCAGGGCTGGACTGTTTTTCTGAAAYGCTGTGAGGAACAGTGTCATGCTGAACTGTTCTGAATCCAGCTGGGAGAGGCAGCAGCTCTCCTTAGGATGGCTGCAGGRAGCACACGTGGCACCCATGTTTTAAGCAATGACTATTACGGGTGCAGTGGTGATGGAAACTGCATTTTACTCAAAGGGTCAGCGCAGAGTGAGCAGCATGAACTGAGTGAGTGCAGCCTCCTCATCCCTGCACCACTGAGCTTCATTAAACTCAGAGAGTTTGCATCAAATGCTGAGCTGGWGAGAGCAATTAACTCTGCAGGTCTGGTGGAGGGTGCCAGCCCTGCTGATGCATTTGATGCTGACCCTCCTCTGGTGGGAACTGCCCCTGCCATTAGGAGATTTCCTGCCTGGCAGTGACTGCATGACCTATTCCACTGCAGGGAGCAGGGCTGGGAAGGGGCTCTGCAGYGGCTGGAAAATGCTTCCTCCTCCTCCTCCTCCTSTCGTATCTTCCTCTCATCATGGTAGCCACAACTGTTCCTATTCAGCACGCAATATTCTTGACCATTTCCAGGGTTTTACAGGCACAGCAGATCCCTAAGAAAAGCGATGAATGGCAAAACAAGGATACTGATTTTCTGTGCTGGCGCAGAARAGCACACAGGGGGCCTGGTGCAGTGTGCTGCTGCAATGTGTCTTGCTTAGAGCTAACGTTCTTATTCATYCAGGAAATACCAGTTGAGGCAATAAGCCAGTTCATTCATATATTTGCTAGTGATGGAAACAGGCCCCCAGATATTATCTTGTCTTCATACAAAATTAATGARTAAAGACCACATGCTCTGTATCAACACAAAAATAGCATTTTTCAAGGGTGTTTGTTCCCTTTCSTAGGGACAACTAGTACTTGGTTTTATTTTCACCACACTTCAGCAGCCATGTCTGTACCTTCTAGAGCAAATTTTTCTGTAGTTAATATGCATTACCATATTTGATTATTAATTCATCTAGTCTCTCCTAAATCAGCCTTTTGTGTGCAGAAGAATGCTAATAGAGTTTTGCTTCTAAATCTTCCAATGAACTGTGAARAAGTCTACTCCATGGCTGACTCCTGCCTCTTAAATATTTAAATTCGTGTTCTTCTGTCTGCACAACTGATTTGCAATGACCATTGTTTGGATATGGAGCTACCTGGCTGTTGTAAATACTTCACAGTCCCATGATCACCAGAATGATGAAGCTCTTAGAGACTAGTTAAAATAAAACTTCTTGAGGTTTCCTTCAGATCTATTTGACTTGTTTTTAAAAAACTGCTGCTGAGTGCTGCTCTTTGCCTCTGCACATCCCACTCCGACMCTAAGATTTAATCTCAGCTGACAGAACGAGGCACCTGTGTCTAGTCTCAAAAAAACCCCTTTTTTGCCTTTGACCCTGCCAGTTGCCTCACTGTGGTTGATGGACTGTTGGTTAAGTAAAGCATTACAGGGCTTGTGCCTGACTGCACCAAATCCCCAGTAATGAAATTCCCAGCTCAGCCTCAGCTGCAGAGACCTGGAGTTGTTCTGTGCTTTGGTGCTGTTCCAAAGGGAGGTCTGGACCCTAAGCATCATGATTTTAGCAGTATGTGTTCAGCACCCTGAAGAGGATCTTCCTTTGAGGACTTCCTTCCTTGGTTAGCCACAGCACAGTCTGGGAAGCAGGATAAGCAGAGATGTGAGGCTTTTAATATGTTTTGCATCATCWTTTTTATTTCTTTCTTATCTCTTGTTGTTGTTGTTGTGGTTTTAAAGCAATAGCTGCAAAACTTCTACATGAAATTACTTTTATATAGAACTTTCAAARTTGTCTTTTTGAGTCATGGTTTCTGAGTTCTGTTGGGTTTCTTCCAGCACTTTAACCATATTCCTTAAATATTTTTTTTCCTGCAATCCTTGATCTCACCTGATCAGGTGAGCTAACCTGAGTTGTATGTAGCCATACCCAGTTTGAATCAGAGCACACAGCTATTAAGTCTAGACATCTATAACACCGTTTTATTTCCTAAAATTGGAAGAAAACAACATAGAAAATTGATTTTGCTCCCGTGCAGAGTCAATAAACAAACTCTGCCAAAGTATTTGTGATGCTGATTACAGGAAGGCTGAAAAAAATGAGCAGCAAAGGTCACTTGCTGCCGCCTTGTGATGTTCATGACTCATTAATCAGAAAGCCAAGTTTGCATTTATAATTTCTCTAATCAGACAGTGAAGTCCTGAAGGAGCAGGGGCCATTGGAGTATAGAGGAGATTTAATGCTGAACTGGTTGAGCACATGTCAGTTCAGTGTAGATCAGAGATTTGTGGAGGTCATGCCTTGCTCTCACTGTGGAGAGAGGCAGGACCATTTGAAGCTGGTCTGAATTTGAGTTACAGCCTTGGAGAAAGCCATCAGCACCTGGGCTGTGAGTGATGCTGCAGAATGCAGATGGTGAAGAGAGGAAAAATGCAAAGGAATTTGGGTATCTGTTAAAAGTTTCAAATGCTCCTTTCAGCAAAAGTAGGTGACACTGGTTATTAAAAGGTTTAGATCACTGATTGAGGCTTTGGAAGTGCCTTTGCCATGGTGTGTCTTTGGATTTGCAGAGAGCAGATACAAGAGCTGGTTTGGTTTGTGGTTTCTGTTTCTCCTGTGGCCACAGTGCCTGTGTTGGCTTCTCAGCCTCCCAAGTCCCTGAGCAAACCTCAGGGGTCCATACCAACCAAACTGCTCTATGGCAAGGTCTTTATTTCAYCCTAAAACTGGAGTGAGAATTTTAGAAAAAGAAGGAGGTGGTCGTGAAACATGGATTAGTTAAAAATTCATGTTTGAGCAAAAGAGATTTACAGAGAATTAACACTGTTGACCTTTTACTGTAAGCCCTCTGTTCCCTACAGAGAGCCCAGAGTGTGCATTTAGTCACCTGGAGTCTGTAATCAGGTCCAGTGACYGTATGGCTGCTTGGATACCACAGCRCTGACAGGAGTTTGGGCATCCTTGGGAGGAGGAGCTTTATATGCCTGACTGCTGGAAGTTTTAATTGGTAGAACACCTCTTATATTTAGGCACAAATGTYGATCTAAATTTCCTTACTCCTGGTTATTTTGAATATAGTATTCTCCTGCTTTTCGTAGTGAGGAGGATCCATGAGGATCTGTTGGACTTTTAGTTGATTGTAAGATGATGGTTGGGTGGCTGTTAATGAAGATGCTGTTGTGTTTTCACATTTATACCAATTTTCTCATCTCAGCTAGGTCTGCCTGCTCTTCTAAGTATTTCTTGACTGTTTGCATAGGTCTTTTCAAAGCAGTATTTATATCCAGCTGGCATAGACCAAGTGATGGCAGGAGSCTGCTGCTGTTCCAATAGATTTGCTTCAAAACTATAATAAGATAAATAATGTAAAAGGTATGTTAAACTGATTTTTACATTCATGAATGTCCACATATGCAGTCTGAGTAGGGAATGTAGATAGGAGAGGTTTCAATGTCTCTCTTCTTTTACCTTGCCCACTGCSCTGCATTTCACAGGAGTGCAGTGAACTTTGCTGGCTGTGGAGGGGAGGCTGCTGATTCCCCAGAGAGAGATGCCTGCAGAGCTCCCTGCCTCCTAATTTCCCTGCTCTTGTAGCTTTTATAAACATAATTTTAACCCAATATTGTTATTTTACCCACTAGATAAATTTCAGCATTTCATTATAATGAATATTTAGACTATCTGCTGTATGTGTTTTATGAGGKTTTTTTTTGTTAATACTGCAGAGGAATGGATAATATTTTCAGGAGTAATTGCTTAACTTAGTCTTCTGTGCCATGGAATTTATGGAAGCTTATAGAATTCAATTTAGCAAATGAAAATGACATTTGGAGTTCATTTTAAAAAAATGATCTTTTGCTCTAACTTTCAATCGGATTCTCATCTCCTGTTTTATCACATCTGTATTCTCATTTCAGAATAATTATTCTCAACTCTACCTGGCAGAAGAAATCTAGCACCTTTTTTCAACTGAGCAGCAATAATTCTCTTTATTATAGGTAAATCTAGGTATTGAAGCAGTCTTAGCAGAGTAGGAGAACTATTTTAAGTACTTCTGAAAATGTTTTGTGTTTCACATAGTTGTGATCTGTGAAGAGATCTGTGTGACAAGAAGCCACCCCTGTGCTGGTTGATGTAAAGCCCTTTATAATAACTGCAAAGTTTTGCATTTTTGTAAACTGTGTATAAAATRTTGTTATATTTCTGATAGCAATTAGTTGGGAAAGTTAGAATGGCAGAGTTTTGGCATACATAAACCACAAGTGTTTTGTAGACAAAGATGCACTGGACCACTTGTATATTCTAATTATGCAAGATGCARGAAATCAACAGGCTCCTCCAGATCCATCCTTCTGCAGTTTTGAGGGTTTAACAAATCAAATTCATTTCACAAAGCTGCTTAAAGTTGTCTTTGATGTGCAAACGTTTGGAAACAGTGAATATCTTGTTATGTGCTTGTTGAAGCACTAATCAGCTAAAGGACAGACACGTGTTTTGTTCTAGGAACAAACAAAGTTCCTCAGCATGAGGGATCAGAGAGAAAGACACAAGGTCTGACAGCTGTAGGCTTCTAAAACAGGCTGGACTAAAAGGAAATTTTACAGAACAAGAGCCTCTGCTGTTGTGATAATCTGTTTTCATCTAAATAACTGCATTTGCACCAAAGATGTCTCTGAAACAGTGACATTTTGGTAAGAGATCTGTGTGCTTGCATTTGAACAGTAAYGCACTAGAGCTGCAAGAGCTCTATAAAGAGCTAAAATTTGATTATTTTTTCCTGTCAAGAGAATATAATGAGAAGACAAGAAATTAGGATGTTGAAGATATATAATAAAAAATATTAAATGGAAGCACAGTGCTGGGAAAGCTTCATTATTTAGATTACATTGACTAGGGTTAAKCTCTAGGTTTAAGATTAAAATATTCATCTAGTTTGGAAAAAAAATTATTTTTACACTAAATATGTTCTTCCAAGTAATGACACCTTTCTCTTTTTCTTTTTTTCTTTTGTAAAATTCTTATTCGAGGTAATTAATTCCACATTTTATGCAAACTTTGCAGTGGTTCACAGAGCCACTGGGTTTCAGCAGTGCCACTGAGATACAAATCACATCTGTAGGCCAAYATTTTGACAGCAATGCTGTACAGCAACTTTCAGGAAAAGAACAAGAAATTTATTCTTTTATCATCTAAAAACACTTTTCAGTGTGTGAGAGTTGAGATTTCTGWTGGAATATGGCAGAAGAGAGGATAAATTCCTGCATTTCCATGCAGTGCACTTATTCAGCTTAAATACAAGGTGGTAGTTTTGATTTTTCCTCCCCCAAAAGAGTGAATTGGAATATATTGTTCTCCAGTATGAAATTTTTAAAAACATCATACATATTTCTGAAATTTTCTGTCAATCACTTCATGAACATCCAGAAAAAGAGACCTAATAAAAACTGGTGGCTGAAAACTAATATTCCAAACTGTCATCACCTAATTAATTTTCTCATTTGTGTTCTAAGTACAGTCCCAACTCATATGGACTTCTGCCAGGGAACTCAACGATAAAATGTTCATTTAAAATTTCTAACAGTAAGAAAATATTGAAAGACTGGGAATAAACAATCTAGCCTTGGATGAATCAGTCTGAAAATTCTGCATTTGCAAGTATGCAAGAGACTGGCCATAATTTTGAAATAATGATAAAACCATAGCAACTTTGATTGCTTTGTATTTTGGGACAAATTGAATTGCCCTTCACACCTGCTAGCTTTATTTTAGACTTTCAGAATTTACTGTTGGATTTTTTTTTCTTCCTCACATCTTTAGTCATATCAGACAAGCCAATTGTTCATCTTGCTCTTAAAATTTAATATTGCTTACATTAAATGATTTATACAGAGGCTGAACCACCTACAAGTCATTATTTCAATCTGCAGATACTGAACTCAGTAACAAGATTTTTTTTTTGCACATACTGACATACCTTAAGGTGCAACTAATGAGATCTATCAGAAAACATCAAAGGAGCTAATTCCCTAAATACTGAAGTACTTTAGAAACTCCTTGAGACATTACCTGCATCACTAAATATCTGTAAAACTCCAGCACTACAACCCATTTAATTGCAGATTGTCAGAKCCTGTGTTCTTACTTTCCCCTGTGAAATCCCATTCATTTAATTACCCAGTGTATAAAATTTATACTCATTTATGCCCATGACACCTGRAATTATGCAGAAGTGTTCATCTGGAAACCTGTTCATAGAATTTCTGCCTTGGTAACTTTTAGATAGTGTTTTTTCTCATGTAGTTTTGTTTAGATAAACAATGTATTTGTGAGAGCAGCATTGTGCTGGGTGGTTGTGTGACACCACAAAAATATGCCAACAAACAATATATTTTCTGCAATAGAAAGGAAAAAAAAATCACCTCACTTTTTCTAAGCTATTGCTTGGTTTGGAAATTGAAAAATTGCTTGAAACTCTGCTAAGAATGGAAAGTAAATGAAATGGAAATACAATGTATTATAATGAGACAGATGTGAGCTCATTTTCCCAGTGCAGCTTCATGGACTGTGCCTTCACTTGCTCCGCCTGACATTTAAATTTGAGTAAATTCAGTGGTTTATAAGAAAAGCATCTGTTGTTGGAATGACAATAGCAAGATACAATAGCAAGGCAAAGGCATCTAATTGTGAGTAGGTGTTRCAGCAGAATGCCAGTGAAGGGGCTGTGGCTGTGCAGGGGTCCTGTCCCAGGCTGCTGTGAAATGGGGCAGCTCTCAGGGAGCTCTGCACATCGGTGAGCAGCTCAGCTGGGAGCGAGTGTGGCCACTCAAACGTGGGGCTCTGAGAAGTTTCCAGGGCTATAAATCAAGAATAGAGCTAATAAACAACACATTCATGGGAGAAATGTGATATAAATTACTGTGCTTTACTTCTACTAACTTTAATCTTTAATCACATTAGGCTCAGCATTTAGTTTTTATTATTATTCATTTTTATTATTTATTTATTATTGTGATTTAATTTTTATTATTGATATTCCTTCTATTACCATGTTTTCAATCCACTGTAACACAGGAAAAACCTCGAATTTTGCCATATATTCAGCCTGAGCATGCTGGCAAACCTGCAGCTTTATGGCTTCTGGTTTAAAATCTCTATTTGGGCATGTTCAGCCACTGAATAGTGAGGGTTGCTGCTAATGACTTTTAATTAAATCAAAAAGCTTTGAGATCATAAACCTGCTGACTTCATTTCCTTTTCCAGTGCACTTCAAAAAAGTAATTACTGTACTGCACATACAGGCAAATCTTGCAAAATACCCTCCAGATACAACTCAAAATTAAGACTTCTGGTAATGAATGAAGTCAGTTATGGTTTTCAGTAAAGAAATGAACCAAAAATTGCTATATTCTTCAAAACACATTTGATAATTTTATTTCTCTTCTATTTTTAGATAAAACCCCATAAGAACCTGCATTTTCAGGCTTGGAGAGCATTAAATGTATATCCAGTTTTCCTTTTTCATGATTGCTTTCAATTCTCTGCAGCAAATAAAGGGTCTGTAGTGGGTTTTGAGTCTTTATATTTGATATACATTGATTTTTCTTCATCATTAAAATTAGATGAAGAGCTTTGGAGAAACATGGAGAAACTATAGAGGACAAACAGAACAATGGTCACAGGGGTCACAGAAAGTAAAGACCAAAAGGATGAAAAAAAATAAGAGAGATTAATTTTTGGTAATTTAATGTCATCTCCAACCTCTTTTGTATCTCTCCTTCACCAACTTATTTTTTAAATTTATTTTCCKTGTTGGGCCAAAAGGGCATTTTGAAGTCAAAGATCAGAAATTTAAAAATACAAAATAAGTTTTCTGAATCAAGTCTTGTCATGGCTACACTATTTTCTGAATTTGGGTTGCAGGTGTATCCATTGAAAGCCTACATTGCTGGACAGGGAGAAGAATTATTTATTGGGAAAAAATGCAGTTTTGTACTTTCTTGTGGAATAATTGTTAGTACAAAATATTGTTTGTGCCCAATGCCTTCTTTCATACTCCCAGATCTGTCTCACACTGCAGTGGTTGRTGTGGGGCATTTGGCAGTGCCCATGCCTGCTTTAATTCCCTGTGCATGACTCTTCTTTTCGTTGTTCTTAGTAATTTTTTCATCACTTTATCTGCTATCAGCAGGATTTCTTGTGTGTTTATTCCTCTCTCATAAGCAACAAGTAATGGCCAATTTCCATTTGTAACCCTCTTCTAAACAGCAGACAAGCTGATACCTCCTACCCTCTCCGGTGCTTGCACAAGAGTTTTTGCCCAAACTCAGAATCCAGAGATTTGAGATTTTCTTTTGCATTTAGGAACACAACTAAGCATTTAATCTGTGAAGTCAAGGTGCGAGGAAGTCTGGTAGCCGGATACCCAGTAATTGTGATTCACTTTCTATCACTCTTCCTTGAATATTCACAGCAGATAAATCATCTTAATAGTTAAAAAACCCTTGTTTTTTCCTATAAATTGTTTTAATCCAGGTATTTACTGCCTTCTTTTGTAGAAAGTTAGTATAAAGCTAACACATCTTTTGCATGTGGTTGCTTTTGAATTAAGACAGCAATATTTTGGAGGCAGTGATGTGAAATACTCTTTTAGTATGCAGCAGCTAAAGAGAAACTTCTGCACAAGGTCAAGAACCAGGACAGTCATTGCTGGCAAGACTAAATAGACTAGTTTTTTATTCTTTTTTTTTTTAGCTCCTACACTTTTTTTTTTTTCCTCAATTGTACTTTTACAGGTAGCCCAGAGCAAATGTGTTAAAAACCATAAAATGTACAATCCTGGCCGCCCTTTCCCAGGTCTAACAGCAGAGGCTTCCTAAGGCAGGAGCTGCTTTTTATGTCTTTAGAAGCCTCAGAGCATTTCTGCTCCTGACCTGGGCACCTTCTCTGTGAACCACTATACAGCATCAGCAGCCACAGCATCCTGTGGCAGGGACTGGCACAGCAGAGCTGCACCTGCAGCAAGGGCAAAGCCCCTCCTGTTTGTCACAGCCTTGCCTTGCTGTGCTGCAGCAGTGCAACAGCGACCATCCCTCCTCTCCCCGTGCCCAGGAAGGGCTCTGGGTGGTGTTCCTGGGCTCTCCCTACATCTGAGATGTGACTTTTGAGGCACAGGTGTGTTTTTGTGTGGGGACCAGCAGAGTGAGTGGTGAGGGCAAGCCAGTGCTTTGTGGAGAGTCTCGAGGTCAGCGCTGTGGACCATCACTCAGGGTGATGGGGCATCACTGGGGATGCTCACAGGGCTGCTCCTCACAGTGCAGCTCTCCCAACATCCTGTCCATGGCATCTGCTCATCACTCTATCATCACTTTATCTGCTTTTCAGCAGGATTTCTTGTGCTGTTTATTGCTCTYTCATAAGCAACAAGTAATGCCCAATTTTTATTTGTAACCCTCTTCTAAACAACAGATAAGCTGACACCTCCTACCCTCTCTGGTGGATGTGGACTCCCAGTAAGATGTGGAGTCTTCAGCTCTGAGAAATTCTGCTCTGCACAGGAGAAATTCTGTTTGCTTCATTGCAATTCCAAATTATAATTATCTAGAAAGAGCAGCCGCTGTGTCCCAGTGTTATACTTCCATTTGCACAGATGAATATAAATTTGACTGTCTTGTACCTTGCAGTACCCTGCTAAGTTTGGCAGTCACTTGAGGTTTTATTATGTTTTAGAGATTTTTTCCTGTGTTTTTTTTTTTGAGAGTTGAATTAGTCATTCATTTAAAATGCAAGAGAGGAGGTGAGAGATGCAGGTTTGCAGTTAAAATTCATTTTMTATTAGTTTGTGAGGAGATTAATAATTTGGTTGGGATTCAAAAGAAGTAGATGGAGATAGTACATTGAGATGTACTTCATTGAGAAGTACAAAAGATATTCAGAAAATAATAACACAGATTGTTCTGACATTTATTATTATGTTCTTGTTTCAAAAATTATTACTCTTTAAATTACTTGAGGTTTTGTATTTGCACTTGAAGAAATCACCTGTGGACTGGGGCTGTTGGGACCTCTGATGATGAAGGGATTTGGAGGAAACTTTTGGGGAAGTAGAATATCTCCATTTTATGGTAATGTAACAGCCAGGATCCTGTGGGATCTCAGGGATGCTGGGGATGAGGGTGGTGCCTTAAATTTTAGCTTTCCTATTTTCCAGATTCTATACTGCATTAGAGTGTAACTCTGAACTTCATATGAAGTGTTAGCAAGTTCTCCCCTCAGTTTAGTCAGACAACACAATCCTGTTCCAGCCTGAGAACCAAGGTCACCATTGCAGCTTCAGGCCCAAAAAGTGTAAAAAACAGTGAATTGAGGAGAGCAATCTGGGAGGATGGGACTTCATAACCTGAAGCTGTAATTGGACAATTAACCCCAACATGTAAATGGAGCAAAAATTATAAAAGCATGAAAACTTGTGATTCTGGGTCCATCTTGGGTGGAGCCCTGGCCAGACTCTTGTACTGCCCAAGGTGTGTCCTTTGAAAACCTTTTTAATAAATCTCTCCTTTATTCCTTTAACTCTGTTTAGCCTCTGCTCTAGGCAGCCTCTGAAGGCATCAGGGAAAGAACAGAATTTATTGTTCTGGCTACCTGAGCAGTGCAGCTTCTTCTGCAGCTGSTGCTTGTCTTTTCCTCAGCAGCAGCACTGATAGACATGCTTTTGTCATCTAAGGATTGTCTTATTGAGAATATTCAGGTAGTATTGGACTTCAGTTTGGCACCAATTACTGAGAGAATACTGATCTTTTGCAAAACATTTAAATATTAGAATTTTGTGTTAGATTACCTCTTGAACTGAATAGCAAGAAGACATGAAGACCTGTAGTAGACTAGACCAGTGCGGGTGATCTGAAAATTTAAATATTCTACTTAGCAAAAATATACGTCATACAAATATTTTTTAAAAATATATATGATAATATTTCAATTAGTTTTTCATACCTAAACTCTCTCCTGTTCATGCTCTAGAGAAATGGTATTTGCCCCTGTAGTTTTCAAAAGTTTTCTAAATTATACTTTGGTTTTACTTTAGTATGTGTTTTTGACTCTGTATCCAAAAAGTAATTTTTCACTTGTGCTACCTTTCCCTTTTTTCTCCACCCCATTCCTAGAAATAGAGTTTGAGGAGAGGCTACTAAAATTTTTGCTGCTTATACAGCTTGTGGGTTTTTTGTCAAGTGCAAATAGTTTGGTAGAAAGCTTTTCGTTGAGCTATTTGGATCCTTTTATCTTTCTATGTTGAAAATATTTTGCCCAGCTAGACTGTAATTTAAAATAATTGAAATGCGTTATAAAAGCTATACACATAATTGCTACCTATAGAGACTAATCTGAGCTCTCTAGAAATGTGTGTTTAGTACCCTGGTAATATCTGAGAAATAAATATATTATTGTCAACTATTTTAAATTTATATTAATAGTAAAGGTTTATAAACATCTTTGAAAGTACATGGAAACTACCTAGGGCCAGTGTTAGAAAGTGGATTCTGAGCTTTCCAGTGGATCAAAACCATTTGCATAAACATCATTCCTACCGAGCATTTTGGCTGCAGATGTCTCTAGAAACTTCTGCTTTTCCAAAGGAGTATGAGCAGCAGCAAATTACTGCAACTGAAATGACAAAAGGGACTGTTATTCTGTAGGAGGAATGCAAATATTATAATTGGCTTTTTGTATTCAAATGTTTTCATAGAAATGCAGTGATAGCTCTGCCCTGGGTTTGCCTGCACAGGTGATGGGGAGGTGAATCTCACTCCTGTGCGCTTCTCCTTTTGCTGATAAAGAACCTCAGACTTCCTTTATGCATCCATGGTCTTGCTGGGGAGCTGCCACCAAGGAGGATGAAGAATGCACAGAGATTTCAGGGTGGTGCTGAGCTCCAGGTACTSCCCAGCTGCAGAGCTGCTGTTTCATAAAGTGAATTTTGTGTGGTGAAGCAATGTCACAAAAGCATCCTCTGAGAGCAGCAGTGTGCAGAGAGCCAGAGCTTCCCAGGGCTGGCAAAATCTGCATTTCTTTTTTAATGTGTTCCAATTGACTTCTAAAACTATTTACACCCCAGGATTGATCTGCTCAGCTGTACAATCAGCCTGAGACAAGGAGCATCAGCAACTAGTAAAGAAAAATGAGGTCTGTGCATGAACAGACATTTATGAATTTGGCATATAACCTTTGAGCATTGAGAGGTTTTTTTAGCCATTTATCCCCAAACATACATAATTCACTCTTTCCAGAAAAAAATATGCAGTGCTCAGTCTCATTAACTACTCACTCCCAGCTTTACTTCCATGGAAAGCAAGCTCCATTAAACACTTAATGGTGTTCATGGGAAGCTGAGGCAAAACCCAGGCTGGTAGGGGGTGTTCTCTTCTTGACTGCACAAACTAGGTTAGGTTCAATGCAGAAAATAAAGTTGGGCAGGGCCATTTTAAAAAGAAATATATTTATCTTTATTTTAAGGAATTACTGTAATGAATGAATAGTACCAATCTGCATGTAGATAAGGAGTTGGATCACCTGCCTTTAACATCCTTTTCCAGATTTAGATGCAATGAGTGAGAATTATTTGTGGCTGCCCTTGTCTGTAGGTAAATAAAACAGCTGCTAGTGAGCAGTCAGGTACAACATTAGTTGGGATGTTAAGGAAAAAAAGGGAGGAGTTAGCACATAATGTTGGCTTAAATTCTTCCAAACCTTTTTTGGAAGGGATTTATAAATGGGTTGAAAGCTGTAACAGTAAGTTTCAAGTGACTTTGTTGGAATGAAAAAGATGGGTTTAGCAGTTTTAAAATAGCTGGGCTCTACTGCTTCATGGATTGCCAGAGCAAGCAGGGAGAGAAGATATTTCAGGAAACATTTAGGCTCAGTTTGATACTGTGGAGCCCCACAGACAGTACTCTGATTTTGAAAGTGATTAGAAAAGACAATAATAATTGCAATCATAACAATTTCAAATAAAAATTTTAATTTTATTTGAGAATAAGGATTGCTTTGGGAGGTTTTTTTGAAAAGGTGAGACCTTGGATAAATAGTTATTTGGCCAAATGAGAATTTTTCAGCTTGATAGTGTAAAATGTGAATGTCAGTTCAATCATGGGAAAAACCCAGCATAGCCATCACAAATATCTTCTTTACTGGCATGGTTATTCCACAGCACAGTGAGTTACTCACTCCAGTGTCTTTAGCCAAGCAGTAGAGTAGAGCTAAAAAAAGATTTCATTGTCCTGTGCTGGAAGCATAACAGTACAAGTGGAAATCACTCACTCAGGGAGACTTGGCTTGAAAGCTGTTAACTAACCTGCCAAAGACTGTGCCCTTTCACACTCTGTGATCCCCAATATTCCCATGAAATGGGGCAGGATTCACAAACAGTGAAAGCTGGGACTGGGATAGGTATGAGTGTCCCCCTCTTTCCTCCATCCCAGAAACAATAACTGGTGCCTTCAGCTGGACAAGGCTGTGTCCAGCTGTGCCAGCTGTGCCCTGAGAAATGCTGCTGCAGACAAATCCTGGGTGCTTGCAGAGCCAGGAGCACCTCTGAGCTTTTTCACTGGCCAGTGCCTTGGCATGGAGTGGAGGAATAGCGTGCAGAGCCCCARCTGAGGTCTTTCTGCTAGGGGTGATGCAGTGAATTTTGTATTTCTGCAAGGTGTAAAGGGCTGGAGAGAGGAGCAGAGCTTTGAGCTGGGGGAGAGAGAGAGCACCAGGTGCCTCCTGTGACTCCCGTCTCCTCTGTTGCTGAGTGTCTGGGGGCTGGGTGAAAACACCTGAATCCTTCTCACCTTTGTTTGAGGAGAGAAAGCACAGCMCCAGACATCAGAAACAAGCCTGAGATTACAAAGCTGAACAGCAGGGAAAATCACATCATTTCCAGCTGTGATAAAGGAGAGCGAGAGCAAGGAAGCTTTTAGAAGATATTGAGAAATATCAAAGTTTTGACAAGCTGCTGAAAAAGCTGGAGATGGTGCTGAGAGTGGGGGACATCTGGGATCAGACAGAAAGTGCCTCAGTGGAGAGTAGGACCTCTGAATTTGCTGTGTTAAGCTACCACTGTAAATAAAAAGCTGTGTGTGAGTGAAGTACCCAGTGAGTGCAGAGGGGTGAAGTATGGAACRCTGAGCACTGCAGGATATTGGAACAGACTCCAGGCAAGGTGGGAGACAGCACTAAACATTAATGGACTGCTGAGATGGAGGAGAGGAATACACAATGAGGTGAAAGCCAGACCAAGGGAAGTTTGAATAGCGAGGAATTTCCAGAAAAAGSTCAGTTTTAGAGACACAGAAGAATTAACCCAGGGAAATGCTTCRTTGTACTCTAACTGTGGGCAGCAGACTGTGTTCAGGTGATAGTGCATGTTCCCTTTCTGGTGATGGGCATGATTGCACAGCTTGCTGTAAATTAGCATTACCTGCATAAGTACAAAATTCATCAATTACCTGATTGAGGGTCTCTGGGCACCAGCTTTCAAGAAATCACAGAAAAGAGCTGGTTTTATGTCTGGTCCTCTCCCTACTCTGTGCTCTCTGCACACAGAACRTGAACAGAGAATGAATTTACTGCCTTATATTTGCTCGTTGTTCTAGGATCCAAGCATTTATTTCATCCAATTGATGCTTAAATTCCCATAAGTTACAAAAAGCATTTCCTAATTATACAAACAGGAGGCTGAATTTTCATCTTGATATTTTGCCCGYATAACAATTCCTCTGGTAAGTGCTTTCACACTTTCTTATAAATCAGGAAATAAAAAAAGAAATAAAAAATACACTACTCTTTCATATCTTCAGTATAATTAAAGGTCAATAGGTAAGACTAATACCATGTCCTGGTGGTTAAATAGCTGCTGGAGGTGAAATAGCTGTTTTGTTACTACAATAATTTTGCCTTGCTTATGCCAAGAAATGTGTCTTGGTAAATGTTCCCTCAGTTACAACAGTTACAAACAGCTCTATTTTCTCATGAAATACATGGAAAAAATGTCTGATGTTGAGAAAAAAA
>JACDOX010000036.1:4693420-4733983 GCA_014549065.1 Cardinalis cardinalis
TTTTTTTCCCATGGAAAAAATGTCTGATGTTGAGAAAAAAATGTCTGAGAAACTGGTTAGATGAAGAYTAAAGTTTTCTGCTGAAAATCCTGTGAAGTCTTCTWAGAAAAATGTCTTTTGGRAAATAAAATGGTGCATTGTGTGATTTCTATGGACAAGAGATGGATGTTTCAGGCTGCTCCTGCCACTGGTGCTCTGAGATACTCCATACATCTCAAAGCAACACACACATGTGAAACTATGGGGTGAAAAAAAGAATTTTTAGGTTTTTTTTAGTAATATAAAATTAAGCCTACTAAATGATTGCATTTTCCCCTTTGGAGGCATTTAATTAGACACATTCATTGGGATCACTGACACTGCTTTTATCTGCTTGATTGTTAAAATTGTATTATAATTAGGTGTCACATCATGAAAACTCTTCTGCAACAGACCTTAACTATTGCTATCAGATTTCAAAATTAATTTCTAGAAACTGATGCTAGCCAGGCTGTTGAATATTCTTAAAATTCCAAAGAGTAAACAATTCTCATGATAGCACTTCTGTTGCCACAATATTAATTAATTTTTAAGCAGTATACAGCATGTTGTAACATGAAGAGATGATCTAGTGTTGTAAAAAACCTAAACACAGGCTGAGAACACTTTGCAATAGTGCGTATTTTAAGTAACTCAACTCTTTCAARCAACACATTTGGGTTATGATGCTTGCCATGGAAAGAAACTCTGATTCAGCATGTGGGCACAATGCAATTAAAATGAGAAAATACATTTTTAAGTAAATGGTAGCATTTACAGCAGCTGGGAGGCTGACAGTTAATCTGCAAGTCCTGCTCCTTCTTGCCAGATCAGCTGAGGAGATACTGTGTGAAGTGGCTGTTGAATTACATGCTTTAGCAGTCTTTGTAATTGAAATGGTTGCACATAATAACTGTATCATGTCTGGGTACTCTGTGTCTAATGCAGAGCTGGGATACATKTTGATTTGTCTTGTATAGTTCATGTTCTTTGCTTGAATACTAAGTATGGAGAAGTGGAGAATGTTACACCCCCAATAATTAACATAAAGTGTTGTTGTTGTCACCGTTACTTGATTTGCTTTAATTTTGTTTTATGAAGAATTTTTTTGTTTTGTTTTGTTTCAAGTCTTGGGAAATTTAATGCAAAATACCAAATGAAAAAMTACTGAGGTGGACCTGGGCAGCTGTGGTGACAAGTTAAAAGATTCCTTACTCTGTACTGGGAGTTGGAAGGTTGAAATTCAGTGTACAAGTGAGAAGTACCTTGTCAGTCCCTGTAACTCCCGTGGGGCTGCAGTGCTGGGTGTTCCAGATGTTGTGGGCAGAGGAACCCTCTGAGCTGGGAGCAGGTGTGGGGCAGAGGTGGCTTCACCCACCTGAGTGACAGAGGAGTTTTGTGCGTGTGTTTTAGCTGTTTATTCACATCCCTGGTTCTGTCCTTGTCTCCCAGTTTTGTGAGACACATGAGCACAAGGAAGAGGYTAATGACAGACGTGAGCAGCAGGGTAACCTCTCCCCAGCTCCTGATGCAGCAGTTTGTCAGGCTGCAGGCTGCTCAGGTTCCCAGAAACAGCTTGTAGCAATAAAGGAACCAGCTGCAGGCCAAGGAAATGGGACTTGTGGGTTGTTTTATTCCAAACTTTCATCTTTTGTCATAGTCTCTCTTTATTCTAATTTCTATTGATTGTACCTTGCTGTGGTATCCATTACCTACTATTTCTTTCTTTCCCACATCTATTTTTTTTTTCAATTGATACCAAGGTTTTGAAACAAGCTCTTCCTAGTCTTTCTGTATTGGTCCAAAATAGACTATTGGAAAAGCAGAGAGCATGTGCAGGGCTTTCCTTTCTGAATGTGCAGCACCAAAGAGTTGGTTGTAGATGTTTCTGTAGGCAGATCTGCCTCTGCAGCTGTCAGAGGGCAAAGTGAAGGTCGATGATTGTGAAACTGGGTCCCAGGGAATGGTGGTGAAACCTTTTCGGTTTTATATTAGTGCTGAATTCACAATTCCAGCATTAGTGATATTATATTTTTACATTTATATACTAGATCCATTGAGGTTTTTTAATAAACATTCCTGTGCTCAGCTTTGGGGATGTTTGCGTGCAGTACAATCCCTAGCTTGATTAATGCTGGTTAGGAGCCATCAAATATAAATCTTTATTCAGGGTAGTTAGGAACTATAACCCCTGCCCCTTTCATGTCAAATATTTCACAAAACTCCATTAGAACTAGAAAATTTCCAGTCTTCTGGAGTATATGTGAGGTGCCAAAGTTTGGTAGGCTACAGATCTTGGGTGCAGGGAAGTCATCCTGAGTAGATGCTCTCTGCTAAGGAGTTTGCTTGCTGGTGAAGAGAGAGGTCTGCACATCTTCTCTCCAAATATGGCTGGGAAGCAGCTACTGAACTCTTCTTCTTCCCTGTCTTTGGTAGAAGTGTTTCCATTCTGCCTTGACATAGACTTCTATTATTGCAACATGCTTAGAAAACAAGCAAAGGCAAAACCCACCTTCCCTGTCTCTGCATTGTCCTACTGCTTCTCCCCCAGCTCTGTCTTCTAATTTCTCCTCTCCTAGTGGTTTTCTACATTCAGAAATCTCATTTCCTGTTGATGACTACCACCTTTTGTCTTAAACAGCTCCTTCATCTTTCAGAAATGTGCTGCTTTCTTTACATCAGTCCTCTGGGTTAGGAAAATTTTGGTTCTGCTCTGGTGCATTGGGACAGAACAGCAGCAATGGCAGCTCRGCCCTTTACAAAGTATTGATTCCCAGACAGATTCTTTGTTCTCCACAAAGACAAAAATGGACATGAACCTTGCTTTGTTCACTGCCTTTTATACTCTGTCCTTCAAAGTTTGCCTGTGGGTTCATTAGAAAAAAGTATAAAATTTCCCAACAAAAAACCTTTATGTGGAAAGATTCTGATCTAAAGTTGTTGGCATCTTCAAAGTGCTGCTGGTCAATGGTACTGATCTTTTCATGCAGACAAGGATGGATATAGCTAATATTTAATTCCTAGAATACAAAGACTTCTGCATAATGGATATWATAGATTAATGTGTTGCTTGTGATATGAATATCTTCCCTTATAGCAGCTTTCCAGCACCTAAAAGGGGCTACAAGACAGCTGGAGAGGGACTTTTTGCAAGGGCATGTAGTGATAAGACAGAGGTTGTTGGTTTTAAACTGAAGGATTGCAGGTTTAGATTAGATAATATGAAGAAATTATTTAATGTGAGGGTGGCGARGCACTGGAACAGGTTGCCCAGGGAAGCTGTGGATGCCCCATCCCTGGAAATGCTGGGGCTGGAAGGGGCATTGGTGGAGATGATTGTAAAGGAGCATTTTCCATCATCTTCATTTGCTTCAGCCATTCTGGGAGTGGAAAAAAAAAGTGCTTCAAGATGAGCAGGGGTTCAAGTCTCTGGTGGTTTTAACTGAGAGGATGAGCCTGGAAGGGTTTCATTTCTGGGAGTGCTGCTGGAATTTCCTGTTCTGTGTGTCCACCATGGCTTGCTGAGTCAGACCCTGCTCCCAGAGCTTGGCTTTTAATGTTGGCACAGCTGTCCTGCTGGCACAGGGCAGCCCCAGAGCTGGGCTGTCACACAACCAAAAAAACCCCAGCCAAGACTGTGACAAAGGGGTCTCACTGTAATCATCACACTTTGRAGCACGTGGATGTGCTGGACTGTGGCTGTTCAGACAAAATCTGACCATCATCAACCATTCTAATGGGCACTTGGCTGGGGAGAGGGCTCTGCTTGGCAGTGCTGTCACACAGTAATGTCAGCAGGCTGCACCATATTACAGATAGCACCAAATGTCACTTTTTATTTGCCTCTTTGGAGAGGAAATGGTAGGAAAAGGCAGTACATGATATATGRTCATGTCTTCTGCCCCTGAGGAAACATTTGGTGTGGGAGGACCCCAGCTTGGGCCGGCAGCTGCAGGGGACAGAAAGGCCCCAAGCATTTGTGCACATGAAAAGGCTGTGCATTTCCATGTCTCRCACGTGGCAGACCAGGATCTTTTACTGAGCTCTGGTTATTTCACTCCTGCTGTAAGGAGGAAGGGCTCCCTTCCTTGGGGCYGAGTTATTTCATGTGCTCTCCATTCCTAAGCTCTTCCCTTGGTGCCATGGCCTCTTATCAGTGCCTGTGGACAAACTGTCCCTTCTGGCCTTWACTGCACTTCCTGCAGTACCCAAAATGCATTTCTTAATATGCTGTGTCATAGTTTTGGGGTTGCTTTTTCTTCCCTTCTTAAAACCAGCAAACGAGTGCATTTAACCATGAAAGCAGGTACAAATGTGTTCCTGTTAGTGGGTAATAATGAGAAGTCAGAGAGATTAATGTGCTGTTGCTGTTTATTCAGTACTGCATTGCTTGTGACTAACTACAATGGATGAGACCTTCTTTCTGCCTCATTAAATAAGTTAATCATGTAAATCAGGAGGACAAACATTTTGGGTAGTGAGAGTACAGGCTGAGCATCAGATMTGCASTTTTTACCACCATGTGGTAAGGGAGATTTGACAACATACAGGTGTCTCAACTACAAAACATTAATATCAGTCTTCTGTTATCTCTAAAGTAAATGAAAACAAAATTAAAAGGTCAAACTGGTGCTTGTTTCTATCAGGAGTACATGGCCACTGACTGGAGTTTCTTTCAGAGAAAGTGGGAAACTCTAAAGARAATGGAAGTTCTTGAGGAAGACAAATGATAATGGACATTGCAATATATTCAGAAAAATTTCATGGCTTTAAAATGATAAATTAAAAGCACAATTCATTATCTATAAAGTAGGATTTACTAAAACTTCCAGATTTGCTCTCCCAGCTTAGCAAAAACTTGCACAGATTTAAACTCTGGGTTTGAAGGCAAGAGAACGGAAATGCAAATAGGGACATAATCTTGACAGCCTGGGAAGGAATAGGAGTAAAAATGGTTTGATTAAACCAGCCACAGTGATAAAGAAATGTAGCTCTCAGGATTAAAATATAGACTTAGGAAAAACCCACCATGTTATCTGAACGTTTCTGCAAAACCCTTTTTAAGCCCAAAACCGAGCTGCTGAGACTGAAGAAATTTCCGGTTCCAGTAAAGTGTTTTTTAATCAGACCCAGTGCTTGCATTTTGTGATTGCAGTTGGAATGGAAGAAGTTTCAAAATATTATTTTTTCAGCTCAGGAACTGCTGAAATTTTTATTTTTTGTCATTGTGGSGTTCTTAGTCCATAGGCTTTAGAATCCCTAACAACTGGATACTTTAATGCCAGCCCAAGAATAAAGTGGCTCTGGATATAATTGTTAGAAGTTGGATTAAAGGATATAGAAATATTGGAAAAGTGTTGTCTTCCTTCCTTTATTTTCAATTAAAAGATAAAATTAAATCCATTATGGGTTTCTTTTAGAGACAGCAGTGATCACAGGGGAAACAAATAAGGAGGCCTGCAAAAGGATATTGAGAAAATGGCAGCACTTTATTGGTTGGAAGGAAATGAGTATGGATCTGAAGCAAAACTTGCTGAAATCAATGGAAGATACTCACTGGTTTCAGGGATATTTGAGTAAGGCTCAAGAGCTTGAGCTGATGTTACCTAATTAAGCTCCTGATGGCTTATTTGATCCAGCAAATTGTACTGATGCTTCGTTGCTGGAATAATRCAGAGATTTAAAACAAAAGACAGTCATGCCTTTGCAATAGGCTTAATCTTGATCTACATTTCAAATCAGAAATCCCTATTTTTAGCACAAAACCTGTTCTCCCATTTCTGAATGGCACTGTGGCAGATTGTGTTTGGCATTTATTTATTTATTTTTTACATCAAACAAARTTTGTATATCATTTGGATGTTGAAACTTTATATTAGATTAACATCCRTTTTAACCCATAATTTCATTCCTTTAATTTCATAACAACAATAGATCAAAATTAATTTTGCCTAATGAAAATTTTTGATCAAATTTAAWTTTGGGTAATAATGAGACAATTGTAAATGTTTTAAAGTTCTTTCCTAGGTKGGAGTTGGTAAATCCCTGGAGGTTTTTTTCTAAGGACTCAGTTTGGCCTGGATGCTTTAGGTTTGGGGAARTTTTGATTTTGTAGCATTCAGCTTCAGAGTGGGAAAAGTCAAAAGTAAAAATAGWGAGTGAAACTGGGGCCAACCAAGTGCCAGCTCACCTTCCACTGTGGCTGTGGTCAGGCCAATCCTCTTTGCTTAATTTAATTTTGCTGGGGTTGGGTTTGGCTGAGAAGAGGACCTTCCCCAAAATAAGTAAGAGGTGAGATTGTGTAAGAACACCTGTCCTGATGACATTTCCACTCAAGGTGATAGAAAAGTGGCCAGAACCCCTCAACTTATGACATTAGTAGGCAGAAATGTTTTCAGAGCAGTTATTGACATTTTGACATTCCTGAAACTAATCCTTAGCTTTATTCCATCCTTAGTGACACTTTTTTACACTGATAATTAAAACAATAAACAACTCTATTTTCTACAGTAAAAACAGGTGCAGCTCTGGTRTTTTCTTCTGTTGCTATCTTGTAGCAGTGCAAGCTGTAATACATTATATGGCTTCCAATGACAAAAAAATTATGTTTTCAATTTGGTAAGTCGTTTTCAATTGAAAATATAATGCATTCCTGTGTAAGACATATTGCTCTGTGGCAGGCTGTAAGTATCAGGGAAGACCTACTATATCTGAAACAACATAATTAACACTCTTTGTTCATGATAGGCAAATAAACAACCAAGGCAGGCCTTTTCCAGTGATGGATAGCATCTTTATTAAAGAATTAATCTAGATCTCAAAGCAGGATCTATCTAGTGCATAAATCAGGGCCTTGTGGTTCCATTTATGGTTTCTTTTACAACCTAAGTGTTAAGTTTATTGCCATATAGCCCCATAATTCATTGTTGAGGGATGCCAAGCCTTAGTCTTCCTTCTCTCTAGTCCCACTGCAGATGGAGACACTTTTAGTTCACAGCACCAACACTGATTTCCTCTGTTCTTAGCAAGTAGTTTGAACTCTTTCTGTCTAATGGCAATGATCTAACTGTACTGAGGAGGTCAAGTTGTGCTGATGAGCTGTATTTATGTATGTGAAGTATTTATTTTCCTCAAACCACATGCAAAGTCAGGATTGCCCTGCCAGAGAGCTGCACTTGTCCTGCTGAGATGGTCAAGTTTGGAAGAACAGAGGAGTTCCATGACAGCTGCAGTGGTTTATTAGCTCATGTTTGGAGATGATGAGCCTAAATACAATAAATTCCAGCTGTTGGTAGCTGCCATGACCTGTGAAAACTTACCTGAGCATGTGACCAATATATTTCAATATTTTCCCTGGTCAGTAGTTCTCTGTGCATGTTGCAGGTGCTTGGGATCCCCAAAGGCTTTTTCCTTACCTGCCTTAATTGTAAGATGGGCAATTAGAGCACAGTATTGGAAGCTGTGTTTCAGGTGAAGTGCCATCAGTACAGAGCTTGCAAAATGCTTTGGGGCCCAGAAAGGCTCTTGGATGCCTCACTTTCTAGATTAGAATATTCTTAGGATAAGGTTTGTAGGTTTTTTTGACTTTAATGTATTTATTATATTTGTCTGTGAGCAGACCATTAGATTACTTACTTAAGAACTAAGTGATGTTTCTATGCCTGGATGTGCAGAGGATTACCTGATGATGTTTTTGTTTAAACAATTAAGAGGTATGGGAGGCACCTGCCTATGAGGGGTCACATCAGCTGTAATTTCAGAATGTTGCCAAATGCACGTAGATACATCTGCAGGGATTACACTGTGGGACTGGAAAGTTTCCAGGAAAAACATAGCAGAGCTCTAGTTTAGAAAAATTTATGCTAGTAGTGTTTTAGTGAAAAAAGGAGATTGAAGAAAGCAAAGTTTGTTTACAAGATTCTCATGCAGATGCTTCTGCTCATTAGGAAATGCCAGCGTGGAAGTTTTTGTCTACAAAGATTGCAGATACATCAAGGAGAGGGAAATGGATTATTTAAGCCTTAACAACAGTGGAAAATCTGCAGTCTACATAAGCTCTTCAAAATGCATACCAGCTTCCACTTCTCATTCTGCTTGGGAGCTTGAAAGCAGGAAGGTCCAAAGAAAGATAAAATCCTTTTTACCGAGAATTATTGTGTTTGCATTTAGTTTTGAGAAGGCAGTGGGCAAGTGAAAAGTGTAACTAACCTGGTAACTGTGGAGTAAATTGTGAGGTGGCTTTCACCAAAGGYAAAGGAATAAGAGTTTTATTCTGTATAGCCAAGATATGCTACTTTCCAAGAATATGGATGTAAGACATTTTTAATATGAAAAGGCTTGTGATTCTCAAAAAATCAATAACTTTTGTGATTTTATATCTTGGTATCAAACAAAATGAGGCCCAGATTTCTGGAAAAAACAGTGGAYTCTGTATAATACAAGCTAAAGGTCATTTGTTTTGAGTAAAGGTGTGCAACATTGTCTTGTTTTCAAATAACACCTTTCTGGTTTGTGCATACTTTTCTAAATTCATATATAGGATATCACAAGTCAGAATMTGAGTTCACATCTGTTGAATGAGCATCAGGAGGTTTTGTGCTTCACCTTGGTTTTTCAATGATTTTTTGACCAAATTCAGTGGGCTTCTGCTTCAAATGTCTTACCTGGATGAAGTAATGATGTGGGCAYTCAAGGAATATTTGCAGAGCAACATCTCTGCTTCCTGGTGATAAATGATTTCAGCATACTTAAACATAGGTAAATTTGAAAAATAATGAACCTYCCATTTTCTAAGGACTTGGAATTTTAATGAAATGCTGTCTGGTAAGAAAGTGATGTGCTGTAAAAACCTTGCTGTRCTGAAACTAAGGAACACTGAAGGTGGAATAAAATTATCCACATGGGTATTTTTAATAAGTTCAATAGTGTGTTTTCCTGCCTGTTTGAGAAAATAAATTTCTTGCTTTTGATGCATCTTGCTTATATTACTTGGAATAAGGTATGTCACAGCTCAAGCAACATTGTCTTCAGTCAAGGAAGAAAAAGCCTTTTTTCTCCTTAAATTACTGATGTAGAAGCATTCCCAATGAGAATTTATGCAGCTAAACTGACCCCAGAAAATCACAGCTGTTTCAAGTGCCGTTTGAGGTGTTGTATGCACAAATTAAGGTTCACCCAGACCAATATTCTGCCACAGGTTATTTTCTGTGTCAGCCTGGTGTGCAGGCACCATTCCTTTGCTGTTGTGRCAGGTTGTGCAGGAGCACAGGATCCATCTGCTTGGGCAGCAGCAGCAAGGGCACACGAAATGGTGGTGCAAAGTATAAAAACCACATTGGTGTGCAACATGACAGGCACTGACAGGGGGGCTGGACAAGGGGTGGAAGTCTGAATGAGAAAGAAAACTTTAGTAGAGGTCCAGGCTAGCACTTCTTCCAGGTTAACATTAAAAAAAAAACCAAAACCCAAAAGAAATCAGCATTACACGCTTTGGATTAAATAAAATATTACAGTTCTTTTGAAGGAAGCTGGTTTGATTCCCATTTTGTTTCCATAAGTTGCTGCATAAATTGTATTTCCTCTATAAATTCTCTCTGGTTTGAGTTTTGCCTCCTGGGGTTTTAATTTATCAGACCTGTCATTTCTTGACTATTATCACAGATTGAAATGTACAGTAGACACCTGGAGGGTTTTACTTTTTTCCATCCTTGGGCTTTGTAGAAGTAGGACCATCTGGCCTGTAGGTCTGGAAGCATCAACATTCACTCATTAAATGTGTCTGAAGCCCTCACTTTCAATCTGCCTCATTTAGCTACCCGAGGACTGTAGTTAGGGGGTCTGTTGTTTTCACCTGTTGTTTACAAGCAAGTTCTTCAAACAGGTTGTTTAAACTTGTGCTCCAAACTCGAGGAAAGCATCTCCCACACTCATCTCAATCTTTGTGTTTTGTTACCATTTGGCTGTTCCTGGAATAAGAATCTGGGGTTAAAGTGTGTTGGTATTTCTGAAATTTCTTTCAACATGATAAGAGACTTTCACCATTTCAGAGATGTTATTAAATACAAAGATTTTAAGAGGATCCTGCGGGGTTGTCTGATGGGTGCTTCTCAAGACTCAAATGGCAGGGAATTGTCTGCTTCCAGTGACACTGGCTGGTAAAAATCCATGTGGGATGTGCCTTTGCTATGTCAAACAGAGCTCAGGTGCAAAAAGGAGTTCAAAGGGGGGAGCTCAGCTCTCCGGCTGTGTCTGGGAAAGCAGCACAATTTTCACATTGGGAGCAAAAGCATGTTCTAGTTGTGGATTAACTAAAGACTGTCATCTTGCAGAGTACTCCTGGGAGAAGTTAGACCCCAGAAAGCAGCTTTGTTTTGATTATTAGCAGTGACTTACCTGCCTGTCAGGAGATGGTGACAGGCTGTAAAACCCCCTTCTATTTTGTGTGTGCTTGAAGAGTTGACAGCAGCTCATTGTGAACTCAGCAATGATGTAATTGCTCTGTCTTGCTAATGCAGTTTTTCTTCTCTCTGTAGTTAATAAATGCCTTTTAAAACTTTTAAATAAAAACAGAGAGTATAAAATACCAAAATTATTAGCTTTGCCATGTGGATGACTGTGTGCACTGAGGCTTGTTGCAAGAGCAATCATTACAGGCATTTGGGCCAAACTTTATTCTATGGAGGGAGAAGAAAACCCCTCGTACATAGAAGAAAAAAAAAAGCCTGAAAATGTGCTGCTGTGATGTAAGCATGAATAAGGATTTAGCTTAGTCTGGAGCCTCTCAGGATCAAGGAGAAATTTTAGTAGGAGCTTCTCTAAAACACAGATAAGAGCACTTTTACTGAGGTGAGGCCTTTATTTTCACAACCACAGTAGCAGCTTTAATAACTGGAAATACTTAGGAGAGTCAGAATAAATATTGAGGTTCTCTTCCTTTCTTCATTTTGCCTGAAATTCATGCAGAACTATCATTTCCTGAAAATAGATCTGCCACAGCTTTAGAATGTGCAAACCATTCCTGTCTCTCTGTATACTTCAGGTCTCTTTTGATGTAATTTCTTGTTGTTTGTCCCATTTTCACTGAAGGGAAATAGCTCTCAAAATTAACATTTCATGAGATGGTTCCAGCAGACTGTAAAATACACCATGACTATATGTAATAAATATTATTTGGTTCAGTCTTCTAAGTTGCTACAAGCGTGCACCTTAGTCATGCACCTCTTATAGAACTCAGAGGAACTGGGGGGGAGGTAGGCTGTGGAGTTTCACCTCCATCTCCTTGGAAATACAATGAAGTGCCCTGTGGGTCAGCTCTGTAACCCTGCCCAGGTCCCACCAGAGTTCCTGAGGAGCCTCTGCTGCACCTGTACAGCCCCTGTGAAAGCTCCTGTGTCCCTACAGGGATATTTGGCTCCTCCATCCTCTGGAGAGGGCCATGAGCAAAGCCAGTGCTTTGCCCTTCAGCCTCACCCATCAGTGGGCTCTCATGCCAATTCTCATGTCAGCAAAGGGCAGGGTGGCTGGTGGGGACAATTTATCATTTTATTACAAATATTAYTTGGCAGTGATTTTCTTGCCCTGAGTCCCTTCCTGATCCTTCTGCCTTCTGCTGTTATACACCTTTTTCCTCTGGTGTACCCTCCTCTCATGCAAGGATGTGCATRATACCTCAAGTGTAAGTGCTTGATGGAGAGGAGGTCACTGGGGGATGTGAAGGGGAAGGTGGAGGTGAAAAAGAGTCACTGCTCCTGCACCTGATGTCAGAAGTCTCTATCCTTTTCTTGCAGCTTCAGTGAAGTCTTTTTTCAGGCTGTCTCCAACTATAGCAACCTTCTCTGTACAAGAAATACCTGTTCTGACTGCCAAAAGCCAAAATATTTTTCATCCTCCTTGTTTAGTGACCCATAGCATCACTTGGTCTCTGAAGAGGAGAAAGAAACTCTTCTGCAGAGAAAGGATTTCCTTTAGTGCAGCAGTCRCAGCACCTCACAAAACTCTGCTCTAACTCCCAAATCTGGGGCCGGCAATTAGGAAAGCTCAGCTGGAAGGGATGTGGAGTTATTTCTTCTGTTCTTCTACCATTATTAGTATTCAGCTTCTGTCCATCCATCTAGGTTAAATCCAGCAGGCAGGATGAAATGCTGGTGCTTTCTTCCAAACCAGTAAGTCAGGCACTCTCGGAGTCGTGCATCACCTGCTGCCGGAGCCCGCGGACACCTCCCCAGCRCGGCCGCGCAGAGAGCTGAACAAAAGCTGTCATTTAACCCTGGTGCTCYCCTCCAGGGCTTCCCAGCTTCACAAAATGCATTTTGGCCTGTGTTGTGATGATTTGGCACCTGAATGATCTGTGCACCTCAGGCAGCATTGGTGAGATGACTGAAATGGAAACCAGTGGCAAATGCCTGTATCAGCKTAAAGAGTTTTACCAGCCTCTCTTTTCCAGCTCTACAGCTGGGGCTTGAAAATGAAAGAATAAAACTAATTTATAGACTTTCTTGATTTCTAGGAGTTAAAAGAWATTGAAGTGTATAGCATGAATGGGRATTTATATGTTTCAAACAAAAAGRAAGTTTCACAGTTGGTKAGAGATYRAGCATCAGCACCCATCTCTGAACAGGGGTTTGCATGGAGGGAGTCTGTTTTACAAATGGTAAAACTGAGGCAAAAATGGTGCAGATCCCTCTGTGAAAGCTTCCATCAGCCAGCACCACTGTGCATGAGAAGCACAGAGCCTGTTCTGCCATGTGCAGCTGGGCTGTGCACCTGCTGTAGCTGAAGTGTTCAAGGTGGGATGGGCTGGAGTGAACTCAGTGTTGAGACAATTTGCACATGAGAATTCACATTTCCAAACACCCCAAAGCTGACAGGTCACTGCTAAAATAGCAAACTTGCCTGTGAGGTTAAATAGTCAGCTGGACAGCCTAAGAAAAAATACATATGTATAACCTTTTGAATTTTCCATGTTCTTTTTATGCCTCAGACTTTAATCTGATGTCTTATAGTTATTCCATTGAAGTCTGTACCAAAATMRTTTAAATTACATCAGTGTKCAACTAGTGTGAGAACAGAAGTGGRATTCTTAGAAAGAAGGCATTGTTTTAGCAGTAAATCAGTTCAAAATTAACAATACATAGTAACACACAATTCCTCTTTTATTGCAGCTGGTCACTTGTGAACGTGCAAGAGTTTAATGTGTGCTTTTAGCAGCTGCTTAGACTRCAATATGGAAATAAAGAGGGGCATATCAGCAGAAATACTATCTGAAGTTTTATAGGAAACGTGTGAAATAGTGTAAACAACTGTGGTGGGTGCATGTAGTGTCCAGGCAGTGAGGAGGCTGCTGAAGCCATCCATTATATTGCAGACTGGTTTGTGTGCCCTCCCAACAGCTTCAGCTGAGGGAAATCCCAGAGCTTGGTACCCTGCTTGCATTACAAAAGGGTGAGTGAGGAGTTGCTGTGCCAGTGCCAAGCTACACCAGGCTGGACCTGGCGAGGGGGGACAGAACAGAGCCCTCTCTGTTCACTCCTGCCTCATGAATGTGGGCAAGGATCTTGCTCTGCTTTCAAACAGAGGAAGAAAAATGCTCTGTTCGCTCTGAATCTGCAAAACCATATGAAGCGAAAACTGCCAGTTTCTGTTTGCTCTGTCAGAGGAGATATAACTCCAGTAAATCCAGGAATTCAAGTAAAAATAGGACTGCTCATTGGTGTACAGGAAATGCAAGGCAGAGCATCATGTTAATTAGCATTAATCACAGGCAGATCTTTCTGTCTGATATAAATGTGAGTAACAAATAGCARGTATTAGAAGATCTCATAAAAAGTTGCATCTTTTCACAGTTTAACAGTACTTTGAAGCACACAGGAACAGATGATGCAGGGTTGGACACCTCCAGACCAAGAGGAGGTATCCAGAAGTTGTCCCACAACACAGATTCAATTTTCATGGATTGAGTAGAATTATTAGCATCTACTCCTCCCAACATTGCCMCTTTAAATCAAGTTTTCTCATACTACACAAAGTTGGTGTCATGAATGCTTTAATAATGGACACATCTTCTTGTATTGTGTATAAATGCTGATAGCACTGATTTTTTTTTCTTTTTTGTGGCATGAAATGTGATTAACATTTTAAGCCACTACCCAAATCAAGTTGTTATTTTTATAACCCATCAAATGAAAATTATGAGGCTCTTAAAAACCCCTCAACAACAGACTCGTAAAGGGGATAATGACAGAGACATTAGCTGTTTATAAAAGCTAATATCTCATGCAAATTTGACATTACATGTCTTACTGCATGTTATTAGATGCTCATTTACTATGCAAATATTATTCACTTTTTGTAAATGTCTCATCTTCAGTCAGCAGAAGGAAACATGAACTTCAGTGCTATGCTTTAGCATTTTTCCATGAAAATACAAAGGAGCTAGACTATGGTCTTTGATCAGTGCTTAGAATAAAATGAAAATATTCATTCTTAATTCRAATGTACTTCTTTAAGATGACAATCTTTTTTTTAATTTTTGCTAAGTTATATAAATGCTTGAAATTGTAAGAATGTATGACAGAGTTGGTTCATAATTTCTGAAATTGTTTATTAATAGTTACATATTAATTATTGTTAGCACAGTTCTTAAAATGCCTGCAGATTGACATAGGGAAGAGCTAATGCTGACGTCTTTAATTTAATATGAGATTCAGCAAGACAATTCATTTAAGGGGTAGCCTTTGATAGTATTTTTCAGATTAGTAAATATATGGTGTCCCATTCTTTTTACATGAAAATTTACGTGGCAAGACAGTGTAGTCTGGAAGAGAATCAGACATGAAGGTTCTTAAGACTGGATAGACCCTGGTTAAACTTAATTCCTGCTTTCAAATACAGYTGCTGGTGTGCAGGGAAGGAAGGATTCTGGGTCATCAAAAGAGTCTTCTTTYCTGGTGTGTGAATACATCATGTAATCCTTTAATAGACTAAATAGATCCCATCTGCAAAATGTTTCTYCAGCTACTCCTCATGGAGGCTGTTCTAGGACTCCGTCTTCTGATCAAAATTGTCATCTCTACTGCCTAAATATATTCAAAGCAGTTTGTWCCCGTTTGTTCCTTTGCCAGTATTTTAGCTTTAAAAATGTCTTCTCCCTTCCTGGAGTGTCTCTGAAGTATTTTCTAAGAGCAATCATACTTCTCTCCAGCTCCTGTTTTGTTAGGCTAAACAGGCCAGGTTGTTTTAGCCTTGTCTGAACTTTCCCCTGATGATGGTGCCTCTCTGCTCTCGTCATGTTTTAATTCCATATATTTTAACAGAGATAAAGAATTGTTCAGAGCCTTCAAGATGCACTGGCACCTTGTACAATTCTGGTTTGTGCTTGCTGTATCTTCTTGGTGATGTCTCTCTGCCCACACAAKAAATTGCTTTTTTTGCCTTTTCTCTTCCTTCAGAGCTGGCCAGTGCTTGAGCCCTCCTGTTCTGAGCAGTTTCTGCCTTTAGGATGCTGCCCTGCAGCAGCTCCATTGAGCCTGCAAAAGTCACTTTTAACATGGATGTGGGAAATCAGAACATCCCTCTGGCTGTCCTGGATGGCCAAGACCCCTGCCAGGGGGCTCAGAAGCCCTGGCACGGAGCCCAAGATGCCCCTGTGGGTTTGATTATGACCCATGGAGCAAATTACCAACCTTATATGAAGATCAGCAAGCCACAACAGTTTAGGTAGAATAATAGTGAAGTTATCACGGGGTGAAAAAGTAGATTTTGGGGTTTCTGGTATGGGGGTTCAGGGGGGAAGATGGAGGGATCTGGGCATGTCCAGCCTTTCTCCTTCTTCTTCTGGGCCTCCATCTTCTGCTGTGATGTTGGCACTTTTAGATTGGTTTAGAGTAGAAGCTCACTGTCTAACAGAGGTGATAGGTATTGGAAAGTAATTGTAAACATTGTACACGTAGTTTTTAGTATAAAGACATAACACTGCCCCAGGGGAGGCAGAGTGCCTCTGTCTGTCCTGCTGAGTGGACCTCGGCAGGGCAGGAGAAAGAAATTTATAGATAAGATACAATAACCAACCTTGAGACCGAGAAGTGAAGAGCCCTGACTCTTTCTTCAAGATCTCGGGCTGGGAAAAGAGATTTTTAACATTTGTCGGGGTCACGGTGACCAGCAAAAGATCCTGAGTGAATTGGTGGGATGGTGGAACAGGGCATGGCTTCAGGGAGGGGAGGGAGCCCTGGAAATCTGCACCCCAGTTTGAGCTGCAGCCTGTCCTGGTGCACAGCTTGCAGCCTGACTGCAGGAGCAGGGTTTTGCCAATCCAGGCATGCAGCTGTCCCAGCTGCACCTCTGCAGGCAGCCTGCCTTGAGCATCCCTGGTGTGTGCRCAGAGCTGGGAGAGAAGGAGCGTGTTGGCTGGCACAGAGCAGGGGCTGTGCCCCCWCCAGGGCTGCCACACCACAGCACACCCAGCTCCCCTCCTTAAGGAACAGCCCTGCATTGTGCTTTTCTCACAGGACGTTCCCTCCAGYGCTGCTGTGCACAGATGTAAACAGAGTGGCTGTACATTCACCTGGCTGCTGCACACCTCCCCGAGCCAGACYGCAGTGCACTCAGCATCCTCCCCAYRGCTGCTCTTCTCCTGCTTCCAGTGGGTTACTGTTCACTCCAGTCCTGTCAAAGCCTCCCAAGTGCCAAATCCAGAAATTTAATGTTCCCTTAGCACTGTCTTTTGTTCAGGAAGAATTCTTCATATGCAATATGCTGTTAGTGTAGCATTATAGGATAGCAGCCCTCCTTTGCTAGCAGCTTGCTGTAATCTGTGCCAGAAAGGACAGCTGAAATGGAGCTATAAATTTATGTTTTAATAAAGCATAACTAAGTTTGTAGTTTACCTTAAATTTCAGCATTTCATGATTTAAAGCAAGCTATGTCTTGAAGCATATYATTTTTCCTAACAGTACTTATACATGAAAGAATTTATTTGGTTTTTTTTCTGGTTTTTGGGGTTTTTTTAATTGTTAGGAGAATTGCTATTATGATCTGCTGGTGAGTTTATCCAGCTGGTGAGTTTATACCTTGGTCTTTGCACCAACCACTATTTTTCATGTCAATTCCTTCTTCCTGTGGAAGTATTTAGAATACCCTAGATATGTGTCTAAAATAGAGAGGATGATGGTGTCTTTGAGCTAAAAAGTGCTTCAGAATATCTAAAAAAAATTCTTGAGCAGCTGCCCAGAGTTGAATTACAGCCCATATGAGGTCCATATATATTAGAAACAAGCACAAGAAATTCCAAAGTATTGGATGAATTTGGGGCATACTGAGAGTTTGAGTAACTGAGCAAATGAATTTGAGGCAAAATCTTTTTCAACTGAATGGAGCTTCATTGTTTGTTTTCAGATACTTCATGTGTGTTTCCTCAACCTGATTTGGTCTCTTAAAAGYGTAAGAAATAGCAGATAAGTTATTTGAGGAAGATCCAGTTCTCAGCTGGGAAGAGCAAATGAAGAAAGAAAGCAGATAGATAATTAAAAGGCCTACCAAATTATTGGGGATGCCAAATTACTCTCCTGTCTAGCCTTGCATGAGAGAGCTCTGTGTGGATGTGCAGAAGTTCCTTAGTGCTACAGAGGCTGTACAGACTGACAGGGATTTATTATCTGTTCAGCATAACCGAGGGGGACGTGGGTGTGGAAAAAAAGGACTTCAGAAAATCATCCAACATCTCACCTGAGGTTTCAGATTTGCTAGAAGCCTAAATTCAGTTCTGACAAAAAAACATTACCATTTTCCCACCTATTCAGTCAGTCTGACAGTGCCTGTGCAGGCTTTTACTGTTCTCCATCTTGCCAGGTAGTCAGCTAGGAAAATGACTGAGGTTTATTAGCTGGCACTGGCAAAATAGATAGGAAGAGCATGTAATAAAGAATGTTCTACTTATTGTGAGCTGTACAAGAGTGGGTGGTAAGAAAAGRCCCTGAAAGTCCATCAATTTTTCTTTCCCCTCAACTTCTCATCTTTCCCTGGATGCTACAAGCAGATAAATGGACCCAGAACACACAAATGCCTTTCTGAAGTCTTTGAAAAGGAGAAGGATATTTTCTACCCCTCACCACAGCAGTGACTCACTGAGAGTGTTCTCGTTTGAAAGGTCTCTTTCCTGCTCCTTCTCTACTCCTACACCTTTTCTAATACTTGAAGAGGGATAATATTCCTTCCCTATTGAAATACAGCAGCTCAAGGGGTAAATTTGTGTGA
The DNA here is from genome assembly GCA_014549065.1 of Cardinalis cardinalis. Classification (NCBI taxonomy): domain Eukaryota; kingdom Metazoa; phylum Chordata; class Aves; order Passeriformes; family Cardinalidae; genus Cardinalis; species Cardinalis cardinalis. Next base: position 4,711,688 of record JACDOX010000036.1, read on the forward strand.
AGATGTTCTGCTCAGTGTTCTTGAGACTCTGTTTTTCAAATGCCTCCTTGTATTTCTGGCTAAAATTGAGCATTTTTATTATTCGTCATACAATCATCTTTGTATCAGAAATCACCTGATTGGCTTACTAAAAATTTAAATTATATTGGGGAAAAAAAGGAATTTGGCATTAAGATTGATGAATAAATAATTTTTTGTCATTTTCCAGTACATTTGTGTCCAACTGTTWGTCCTTGGAACACAGGAATAGCCACTCAGCTTTTACATTTGAAAGGAAGCTTTCCTTCCCTTTTTCCTGGGTTTCTGCAAAACTTCTGTCTTGTCCGCTGAGTTTCCAGTTGTGGATCAAAAATATGTGTATTTAAAACRTTAAAAGATACAAAAGTCTTCCTAAATTAAAGGAAGGTAACATTGTATTGAATTGTTTTGTGTCTGAAGTACTTTGGTACCAGCTTTGGCATTCCTCAGTTGCTACATTTGACTTTGARTTTTAAATGGGTTCCCAATTCTCAGGATCTGGCATGTTAAGCAGTKAAAGTTTGTGGCTGAAACCCAACTGTGGTGACAAACTGGACACTAATATTTACTGGTGGCCAGGAGCTAAGGAAAAGAGAATTATTATATTAGAATGCAACATAAACCCTATAGATCAAGAAATTGGATTGTGAATGGGCTCATTGTGGGCTTAATGACTCTTGCTGAATGTACCCCTGATGCCATCATGGATTTGTTTAGGTTGGAAAGGGTCTCTAAGATCTTCAAGTCCAGCTGTTCCACCACTACCCATGTCCCCGAGCACCACATCTGCACCTTTGCAATACCTCCAGAGATGCTGACTCCACCACTGCCCTGGACAGCCTGTTCCAATGCCTGGCAGTCCTTTCAGTGAATAAATTTTTGCTAATATCCARCTCAAACCCAACCTGGCACTGCTTGGGGCTGCTTTCTCTTGCCCCTTCTCTGGCTCCTTGGGAGCAGAGACCAATCCCCACCTTGCCAGGACCTCCTGCCAGGTGGAGAGCAGTGAGGTGTCCCCTGAGTCTCCTCTCCCCCAGGCTAAATAACCAAATTCCACCTTATTCCCAACGAGAAGGGCTGAATTCCTTCCCTCCTGCCTGCCCTTCCTGTGAGAAGCAGCCMAAGACATTGACTCACCCAAATGATGTGGAAAAGGAAGGCACAGCAGTTACACAACCCAAATAGAAGGGTATCACTAATGAAGATAGGGTGGTACAGATTTCATCTGTGTCTGTACAGGTGCCTGGAGYTCCTGGATTTCATCACAGATGAACCAGCCATGCCAGGAGGTTTTTACAGGCACTGCTGCTTGCACTGCCTCTGTCAAACTGAGTCCTGCTCCAGGAGCTGCAAGTGCACCTGCATTGCTCTGTACACAGGATATTAATTTAGCATCCACTTGGGGTTTATTACAGTCATCTGGGCTTGTTTCATCTTGTACTGTGTGTTATTTAAAATAAGGAGGATGGATAGGCAGGAATGGCCATGGAGCAGTTCTGGAGAGGAGGATTAAAGCAAAGAATAACTACAGAAGTGCTGGGTGTGAGCACAGAATCACGATCAGAGTGTATTTACAAACACAGGAGTCATGCTTTCACATAACATTGAGATTCCTCAGCAAGTGGAATCATTACCATTGCTTCCTCTCTTGAAAGTGTTATCTCTGTGTGCCAAAATGCTGAACAAGACCTTTGGAAAGGATCCAACTCACATTATTCTTCCCTTAAAGCCTCATTTTTAAAAGAGTCAAGGRCATGAGCATTACTTCAGTATTTCTTCTTACTTTCACAAGACAAACAGCAAAACTTATTCAAAACAGGGTTTTCCATTGCCTAACCTGTCATGTTTAAACTCAAAACCAGGAAAGATGTTTTTCAATAGCCAAATCACTAGTTATGTTAGGGGTAGTGTGTGTTCCTAAGGAAAGGCAGGAAGATCATCTGAGGATTCAAAATCTCCACARACACTGAAATGTGAGAAAGATCAGCAACCTTTGAGATTTTTTTKGTTCATAAACTCTAGGCTTCTTACTCAGTTGAGTCTGATTTTTTGTTTTGTTTTGTATTGAAAACCATACAAATAGCAGACAGGTGCACCATTAACCCATCCCTTTTACCAGCAATTATTCTCCCCAAGTACTGAAAGAGAATTGTACCCAAAGGAATGAGATTCAATATTTTATCCACACCCTCATCATTAATGTACTAGAATGGATTAAATGTTAATCTCTTAATAATCCTTAATGAAGCAGGATCTTCAGAAATTAGCCCTGTTTAATTGTCAGATGCCACCTCCAAGGAAATGCTGTTTGTTAGTCAGGACAGCTCCCAGTCATGGCTGGGTTTGAAAACAGATTGTTTATTTCTTTAGGACGAAGTGCTGCTGCAGCAGCTGGAAACTCTCTGGTTTAAAGCTGTGGATAAATGCTAGGAGTGGTGTGAGATGGAGATCAGCAGTGTGGAAGCTGTTGATAAGCAATCCTTCCTCCCTTGAAAAGGGAGATCAGGGAAAAACAACACCCAGGATTCATAAAAGGACTGAAATTAGGGTACAGGGGGAGGGCTGGGTGCATAAATCACAGCCTCTGAGGGTGCTCAGCTGTGGGGTGAGAGGGAGGGAGGCAGGGACAGCCCTGCTTCTACACACACAGGAGCAAGAGGGGTTCAGCAAAGATTTTTGTGAACCATTTAATATTTCTGTTAAAATGCAGTAAGTTTGAGCTGTCTGAGCTCTGATGCTACAAAAAAATATCTGAAAGTAACAGACTTGMCAAAATAAGTCAAATTGCCTAAAAACTTCTTGATAAGTAGATGTTCTTAGAAGTACTCCTAGCAGGAGGAAAAACTTGTGACTAAGATGTACATGGCTGCCTTGATTCTGCTTATCAGCCAYGGGGGCTTTTGCACACAAAATAAGGAATTACATATCTGTCACAAAAATATTCTTGAAGCTACAAATCAAAAATGGTCTGTTTATGCTATTTTTATCTAATCCTGAACAGTTTTTTAATGCTGTTATCTAAAATAATTGCCTGGTTTTAGATTAATTCATGTCAAAAATGAAGTCTATGCTTGCCTGACTTAAGGCAGCTGTTTTCCCAAATACRTTTAGGTAAAAATGGACAAAATGTTTTTGTATTTAAAGGTAAAATGGAATGGAGTCCCTTGGAGTTAATGATGCAAATTTTCTATTTTTTTTAAGAAGTAAAGCAACAGTCAGAGGAATATTTAGTGAATAATATTTTTATTATTCCAGAGTCTTCTATGTTCATAGCCTAACTGTAGCAGGAACACTGAAAATAATGCTAAAATTTGGTAGGACTAAGATTAATGAAAAAATCTCCAAAGTGCAAATGTAAATACAATGTCCATTTTTAAACCTTACATCATTTTGTGGCACCTAACAGGCACATGAAAAGCAAGCACCCACAGCAGAGCCTTCCTAGTACTGAGCATTCCTCATTTATGTTATTTTAATGTATTACCCAATTATTTATAGTTTTCCTTCCTTGGGAATGCATGAAGCCTTTATTTCTTTCTTTTATTTCTTTTCTGTCATGACCACAGGAGTGGGATATACACAACTGGCTGCCTGTTCATCACCTCTTCCATCTCTAGAAATACTATGGGCAAGCTGGTCTCCCTTTTTCTCCATCTACTTCCAGCCAAACTTCTTACACCTGAACCTTTCAGATAATCATCTAAGTTTAACAGAACAGTTTCTGTAAAAAATAGTATTTTTAAATTATGTTTTTAAAAATATCATAATTAAGGTCATGTGACATTTAATACTTTCAGATCTGTTGCTTATAAAGCCTAAATTTCCTAAATAAGCCATASTTGAAAATAACACAGTTCTGCACGTAAAGGAACATAACTAATCAAGGATCAGATAGGATAATTCAAATTACTTACATTGTAAAAGAGAGAGGWAAGGAGGGAATAGAAAACGAAGAAGGAAAGTTTCTTAGGAGTGATACTGGTTAAAAAAAGGGTCTGTCGTAAATGTTACCTGAAAAGAAAAATAAAAGTTTTTTTTGTTTGTTGCTGAATGGAACAAACTGCTGTTTGTTGCGTCAGAAGCTTTCCCACGTTGCGGTTTAGAAGGTCCATTGCAGAGTGAGTTATGTGGCTGTGRGCAGAGGGCTCCTCAGGTCAGCCAGGCTCTCACCCTGCCAGGGCCCAGCAACATCAGGATCATTTCTCTTCAGACCCAGCCTGTCTGTGAAGGCACAGCTCAGATGATTTAAGCCAGAAGAGAAGGGTGGTGGTTTCAGCCCAGGAGATGCGGGGTGCTGGTGCTCTGCCATCAGTGAGCTCTGTAAAAACCTTCCCAGAGCCCAGGGCTGGGAAGGAGCCCCTGCCCCACGGGACCTGGGGTGGGAGGGCTCTGCTCCAGGGGCTGCTGGCTCCCAAACCATGAGATATCACTGGATCATGGAGCTGTTAAGTTTGGAAAAAGCCTCCAAGATCATCAATCCCAACCACCACTCATATGCCAATGTTTGCTTTGTACCCCTTTGTGACCGTGTTCACAGGGGTCTTGGGATGAGGGAAGAGACGAGGATCTGACTCCATGTTTCAGAAGGCTTGATTTATTATTTTATGACATATATTGTATTAAAACTATACTAAAAGAATAGAAGAAAGGATTTCAGCAGAAGGCTAGCTAAGAATGGAATATAAAGGAATAATAACAAAGGCTTGTGGCTCGGACAGAGTCTGAGCCAGCTGGGCTGTGATTGGCCATAAATTAGAAACATCCAACATGGGCCAATCACAGATCCACCTGTTGCATCCCACAGCAGCAGATAACCATTGTTTACAGTTTATTCCTGASGCCTCTCAGCTTCTCAGGAGGAAAAATCCTAAGGAAAGGATTTTTCATAAAAGRTGTCTATGACACCCCTTACTGTTGTTTTTGTAGTGGACATAAAAGACAAGAACTTCTCTCCTTTCACTAGCAAGTTCAGTGGCTGTTCTTCTGTAGCAGATATTTCTAAATAAAAAGTCTTCATGYCATAGTTTCTATTATGAAAGGTATGAATAATAAATCTTAAAGATGGTTTCCAGTGAACTCAAAATTTCAGCTGCAAAGATGACTTTTTCATTCTCGTATTATGAAATGGTAGATAAATAGAATTTTATTCTGATTGAGCTGTGGGTTTCTTCTAAAAGGTTCATCAATACATAGGCCTTGTCTTTGCACTAAAATAAAATTTATTGAGTAGCAAACTCTATTTCAAACTTAAATGAGAAAATTAAGATTTAAAAAGTTCTGTCTATCTGCAGATGTAATTAATGACCAAAAATGCAATTAAACATTAAAGAAGTTTTAAACTTTGTGGAATAGTTTCCATAATGAGTTCCTAATAATAAAGGATATTGAATAAGTTTGAGAGTAGTTTAAGTAGGCAGTTGCTTTCAGCAAGTGCAATGTTCTAAGGTTTTTTTTCTTTTTTAAATCAGAGAATAAAATGTTTATACCRATGGAAGATATCCAAGATTGATCAGTGGCATATTTTCAATATCTTCTAGCTGTAAGTAAGCTGCTCCATCTAGAAATGTACAGGTGATATTGGCACAAATGCCAACACTTTGTCATTATAAACAGCAGGATAAATTAATTCCCTGTTTATTTTCTTTGGAATATCCCCAGGATAAACTTTGATCAGTGAAATTGTCCCTTAGCTCAATAAGTAAACATTTAGAAGATACTTAAGTAGAGGCTGCTGATTTTGAACTAGGAATAATTGAGTGAAATGTTTCCAAATGACAATTTTTAATCAGAAAAGACAGTTTTGTTGGAACCAAATGATTTTTATAGGAATATGTCATTTTCTGTAAAAATTCTAGAGGCATTTTTTYCTCAAATGTAATTATTTGTTCCAGTTAAATAAGAATAAATTGCTACGATAATGTTTTATTTTGAATCATTTAGCTGTTTTTGGTTTTACACTTAGAGAGTCCCATTATGTTCCTGACTTTAAAAATCATAGCGAGATTGCATCTTGTCATTCTTTTTAAGTTATATTTTTAATGAGAGATTTCTATTTTTCCATTAGCCTAACAAAATCTTGGAGAAGATCAACATGTTTCTAGGAAGAAATGTGAGTGGCAAATTAATTTCAAAACCAAAAGAGATTTTGGCAAATTTTTCATGAAGTTTGAAGCCCACTACAGTAAATATGACTGAAAATCTCTCAGCACAAAAGATGCAGACAGGAGGGTGAGCTTTATACCCATCTCYATTACCTCATGTTACCCTCTTTTTGTAAAATGTTGGAATTTTCATGGTGCACCTGGTATTAAAACCTTGATTTTAAAAATCCTATCCCCTCCAAGGAAAGGTGTTAGACTGAGAGCTTGTGCTGTGTCATATGAGAGAGAAAAGAGAAGAGAGGGGACAGGTGCAAATCAGGATTTGGTTTCTGAAGGGTGTCTGCATGGTTTCAAGGCTGTGACAACTGTTTTGACGTCACAAATGGTTTTGAAAAATAAGCTTTTGACCAGTTTAAATGTGTTTTGTTCGTATTTGCTCTAAAAGTTTTCCTTGAAAACTAAAATTTGTGAAATATTTATTCAGTTTTGTAGTGTCCCCTTGGATAAATCAACCTGTTGGGAAGCAAGAAACCATAATCAGCTGATTGAGATTAGTGTACCTGAAAAAGAGAATAAATATTCTATATCATTTATGGTTACTTCAAAAAGACTTTGTGGATAGAGTGTTTCAGGCTCCTTTTTGAGTCTTTGTCTTCACTATGTGACAYCAGCACTGTATCTGGTGTAAATGGTGTGAAAGTAGTTTTATTTGTGATGCTGGGTTCACAGGGATGCTCTGTCTTATTAAATGATCTCTGGTGTGTTCTTTCTTTTCACATTGGGATGGTATAAATTACTGTGGTTTGTTTATGTGCTTACCTAACCCATCTGGAGATAAATACTGAACATTATTTAATGAAACACAGGTAAAAACATTACCCACACAATTAGCCATTTCCTGTAACTTTAATAAGAACATTAAATTCTGTTGAAGAATTGCAGTGTGTTTATGACCAAGCAGTAATTTAGGGGGAAATAGTTGCTTTTCTTTTGTCTTTAATAAATGGCCCCTACATGCAGGAGYGCCGTGAGTCCTGGAGGGGCTCAGTCACATTAAAGAGAAAGCAAAGGTCTGAAGTTACCACTCTGAGTTCATGCACAAATTGCACAATGTTTGTTTASCTCAGACCCTTTCATCATCCTCAGACCTACAGTGGTCAAGGTGTGGCCTTTTCTACTCTATTTTGGTATTTTGGTGTGATTACCTGAGATCTCCTCTGAGGGGAATGAAGTTTGCCATCMGTGACAAACTTTACCTGTGAACCTGTAATTTCACTGGTACAGCACAGATGCAACAAATATTTTATAAATATTTTTAGTTGTGTCTCAAGAAGTGGACTGTTACTTTTTTACTCCATTAGTCTAAAAAAACACTCAGAAGTTATTTCTTATATRATCTGGTTCTATTGATGGTGGGTTTTGCCCATTGCTAGAAAATCTTGGAATGTATCTATTGGTTTAGAGCAATGAAACAGCATTTTCTTTCATGAAAGGAAATCTGCCTGCATGTCTGTAGGATGGACATCTTATCTATCCCATGTGACATTCTGTACCTTCAGGCCTTAGAGCAAGAAAACCAAATGCATTTTATTTTTTTTCCCATTATTTAAGCATTTAGTAACTAATTTAAGAGTCACTATAAATAAATGCAGAATTCTTTTATCTTGGCTGCAGACAGGCTCTGTTAGCTTTTTGTGCCAACAGTGGTAGTTTCAGGCTGATTTCCTGCAGTAGCTTCATTGATCAGAAGTCCACTATTGTCAATATTTTGAAATGAAATCACAGCTCATCAGATACAYTGTTTTATCTCGTGTCCTAGCCCCCATTTTCTCTTTTCTCTGTTTTGCCTCAGTCTGTTGAGACTGGTCATGAAAATGTGGGACTAYTAACCTTCTTTTCAGAACTGAAAGGAAGGTTAAACCCCACCCCATTTCATGGACTGATGTGTAACACATCTTTGTCCATAATGATGTCCACAGGGAGTGTTGTTTCCATTAAAGTCAGGACAAAAGTACACTGCTCACCATACACATCCCTACAGGTATTCCTTCCTGCAGCAGTGCTGGAAACTTGGGATTTTTGGCAGGTTTGTTTAAAGGTTGTGGTGCATGGTACTCATTTCATCTTATTGCCAAATGGCCTTTTATGAAATCTTCTTTAGGAAGCTGGAATTGCTCTCAAATAAAGTATTTTGGTGGTGTCACCCTTTCTTAGGRTTTAATGGCATTGTTGTGATGGGTGACTCATTTGGACTCATTGTTTCATTGTTTTACATGTTGCCTCTGCTGATGCATTCCAGATTTTCAGGGTCTTTGGAGATTTATGCACTCAATTTGTTTGTTGCACRTTGCTTTTCCCATAGATAAAAATCCATGGCATGCATCTTTCATGGAGGGCTGGGTTTACCTGGACCATATCATTATTGCTCCATGGCCATACATTGTGGCTGCTGTCAGTGAGCTGGTATAATCTATTTTTTACAATGGTGTGGAAAGGCTTCACCCACATAATGCTGCTTTTCTGTTGCCTTTTGGCTTGGAATTTGCTTAGAAAAWAAATGTTCCTTTTTTACACCCTGCAATACATCCTGTACAACAAGTTKGTAGCTGCTCTCACTATTAGGATTTGCTGTTCTTCTTGTGGTAGGTGCTGGTTTCCCCAGTATCTTTTATCTCTCATCTTTTATAAAGCTTAAACTATGGTAATCAGATCTTTATATGGAAATATAAAGTAATTGATATTGTTTACATGCTACCAAAAGACTGGATTGCTCCTCTTTTGTTCTCTTTTTTTTTTTTTTTTAATTTGAAATAGACTTCTCTACCAGCAAGCAATAATTTTCAAGGATAGAAAGAAGGTAGAAGTTAATAGAGCAATTTGGGAAGAATAATAACCTCAGGTTGTGGGCTTGATTATCCCCTTGTTTACACCTTTCAGAATTCACAGGAAGAGTTACTCTACACGTGTATGTTGCTTGTTTTACAGAGATGCCCATGATTGCAAAGAATGCAGGGGAACAGCAAAGCAGGCTCAATATTTGGCATTTGTAACACCACAAAATRAACAGGAGCATCCATTCACTGGAATGTTCACTGGGGAGATCTTCTGCAGGGCCAACATAGCAGATTCTCTTTATTCTCTGGGAAGGAGAAACAACTGAGCTGTAGCAAAAATTTAGTGGCACCTTTTAGTGCCACAGGGGCCAACCCAGCAGACAACTTTTCATGTTAGAACAGACAAACAAAACTTCAACAAACTAATAAAACTTCAACAATTGATCCTGAAATCTGCAGCCTTATTTTCTAATTGTGAATATTGCTCTACTTGACAAGCTCTTAAGAAAGGTTTAATAAATGTAGTGTTATTTCAGGAGCACTAACAGGAAGAAAAGATGGAAATTCAGAATGTTTTGTTCCCATTTTTGTTATGAGGGCTGGATTGTTTTATGTGGAGATTAGGAAGACAAAAGAATTTACAGCTATTCTGTCTTTTGGTCTGAAAATCAATGATTAGGTGTSTGTTTGGCCATAGTTCTGGAGGTGGAACAGGATGTGAGGCTGTGGAAYACTCCTGGTGTCCCAGAGATGCCCGTGCTGCAAGGGCAGGAAGCCAGGCCCAGCTCCCAGGCTTACTGRCTGCTGAGCCCCTCGGCCTGACAATTCTGCTTTACAAATCCACATATTGCACATTTGCCACTGTGCTTCTTGTCAGGTGGTTCCAGATGAAGCACTGAAGTTAATGCTTCAGTAACACACTTGGAAACTGGGAATTGTTTTCCCAAACCTGGGGAGAGCTGGAAGCCCCTTTAGTCTGAGTCGTTTCAGTCAATTAACATTCATAGCCTACAATTTCTGCTGTAATGAGGTACCCAATTCTGCATGTGAAGGCTGACCTAAGCACCGATGCAAAATACCTTTTTTGGCAGGATTTGGAGATTCTCTTTGTGTGTCAGTGTCTGAATGTTTGACTGCTGCTTCCCAAGTTATGCTGGCTGAGGCTGGAGCTGACTTACCCTGAAGAAATGCAGGAATCTGGAAAAGGCTTTAACTCTGGTGATTGTTGTCCRGAGTAGACCCTAGGAACAAAATTAACCAGAGTTATTTGGAATTATTTCTTTCTCCTTTAAGGGGAAAATGTTGTAGAATGTTGTGGCTGCTGGATAAGGTGGTGTAAACCCTACTGACACCATTTCATTAACCACCTCCAAAATGTGMCTTCAAGCTGTTCATGTTTAATGAAGCAGTGGATAGTTACTTCTGGTAGAACTATGATTTTTATTTTTTTTTTAATTTTTTTAATTATAGGGCAAGAAATGATAAACAAAGACAAGTCCTCAGTGGGAAATAAATCATTTTGGATGTGCTATCAAACACTGATTTTTAGTCATTAAATATAATTAATGTAGTGAAAATTATGTCAAAGTTTGACCTGACCCCAGTGTTTTTTTAGACTCTTTAGTGCATAAACATACATAGAATTTCTATCATTTAAAGCTATCTTGGCATCATTGTGATGGCTACTGTGCTTTTGCAAATTAYTTTGTCTTCTTTGTGGCTTTGCAATTCTTCTTCTTGATGACATGTCACTGATAATGTCACTTTTAACAGTGACTGTATGAACACTGAGAATTACTAATAATTTTCTGACAGTCTGTTTTTTAGATAAAGACTTTCCCTTCCTATCTTTTTTTCCATGAAAATCCAATGGTGACAGATTTTCAGAAAAATRGTGTCTAAATCTTTGTGTTTAAATATGATTTTCTTCACATGGTAGACCGTGCTTCAAGATTAGGAAGATAATAAGACATCTTCTTTAAACAAAGTCAAGTTGAAAGAGGTGATACAGAATAACCTTGTGAAGATTTCACTCTGCAGCAAGTAATTAAACACAGTTTAAGCCTACCATAAAGTATGCAATTAAAAAAAAAAAGTTGGTTATACTGACAGGTAATATAGTAAATTACAGTCCTGCGATGTCTTTTACCTGCTTCTCTATAAGCAAACACAGAGATTGTCTTTGGTCGAAGGTCCTTTGATCAGACAGCTGAATGTTGGCTAACCTGAAATATCTGTCAATGTGTGAACCCAAGGGTCAAAGTAAGGATATGTTTGATAAGAGTGAWAAAGGGATCCAGACAAGAAAATACGAAAGCATGTGGACTCATGGATATTTTTCTTCACTGAAAAAAAAATTTGTCATGAGACCAGTCATCTCTGGTGGCATTGAAGCAACCATTTAGTGGTTTTTTTGGGTTCTTTTTAGTTGAAAACCATCCAGTCTTTAGAAAGTCCTCCCATTCATTGTGCTTTAAAATTACATTTGAGTACATTGCATAAAGCTGATTTGACCAGGGGTTAAGAGCTTGTTCCTAAATTCCCGTGTGTGTTTGGGAGTGCTGCAGCCTGAGTCACCTATATTTGGGTGAATGTGATTAAAGATAAAATGGGCATCAYAACTGATTTCTCTAAGAACAGGGCTGTGCAGAAATCTATCATTTTCATCAGTTTGCCCTGAAAGTAATGTGAAGGTAGAAAATGAAGATTAGCAGTCTTCTTTYATATTCTTCTCCCCTTTTCCAGGTCTCTTTCTTATAGAAGGCAGTTACCTTCCTGTGTAGCAATAATTTAGACCCATGTCACCGTTGTAATGACTTTGGAAAGCCATAAAGACACAGTTTGCAGAGTTTTAAAGTATGTACTTAAAGTATATTGCTGTTGAGGAAAGCACTTAAGCGAGTGCTTAATTTCAGGTATGTGGTGAAGTGTCATTGGGTTTATTTATACAGCAGTCTGGGTGGCTGAAAAGGGAACACAGGCCTGAGCCCTGCTGCCATGCAGAGATGAGTGTGGGACAGAAAGGGAAGGGAATTCCAAGCACCTGGAAACTGGGGGTTTGAGGRAAATCCTCAAATTCCTCTTGCTCCTTTTCTGAAGTGCATGAAAACCACCTCTGGCAGTACCTGGGCAATTCAGAGCCAGTTGGTAATGAGGGAAATTCCTTACCATCAGGAAGAGTCATGCTCCTGAAGCATTCCTGTGGTTTCTGTAGTGAGAATGCTTGTCTTTCTCCAGAACAGGCTTTTGGAAAATCCCAGGTGTCCACTATCTTTTAACACGTTTTCACATGCTGGGAGATTAACCAGATTCAGGGAAGCTAAATCTAATTGTGTTTTCTCTTGATTAAAAAAATCAARTTTCTTTAACTGCTCCTCAGACTTTCTTAATTACTCTTCTTGTTGCTCCCCCCCTTTTTTTTTTTTTAATTTTTTGGTTATGCAGCGACCAAAATTAACAACATACCCACAAGATCGATATTAATCAGATCAAATATTGGTTTTGCTGGCATGTATATRAGCCCTGCTCTTCATCTCCCCCAGGACTGAGAAGTGGTTTTTGGGTAACAGCATCAGCTGCCCAGTCCTGTTTAGCTCATGGGTCATGGACTCCATCCTTGGTRGTCCTTTCCAGCTCAGGACYTTCCATGATTTGATGATTCCCACTGCAAGGTGGAGCATGGGACAATGTTGCTGTGCTGCTTCTGGGCTGCAGCTCTTCCTCCTGCTGCTTTTCTGCAGAGATTTCAGCTCTGTGTGGGTAGCACTTCACACACTTCTTGATTGAGTTTCACATTGTTGATTTTGGATCATTTTTACAGGCTGTTTCCAATTCTGATTCTGTTCATAACTGTCTGTAAGAACACTCCAAGAGCTGAAACAGTGATGAATAGTGATTGGACTGGCACAAAAAGTCCCTGAGAGTTCCTAATTGAAACTACTTCCCCTTTTGACAATTCAGTATTAAGAACTGACATTTCACACAGCTTGTCAAACAGCTGTGCAACAATAATTTCRTCTAAATCTAATTTTCTTACAAGAAAATCATGTGGTATTGTTCTTGAAGGCTTGCAGCACTTTGTCCTGATTATGCCTAGTTTGTTGGTTGAGTGAAACGAGATGGGCTGGATATTATCTTGTCAGGATAATTAATGCTGGCTTTTTTTTATCACCTTATTGTCTATAAACCTAAGTTTTGTAGGTATATTTTTTTTCTTTTCTGAGACCTAACAACTAAGCTGCTTGGGTGTACTTTATTCTCCCCTTCCTTAGAGTTTTTGCCATTCTCCAATCCRCCAGAATTACTCTTTCTTTTTGAACTTCTCAGAGATTTCTCTTCGATAGTTCAGTGATGGCTGAAGCCTCAAATATTTCTGAGTGAGATTGATTTGTTGATTGAGATTTTGATTTATCTATTTGTTTATTTCCTGTATATTTTTGTTTACATCTTCTGGTCTTCATATTTTGTGAGCATATAGTTAAGTATCTAGACTCAAGTTTTTTTTGTGTGACAGGAGTATTGGAAACATCAGGCTTATTCCTTTTCTCCTTCTTCTTTTGAAGTTTGCTTTTKCAGAAGACTTCTCTCTTTCACCTTTCTCTCATTTTTTTTCCTAATCTTCTCAATGGAATAACTTCACAACTTCAGATTCTTAACAAGTTCTTTTATGTTCCTTCTATTTCCCTGGTGGTTTCTCCTTCCTTTTGGAAGACAAAATACCATCCCTGGTGTGTTCAGAAAGTTGACATAAACTGTATAATAAAAACCYTTCCTGCTGCCTGATCCATCCTGAGGGTGCATCTGCACATTACTCCCATCAATACATAGACATGAATCTCAGGATGTTTGTGGAGCCTGGGGCTTGTGCTTGATTTTCAAGGTTAAAGAGGGAAAGAATGACTCCCTGCAGTACAGCACCGCTGGTCGTGGTTCCTTTTATCTTCATGCAGTCATTCAAGGGGACATTAATTCCCTCTGGCTGCTGCAGCTGCAGGCTTCAGAACCAGCAGAGGTGTTATTGATACAGAGGCAACACCTCCCCTTCCCTTGTCCTGCTCTTCTTGAACAATTTATTGCCCTTTTACAGCAAAATCCCAGTTCCACAGCACATCCCATTAATGCTCTAGTGCTGCTTCCATTATTGACCTTGTGCGAAGATTTCAACTTCTTGCAGCTGTTTTTCATTTTCATGGCATTTACATATCACTACCTTAGGTTCTTAATTGGAGGTTCCCTTTTTTCCTTTCCTATAATTCTGCTTTAATTTCCCAAGCAAATAGCTGGCCTGAGAATTTCAGACTTTCATAATATCTCTTTTTTTTGCCCATCTCTGTGATTTTTTTTGCTGTACCAGCCTAGCTTAGGGGTGCAATGTGAAGGATAGTTCTCCTTAATAGCATTTTATTTTTCTCAAACCTCCTGGATTCTCCAGGGTTAGAAGCATCAGCAATTCTTTATCTGCCTCTCCTGCCCAATAGCCTGTTGAAATCCTCCAGAGGGTTTCTGAATGTAGCTCCCAGATGAGTAATGGTGCTGAGGCTGGGTTTTAGGTATTTATTTGGAATCAAAGTATCTGTGTGTCAATATATGGTCCTGTGTAAGTCTCCTGAGAGGACACTGTCAGCACACTTGGGAAGTCTGAGGTTTGTGCCCAGTTCTCAAAGTTAAAAATAGTCTCAAACTTTCTGTAACACTTCTCAATATCTCCTTCTAAGTCTTCAGCTGGATTATTTCCCCACTGCCTGCATTTTTCCTTACACACTTTGCTTCTAATTAGAGATTCTTGGTACCAGTACTGAAAGGGAAAGAGCTCTCTTTTGCCTCAAATCACACTCCATGACTTCAAGTACCCTTAAGAATCTCTGCCACCTTCTTCATTGAGCACAAGTGCTGAAGTGACTGCCAAGCTGAAAAGTCTCAGAATAAGATCCAAATGAAATGTCTGGTCACCATAATCACAACTAGGACTGAAATGAGAGTTCAGCCATAATGCAGTCTAAATGCTGGGTTCATTTGGGGTGATGCTTTTTATTTTGGAAACACTTGGTTGCATTAACTTGTGCTGRTAGGAATTGAGTAGACTGAGTAAGGTACTGTCCTCTCCTAATTATTCCTCTCTTTTCTAGATACTTCTGTTTCTGGGATCAACACAATTTTTTTTTTAAATGTAGCAACAGTATTTGGAAACATGAAGGAAGACATRAATAATAATAATAGTCAATAAACTATTCTTAGAACTTATTGCTATACTTAATATTCTTAAATATTTGCTTATTTCACTTAATGTTGCAATTGCCAATATCCAAGAGAGATMCTACAGTATTTTATTGTAGAATTTGCATTATAAAAGCAAAATTCCTCCTAAGTCTTTTATATTCACATATTGTATACTTAATATTTTCCTCACAGCCTTGACTGGAGAATAGTTCATTTACTAAAGTTTTTTTTGGTGTGTATTCACATAGTTGTTCTGCTTTGCCTTGGGCTGTAGTTGTGTTTCCTTGATGGATGAATAGCTTTCTGTGTGGATAATTTGTATATCAGTTTGTAAAACATTTTCAGATCCTTTGGGAAGGAAAAGGTATTACACAAATCTTGGATAATGGATGCACGCATTATTGTACAACTGTCTGWTGCCTTTCATTAGGTAACATCTGCAGTGGAGGAGCAGGCTCTTAGCACAAAGTTCTGTGACAGCCCCATTTCATATTGCAGTRACAGCATGGAAAAAAGCTCAGTTGTCCAGTTTTACACAAAACTCTTCTCCTTCCCRTTGATGTAGTCATAAGTCTGTTGGCATGCTAAGATCTGCTCTATCCAATGACTGCTAATCAGAAATAAGAGTACTGAACAGAGAACAGGCTCTGCTGTTCTCCACTGTTTCCCCTCAGTGTTTTAAGGCATCCCAGAATTATGGTGGCCAGTGGAGTTGTCATTTTTAAACCCAAACTGTACAGTGTTAGAAGATTTCTGTAATTTTCAGCATAATGTAAGTACATGTAGGCATATCTCTGTTTCAAACGAAAACAATTTTCAATAGAAATTTGGTGTTTAATCCCTGTCAGCTTCATGAGGCTTGTTGGTTTACTTGTAGAGTGAATTGGAGCTGGATGGAAAATACTTCAGAGGAAAATCAGCCTACACAAATGAATTTTGAGCAAAAGAGTCAGAGGAATTATATAGATTTTTACAAGATTTTAGAATAGGAGAAGATAATAATTTCTATTGGCATTGGAATGTTTTCTCTCTGGCTGAAGTGAATTTAATCATTCAATCTGGGTAATTTTTAGTAGTAAGTGCCTAATCTGTGGAGGCTCTGTTTAACATCCCACTTGCTTCCTGCATCCCTCATGGTTAAGTATCTGTGACTCTGACAAGTCTTCCAGGAGTAGCAAGGAGATCTTGGATTCCTGAATGGGCCAATTGCATTTTTGTGAGCTGTGATTTAGGTCATAGCCTGGGCCTGCATATTAATCTCAGTTCTTTATCAGTTGTTCACCACGGACAGGGGAGCTTCCATTGCTGTCACRGAATATCCATGCAGATGAAGTTCTTTGAGGAACAGCTGCGTGGCAACCATCAAGCAGAAAAAGAAATCAGCCTCTCATTTGTGGTTTTAACCATGAGGCTACTCTAATGATCTTTTTGCTTTTTCTGGACTCATTTCTGATTTATACCTATATTAATAGCCTAATAGGAGAATTCTGAGTTCCCAGACCAGTCATTTGTTGACCAAATTTGAATTTATTTAATCTGTAAAATGTTGACAGATTTGCAAATATATATTTACACTGTATTTCTGGATTTATATATTTTATTACAAATATACATTAGGAGCATTTTAAAGGTGTGAACCTTAATTTTTTTCACYGTACAGGCTGATCTTGAGTACAAATTGTACTGTTATCTCCCTCAGTGTCAGGTGTGTCTTCTTAAGAGTTACAAAGTAAGCTGAAACCTTTTACAGGCAAACTCTGCTGTGACAGATTTTCATGGGTGAGGAGCTCTTAGAGTAACTTTTGCCAGGTTACAGTGCAATGGTCAGAGTATGGGAAATGCATGTTTCATAATCTAAGATCTAGTCTTGCCTCTTCCCAGCCTATTCTATGATTTGTATAACTGCTTTCTTGAGTAAAAATAGTGTCAGTAATTAGCAAGAGTAATTTTATATTATATTATTATTTATATTATAGCTGTTTCATGTTAGTGAACTGCTTGTGAGGTCTGGGTCTTTTTCTGGAAGCTGCCATTAGGATTTAAATGCCATTAMTACATTTGGATAGAGTTGGCCCACGGAGACTTTGGGAGTAGGTCAGGCCTGCCCTTTGAACTTCGAACTATTGTTAGAATATGCTGTTTGTTGGATAATGAGAGTTATTTATGTCTGTACTTGGTCTTGTTCTCTGTGTACTTTCATTGAAATATTTGCATGTGTATTTTAATAAGTCTTGTAACTTTCCTGCTGGAATATATTTGCATTTCTTTGTATTAACTCAGTGTTTGCATTGATTGTTTTATCTAAAACAAGACAAGGAGAGAAAAACATGAGTGCAATTTATTCACAAAGAAAATAGCTTTTCACTGAAGCAGGTGTTAGAATGAAATGTGTTTCTAAATGCAGAAGGTGCCTGGAATTTTCCCTCTATCAAAGAATTTCTTAAGAAGCAAAGTTCAAATATTCAGTTATTTAAAGTTRTAATTTTAAAAGCACTCTGTACAAAACCACAATCTGTCTGTTTTCCAGCTTTATGTGACTCAGAGTGGTTTTCTTCTGGAGGACTATCTTTAGTTTTTGCAAGCCCACAAATCCACTTAAAACACAAGAAAGGAACAATCATCTTAACTTTTCTTGGGTTTTGGTGACATKAGTTTGATTTTTAAATTCACCTTTATAATTTCAAGGATTTTTTTTTTTAGCCCACTTGCCAGAGCTTTAAAATGAGTCAGAAATCCATAATCAGAGTTTATTCATAAGATTTGATTTGAAAAAGCTATCGGCAAGCTCTCAAGCCATGACCTTGCTGCTTTCAAGTAAAGTCATCAGCTGGACTGCACAGAGGCCATGGGTGATGTGATGAGAGCCTTTTCCCTCAGTTTTCAGAGCCTGAGTGCTGAACTTCTTGGCTARATGTGATTGGCAGTCTTAATCTCAGCTACGGAATGACAGAATCMCAGAAAAAGCTGAGTGGGGAGGGACCCACAAGGATCATGAAATCCATCTCCTGGCCCTTCAGGAGCCATCCCCAGGAGTCMCACYGTGTGCCCTAGGGGATTGAGGGGATTGTCTAAACTCTTCTTGGACTCTGTCAGACTTGGTGCTCTACCAATTGACTTGATCAYGAAAAAACCAAAACAAACCAGACACTCTTTGAAGGAATGGCTGAGCAGGATGTAAAGGGTATAAGTGGCTTCTTATTTTTATGGGAATGCTTATAAATAGGAAGTATTTACACTTCRCTGCAATTGCACAGTAAAGAGAGCCATATAAAATATACAGAAAACAAAACTGGTGCAGGTTTGTTCTTTGAAACTCCACCACTGGAGCAGCAGCAGAGCCCAAAGCTGTCTGCCAGAGGAAGGGCCAGGACCTGCACTGTGCCAGTAAAGCTGTTCTTCTTTGTGGTGGCTGCTGCAGAGCAGCATCTGCTGACACAGGGCAGTGAAATCACCTCATCACCAGGGCTTTATCGTCACCAGGTTTTCTGTCTGTCCTGCAGCTCCCAGCCCATGTCCCAGGGCTCTGCAGGGATTAACACCTGGCACACCCGGGCAGCCCTTGGCACCTGGGCTGCTCCCAACATCACCTGAAKGGTGACAGGCCAACAGAGTGAAACCCCACCAGCGTTCCTTCAGGACAAAAGGGACAATTCCCCTTGCACGTGGCGTCCTGTGCTGTATTCTTTTTGCACATATGTCTGGCCCCTTTACTTTTCAAACAGTTTCCTGGCTTTCTGTCCAAAATTTTTACTGCACATTACTCTGCTGTGTCAACAGAACATATGTGTGGTTGAGTCATGGTGTGCTGCAAGCTGCAATGATTGGGTAATGCTCTGATGGAGCTGATACTCAGCTTATGTGGAAGATAAAATAATCATGTTGTGTTTTGAATCATGCACCCAAATCTCATGTGTGGAGATGGAGGAGGTTACAATGAGTCTGTAACATAAAAATGCCATTGAAAGGTGGTTAATATAAAAGAACTGATTCAGACCATAATTCTATGGCTTTCTGCATCTATTTCACCCAAGCCTTAGGTGCTTTTCCTGGTGATACCATGAGGTGTTTGGGTGAAAATGGTACAAGGACCACCAAAAACACTGTACAACTTAATTGCTTCACCCATATGGCAGCAGTTTTAGTACCAGCCTCCAGTTTCAATGATATGTCCTATTAATGGMTGAAAAATGTCTGTTCCTTTAAACAGCCCAGTCAAACGACTTTTAAACAGTAATTTGCTAAAAAAGACCTAAAGAAAAGTTGATGTGGGCATTCGTGAAAACTGGTGAATTAATTAAATATCACCAAAGCATCAATACTATAAATCAATCAATAAATCAATATTCAAAAATAATGATAAAGTTGAGATTGAGTGCTGTAAATAAGAGTATTAGCCTTGATTTTAGGAAGCTTTAAATAAGAATCATTGTGTACATAGCCAATTCCCCAGTCCTACCCCAAAAATACTTCTTTCCCATAATTCTAATTGATTTATGAAAACCCAACCCAGCGTGCACAACCTTGGTGAAGCTCATGCTGCATATCTCCTTCCATTAGAGTGATAAAACCTCACAGTGAATATATTGTTGATGAATAACCAAGCTTCAGCTAAATGACTGCTGATGTCTTTTCCTTCTTGATTAACAGTGGAAGTCCATCACAATGGGTCTTATTGAAAACAAGCTGAAAGTAATCTTGATTGAGACATGCCTATTCAAACCTTAAATCATTAGAATTCTTCAGCTTTGATGAGGGCCCAATAATTAGCTGAGTAGCAACAGACCTGTGCCATAAACAGCATGAATCAGAACATGTCTGCTTCTAAGACTTATTATTTGTATTACTGTAGCACCTAGAGGCCACAGGCAAAATCTGAGTCTCTCTGTGTTACACATTGCTCAGAGCAACAAGACCCCAGGTCCAACAGAATGCAGCCAAAACAAAGGATGTGGAGGCTGCTCTGTGGAAGTAAAGCAGGGCAATAGGCATGGGAGTGCACAGGATGCCACCTTTGCKGCCCTTTTTGCTTTTTCTTTGCATGGTGCAATTGTTAAAACAAAAAGAGACAGCAGCAGAGGGCAAGGAAGTAAAGGCACAGGGCTGACAGCAGCTGGGATGGGAAATAATGAATTATAAGCGAGAAAATAGRTATGTAAAAGGGAGATAAGTAGATATGTAAGGGAAGAGATGGTGTCAAGAGAAGCACAGGAACTCAGGATTCTGATGTTGATTCCTGAGCTGAGAGAAAGCAGCTGTGCAGTGAGAACAGTCTTGTACTTGGGTCTCATGCAGGGGGCTGTGTTGGCCCTCAGTGTYTTGCTGGAGAGGGATCATAAATTCAACAACAACAGGAGATTGAGTCAGTTAATTTAGGCAGTTCTCCTACTCTAGGCATCACCAATKATACTTGTATTGCTCCAGAGAGACAATAATTATTATTTAGACAATAATCAAAGATTATTTTCATTCTTTGGTAGCACTTTTTAGGCACGTGAACATAGTTTCCATATCAGCTCCCAGTTTTCTTTCCTTAAGACTAACTAATCCAGGTTATTTTCTGTTTTCCTTTGGAGCATGTGCTGGCCACACTTCTGATTCTCCTTGCTACATTTCTGTGCTGCTGTGCATTCCCTGTCCTTGGCTCCTGTATTCAGCAGCTGCCCTGCCAGTACTGGCAGGAGCAAATGGAAATGATGCTGGAGAAACAGTTTAGTGGAAACTTGTTTTAGTTTTACTTAGATGATATTTTTCTCTGCCAGATGAAACTGTCCTGGAAGACGGTGCTGGAAGCCCTTGTGACTCAATCTAGGTGACATTCACTGCTCTCCTGCTGACAGGCTTGTTAGCCTGTTAAATCAAGAAATTAGGTTTGTTTGACATGATAAACTCTTGACAAATTAATGGTAGCTATTAGTCATCATCTAGTTTTTGTCTAGGTGCTTGCAAAGTTTATTTCCTTTGGGTTTTTTGTGCCTCTTGACTGGTGGAGTCAACACAGCAATGGGTGATRGTGGAAGGTGGAAATACTCAGTTCTCTCTATTCTGTGGCTGCCTGGTGTGTAGTTCCTCAGTCCCATGTCATCCTCCTGTCCCTTTTAAAACAGTTCCCACCACAGGCTGAAWTCTTGGATCTCTGTCACTGCTATTAATTATGCTCACCATCCAGTCAGAATTGACCTTTCTTGTAAGGTTTGATGCAAAATATATTAAAAATGATCAAAAGCTCCTCTCACTGTGTGCTGACAGCTTTCCTTCTACCTCTCAGCCTGAGAGACCCRGGCTGACTGAGAGTGCTGGGGCTCTCTGCTGCAGCCACACGTTCCCATCCCAGTGCTCCATCTCCTGCATGGACRCAGTCCTGTGCTCTCCATCCTCCTGAGTGCTGGGGCATGAAACCAACCTGAATGAAACCAACCAAGCAGCCCAGCCCAAACCTGGGTGTTCCACCTGCTTGGGCTTGAGGTTCTTTTCTCTTACAGAGGCTTGTGTTCACTATGTCTTTAGTCAGGCTCTGTCTTCACAGTTCAACCATTTATTTCTTGATGGTCGGAATCAAATTGGAGATGGTCTCCTTCATTCATCCTTACATAGAACACCCCTTGAAGCTACCTGATGATTTGGACACAGGATCCCTATGGTCTTCCCTGATGTTCTCGTTTTTCCCAGTTCCATATCAGGACCTCCTTGGCTGAGTTCAGCTAAAATGGTCCTTGGAACCCCTTTCCCAGCCTTGGGCTTCCCAAGACGAGTGTCTTGGCGCAAACCACGGTTGTGATGCCCCATGCCGAGCTTCCCGGTCCGGGGCTGGCAACATTCTTTGCGGCAGAGCCGGGGAGGTGCGCCTTTGGCTGCTGGAGCGCTTGGCGGGGCTGGACAGCGGCGGGGCTGGACAGCGGCGGGACAGCTCCTGCCCTGCCAGCAAGTCCGGAGCTCTGGCACCAGAAGCTTTCCAGCAAGCGAGCAGCGTAGCTGGGCTCCTTCACCCTTTCCTGCCCTTTATCCCCTCTGCCGCTTCCAGCGGGCAGCAGCGGCGGGGCCGGTCCCCGCGGGGCGGTCGCGGGGCGGTCTCGGCCCCGCCGCAGCCGGCAGCGACGCCCCCGTGGCGGGGGCGCGGATGGTCTCTCCCG
>JACDOX010000036.1:4734068-4788006 GCA_014549065.1 Cardinalis cardinalis
TTTAGCCTTCGCTACTCCCGTGCATTGAGCGGGACGCGGCATCACCCTCTGAAGTTGCATCCCCTGGGCTCGTCCGCGCAACTCCGAGCGCCCGGAGGGGCACGGCGGGGCCGGGCGCCCCCTGAGCTCCGGCGCGCCGGGCACTGCGGTAGCGGCGCTGCCGCGGCGGCGGCTCCGCGCCCCCCGCCCGTCCTCCTCTTTCTCCTCCTCCTCCTCCTCCTCCGCCGCGCCACTTCCAGGGGAGGCTGGTGTCATGCGGCTGGCGCCGAGGGAGGGGTGCCCGGGGCCGCAGCAGCAGTGAGAGGCGCCGCGCCGAGCCCCTGCGATGACAGCCATGAAGGAGCAGCCGGCGCACCCGGGCGGCAGGGGGAACCCGCCGCCGCCGCAGCCCGACCAGGTGCGACCCGCGGCGGGAGGCGCCGAGGGGCCGGGGATGGACGGGGATGGGGGCGGCCGCCGTCCCGGAGAAGTTGTGCGGAGCCGGAGAAAAGTGTGCGGGAGGGAGACGGGGGACGCGGGCGCCCTCGGGGCGGTTCGGCCGGGGGTGAACGGAGAGCCCCGCGGAGCTGTCTCGGGGATGCGCTGGGGCCGCCCTGAGGGGACCCAGCCCCGTCCGGACCCGCACCGGGGCTGGGATGTCGGTCAGCAGCGGGTCCCGCAGTAGTTTGCGCTCCGCTTCCCCGCGAGTTGCGCCGGGGGAGCCGCACGGTGCGGGGGATGCTGCCCTGGCCGCGGGGAGCCGCGGTGGCACCGCGGGAGCGGCCGGGCTGGCCGGCGGTGCGGGGCGCTCCTCATCGCCGCCCGCTCCGCTCGGGGCGGGCAGGGAGCGGCCCCGAGGCCGGGGAGGTTCCCCGGGGGGATTTTGGCAGCGGCCGGGCGGCGGTCACGTCCCTTGGCCCGGCGGTGCCGCCCCGTGGGCCGGCGGGGCTGGGGCTGGCGGGCTGCTCTCGGTACCGGTGTCTCTCGGCAGCGGCTCGCTTCGCGTCTCGGGCGGCATATGAGACATGGTACCGGGGAGCGGGCGGCATATGAGACATGGTACCGGGGAGCGGCCGAACTTGGATGTCATCCTCACAAAATCGAAGTTTTCATCACCAGATCGCTGCGCCCGATGCTCCCGGGCGACAGGATCTATGGAAGGCACCGAGAGGGATGGGGCTGTCCCCGGGGGACGCTCCGGCAGCCGGGGCGGGGCGGGGGTCCTGCCGGAGCCGGAGCATCCACCTGCCCTCGGCAGCCGGCGGGAGAGCCCCCGGCAGCGCTCAGCTCTCCCTCTCCCCCAGGCACMTTAAAATTCGCCGACTCCAGCGGAGGGGGTTTTTGCACATCATCACATCGTCCGTGCGCGCCGCTTTTGGTTCGGAACTCCGGCTCGCTGAACGGGCTGGCAGGACGTGGGCAGCTGCATTTCACGTTTTCATTCTCTGCTACATCCATCCAAAGCTGAGCTTTCCTTCGGTACACTGGCATTGGGTGAAAAGCGCCAGCAGTGGAAGCTGCTGGGCTCAGATCTGCTTTAGCAAACCCGGGTCCTGCAAGCACAGCCAGGCTGCACGCTCAGGTCTGAGGAGTCTGTCCAGAATCACTGAACCCATTCATTTAAATAAATTTATGCTCTGCTCTCTGCTCAAAAAATGTATGCACTATGGCACATTTTCGTGTAATGCTGGTAAAATAATCAATTTGATCCTTCTTGAATAAATTAATTGCATAAGTTACATGATCTGAAATAGATGGGTAACTTCCACCAGTGCTTAAATTCCATGCAAATAGTAGAATTTATGGAAAAGTGAAGATCATTTTAAATAGGCTCAGAGGTTCATGGAGCTCATAAATTTCAAGGACATTGTTTTTCTTTAGAGGGATACWGCTATTAGGTGTAATAAAAAGTACTTGAACTTAACCAATCTCTATTTCTTTATATTCAATTCAGAGGCATTGAATTGGCAATTGTTGTTGGAGGTGGAAATCTTTTCAAAGCAGGATTAATATTGTGTGAGAAAAATTACYAGTTTGACTGCTTTTTTAGGTTGTAATGAGGAACAGTAGTAAGATATCAATTTAAAGCACACTAAATATTAAGAGTTTAATCCTAAATATAGAAATATGACTGCCTGAGTGCTCTGGAGTTTCAGCCTCTCTCAGTGGTGGAAGTGGCAGCCRCTGGTTTGTCTGTGGGCCTGGCTGAATGAAGTGTAGGTGGGAAGTCCTGTATGTTTGGATTGGGTTTTCAGACCAAGTTTGATTATATTGATTAAAGTTGATGTTGAATCAGCTTTGGTTGCCTGTTGTCTTAGGTGCCAGGGACACCGTGCAGTATGTAACAGCATGTCATGCAAAATGTTGCTTTTAGTGGATAGCAAGTCTTCCTATGGGTTTGAATGCCCATCATAAGGATAGAGGTCTGAATCCTGCAGTGGCTCTGTGCAGAATGAGGTCAGGATTGTGGATGTCCATTCGTACACCTGTGCAGCAGCCAAGATCCATGGGACACGCTCAGCCCTGGGSAGGGCTGGAGCAGAGGCTGTGTCTGACTCCAGGTTTGTGCAGGAAACCATTCTTAGTGCAGCAGTGGGATGTGGCTGTGATCCTGACAAAAGAATATTACAGTTTCAAAGCTTTCTGTTGGCTTTTCAGGGTTGCTCTTGCAGAGTTGGTGCTGTGATGAGCATGGGGGGGGGGGGATGAAGAAAAGAGGTTCAAATGTTCACTTGCTTTTCCACACCCCACAGCACTTCCATGGGCTTGTTCAYAGGGACAATGCATCCTTCTTGGGGCCCTCAGTAAATCCATCTCTGTGTACTCAGGTTTCACATTGCRTGTTAGTGAGCTCGTGTGAACTTGTAGTGTCACTGCATTTGACACCTGGGGTTTATTGACCTATTTATAACAAGGAGGTGTCTGCTCTCAGAAGGGTTTCCTGAAGCAGCAGGGCCAGCACATCTTTTCTGGTGGAGAAGTAGAAAGTCCCAGAAAAAATAAGGAGTTGTACCAAGATCTTCTAAGTGTAAATCTCTTTCCTGCTTCCCAAATCTGGTTTTACAGACTTTTCTGAGAGCAGTCATACCAAAGGTGAAGCATTTCTGGTAAATGTATAGGCTTGTAACACAAGATGGGATTTCAAATCACAGCAGGCTGATGCTGGGATTCTCCGCTTTAAATAAAAGCTTGGATTGACTGACTGAAGCATCCACAGCCATCACCTTATGAATAATTGGATACAATTTCATATCCAACACTTCCTCTGATAGTACTTTTAAACCAAGGCTCCCCTGGGACAAGGCATCCAATAACAACTTCCATTAACAGTGCTAATGATGTTTTGGCATTGGGTTTGATAAATTAGCCAGATTTATTCTCACCTCACTGCTGAATGATGAGTCATATTTATTGCAAAAATTACAGTTTTATGTTCAGGTGATATATCTGCAGAAAGGAAAATAGCTRTAAATTATCTGTATTTCTGGAATGCTCTATCCAAGTGCTCAGCACTGTGACAGGAGTTAGTGTGGCTCCTTCAGTTCCCCTTAGAGGACCAAAAGGAGTGTTTTTCATCTTGTAGCTCTTAAGAACTGTCTTGGGGTCTTGGACAATGATGTTTAGTGATCTTTTTTAGAAGACACAACCATTTGGTAGTCAGTGGACACAACATATTTGAAAAATATAATGTACCTGAATGACTTGCTAGGTGATGAATGTTTCTGTCTTTGCAGATGAAAAACTGAGATAATTCCTCTAGGTATTACCTTTGTGAGGCTTCAGTCTGTTTACAATAAGTCAGATGATCTACACCACCTGGTGCTACTTGCTGTTCTTTGTGTGTGCACAAGACAGACCTTTAAAATTTATAATCATTTTCCCCCGAGTCTCTTTTACTCTCCCAACCTGATGTCTTTTTAAAATTGATTTTAGAACAGAAAAAAGTGGAGTTTTTTTGTCTGTTTGTTTTTGTTTTGATTTGGGATTKTTTGTTTGTTTTGCTTTTGGTTTTTTACTGTATATAATTTTAGAATCTACTACATTATTCTTCTTAAACAGGCAAGGTCAAATCAGATGTTGTGTTGTACTAAATCGGGACATTATTTGGTAAGCATTTAAATTACATGTTTAGTAAAAAACCAAGGACAACTGGCTACCGTTTGATTGACTGTCTTGATTTCAGGAGTTGACTTTTTCTGTCTCAGGRCCAGATTTGGTGGTCACCAAAAGAGTGGCACATTCTGAAAGTACATCTGAATAAAAGACAATTATCTGTGTTTTATTTTTTTTTTCAGTGACTAAGGCCAAAATAATTTCTTTTTTTTTATGTCTTTCTTCATTGTTTTTCTTCTTTTCCCAAAACGAGACTGATCTTGTAGTGGAAAAAATCACTGATGGATAGCTGTGTCTATATTGCCCAGAGCAATATTCACCTCARTGAGGTTTTATCAAGGTGAAAGGGCTCTCCCTTGCCCCACTCAGGTCAGGTTGACCTTGGTGGGTCAGGAGGAAACTTGAACTGTTAATCACATACACACAACAGTTCCAGCCCTTGAAAGATTCAGTCAGGTGGTCAAGTTC
Organism: Cardinalis cardinalis; assembly: GCA_014549065.1. Classification (NCBI taxonomy): domain Eukaryota; kingdom Metazoa; phylum Chordata; class Aves; order Passeriformes; family Cardinalidae; genus Cardinalis; species Cardinalis cardinalis. The sequence continues at coordinate 4,738,629 of JACDOX010000036.1, forward strand.
ATGTCCCCCACTCCTGTTTGTGTGCAGAGCTGGCTTCAGGCTGAAATAAGAAATCCAGTTGTAGGGAATAATCCAAAGTGACTTTGCATTTTTCCTGCTTTCCAGCCTGGTGGAACTTTCACCTTGCTTTGTTTTGTGCTTTACCCAGCTTACTGCTTGCGACAAGGTTCAACACCATGTCACAAACAGTAGGTAAGAAAAGCCAATMGTAGTGGTGAAATAAGGTTATATCATTATTCCCTGAATATTTCATAAAGAGTTATTGTTTGAGTCTTAACTTAAACTTTTAAATTCTTTTTCTTACACCCTRTAGAGGCCACACTGTATCGTTGCTGGATCCAGCAAGGGGGATTACAGGCTTGCAGTTTCTGTTGAGTGTGTGACCAGCTTCACAAGAAGCTCATAGGAAAATGTATTACCTGTGGTGGTTGTAATATTGTTCAGGATTTAGATTCTAGAGGATGTGTCATCTTTCAGATAGCACATGTGGCCTTTACTCCCTTTCTCTWTGCCTGTGACTGTTTCCATGTAGTTCAGCTGTGTACTGGTGCTGGTGATTGGCACAGAAAGCCTGAAGCTTGTCTTCCAGCTTCCCTGCAGTTCTTGTCTTCTGCTCTGAGCTCTGTGGGGCAGGGGTGAGCAGGATCTATCTGTTTTTGGTGAGATGTTCCTGATGGTAATTGATCAGCAGCATTGTCTGKGAGACCTGGTACCTGCTCTGAGTATGTGCACAATCTCGGGGAGCTTGAGCCACACACATTTTCCAGCATCTGCAGAGCACATGTGGAGGTATGATATTTTCTGAAAAATCCCTTTGCCAGGATTTTTCTCCTGAGAAGCCTCAGAGGAAAAGAAAAACAATAATTATCTGCTGCTGTGGGATGCAACAGGTGCATCTTTGATTGGTCCATGTGGTTGTTTCTAATTAATGGCCAATCAGTCCAGCTGGCTTGGACTCTCTGAGAGTCATGAGCTTTTATTATTATTCCATTCCTTTCCTTTCAAGCCTTCTGATTAAATCCTTTCTTCTCTTCTTTTAGTATAGTTTTAATATAATATATACATATAATAAAATAATAAGTCAGCCTTCTGAAACAGGGAGTCATATTGTATTAGCTGTTTTTATAAACCCTGTGTTTTTTTCCAGCATCTTCCAATTGAAAGTATTGCTTCAGGCAAACTATTTTGATAATTAACAAGAGGGAGGAACTCTTTACCAAACAGTGATGCTGTTTGATGTTATTCTCAAATTTGAAACCCATCATTTTAGCACTTTTTAATAACTTGGAAGCATATGCATGTGTTAGTGACACACAAATGTGACCACAGACTCTCTTCCCATTGAAGAGAGTAAATAATGCAATAAGTGATCCCTAGAGGGAGTGTCATTGTTGTTGTGTTGTTTTGGGGTTTTTTTTTAATAACTAATAGAGTTTTGAGATTTTTCTGACCTATGGAAGGACTTGTAGGTGTACAAATTTGCATTTCACATATTTTACTTTCTTTTACATTGCGTCTCAAGACACAGGTAGTCTCACCTGCTGCCACACCTGCCTGTGTCCTGCCAGCAGGTACCTGTAACTCGTTGGCACTGTCTTTGTGGGTCTTGCAGGACCTGTGTCACATTTCAAGTCGATGCATTAGTCACAAAATCTCGGATGTCTCAAGCTCTGTCCCTTTCCACTTTAATCRTGCACTTCTTTTCCGCTTCACTCAGCTGCATCGAATGATGTCCGTGAATATATGATAGTAAAAAGAACAATGCTGATGGTGACTGATGATGATAAATTACTGTATTTATCCATTAGGAAGGACATTGGATGACCTACAGATCTGAGGCTGAAGCTAAGAGACCTTTTTTAATCTTTCTTAACACTGCTGGCACAGCCACATAACTTATTACGTGTTATTTATGTGGAGAATCTGTAAATAGTTTTGACCGGTTCTAAGATAAAATAGATAAGATAAAACCCCTCTGGCGTTTGGAGGATATTGCCTAAGAAAATCAATTAGGGAGTATTAAACAATGTGATAATTTAAGGAAAGTAATGATTCTATAAAAGCTTTTGGGGGCATATTTTAGACTGCCTGGGGCAGTATTTGCAATTTGCAGTTCCTTTGGGGAGGAAAGAAAAGCATTTTGTAGCCTTCCAAAAAACAAAGCGGGCCCATATTGGAGTTTTATTTTTGAGAATATGGAGAGAATTCCAATTGCCAGTGGGAAAACTTGCTTGAAGTGCTGGGCAAGTGCAAGAAAGTAAATCAAACACTGCCAGTGTGACTGATCATTCATCCCCAGTGTTTGTTCTCTCTGCTCCTGGCAGTGCAAACACTGCTGRCCTCCCTTCCCCCTTTTCCATCCTAAGCTTTCAGAGCCTGGTTAAATCAAAGCATTTAAGGTATATGCTGGGGGAGTTCTTCAGAACAAGGATTTGAGCATAAGTCAAACTAATTATGAGTGACAGTGTGCTGCAGTTTTGAGTCTTAAGGAAGAGCTGTTCAAATCAGTGGTCTAATAACAATTCTAAATAAAGATGTAATTGTTCTAAGTCAGTGCAGTTCCAGAAGAGTCCCTTGGCCTGCAGGAAGTTGTTGGGAAGCACRTGGTAGCATTTCCTGACTGATCCTGATGAATTTTGTCTTGCACCTTGGAGCAGTTTCAGAGTTGGATTCCCGTGGGATGAAGTTAAAGAAGCTGATSTGCTCCAGGAGCACCCGTGGGGTACACCAGCTCTCACTGGGTGTTGGATCAGACTGGAGCTGGTCCATGAAATACAGCAGGTGTGCAAATCGGGTCCTTTGCTATGGGAATAAACCATGCCAGACTCCATTTTCTTCATGCAGGAAAAAACCCTTTTTTATTCACAGACTTTTACAGACTTTGTGTGTGACTCCAGTTGGTTGGTAGCTTTCTTGCCAATTACTTTATTGATTAGTGATTAGTAATTGGTTAGTATTTTACTTGTCTATCAGATCTCTTTATTCTTAAATTGTTGACATGTTTTCTTCACTGGTTCTCCTGGGATAGATTTAATGTTTATGCAGGTGTTAGTTGTTTTTCACCCAGGAATAAATTGTTGTGTTAATGAGCTGTTGACACCAGGATTGCTTTCACATGGGAACTTGAAAAGTGCCAACTTGCCAGGCTAGCCACTGATCTAACAGAGCAGGCCTGATTTTATGAGGCCTTTCTTTTATAATTTTTCTACCTTACTACAACGCTTACCAGGTATGGCTTTGCAGTTCTGCTGCTCTCTCTTTGCTACACAAATGTAACAAATACAGAAGGTGGTCAATACGTGCATATATTTAAAAGCAGCTGTATCATTTTGGTTTGTTTTTTTCACTTGGCTTAGGCCAAGTGATACAATTACATTGCGTGACTTTGTTTTTTTCATTGCAACRCTGGATCAGTTTCTTATGTGCTTGTTGGTATTTGTTTGCTATTTTTCAAACATTCCAGTGTTCATTGCCTCCCCAGTCAGGACAGAAATATAGTGACATGAATAAGTGAGTTACAGGTGGTGGAGAGGTCTCAGTTTCACTGAGATGCTTAAGAGGACCACTCAGAATCTGAAATAGACAGCAGGAAACAAAAGGATTGTTTATAGTAGTGTRTAAACAAAGGGTTTATAGAGGAGGTTTAGAGATCATATGATCTTCTGTAGCTGAGATTTTTTTCCTAGCTCTGYATAGAGGGATGTATCTGAAAGGGCTCCACTAACTTGAAAGAGAATGGAGATTATGAAATTGGAGGTTAAAAGCCCTTGTTSTGTTCTTGACTGCTTGCAGAATTTCTGTGTGATTTAGGTAGGTCCTTGAAGGCTGCACTTTCAGAAATAATGCCAGTGTTTGAGCTGTGTTATTGTTTTGGGAATTTGAAATGTCAGAGTTGCCTGTGATGGACCTCCAGTGCCTGTTTAGGGAAAGCTGACTGCCTTTTAAAATGTTACTGAGCAGTGCCACGGGGAGGGGGCTCACGTGTGCTGSTCTGTTAGTAGCACAGTGGCTCACTGATATTTGTGTACTTCTGTGAGAAAAACACTAAAATTTCGGAATATCCTCCCGATCCAGAGGAGCTGCAGGAAGGTTGGTGTTGTTGGTAGTTGTCTAAGGGTCTGGATTTCTGCCCTTCAGGCAGGACCCTGAGATGATATGAAATGTAGTGGTCACAGTGTTGTCATTTAGGGCGCAGTTGCTGCTCCCAAAGTGTAGCACTCCCATGTGTCTGTGCTTGCTGTGCCAGTGGAACAGCCCCACGGGTGCCTGGGATAACACAGCCTGAGGGGTTTTGGAACTTTGGTTATTACTCACCCTCAAGACCATCTCTGCAACCTGGAAATTCCAGGGGGAAGATTTTCTATTTTTTTTCAATAGAGATTGTGTTTGTGAATGGAGTCTCACATGAGAAATTTTTTGTGGAGACTGCATTAGACTGTATTAGAGACTGTATCCCTTCTCCACCAATTATTCCAGGAAACTGGTAAATAAAGAGCATACCWAGGAATGTTGGGTATGATCCAGTTGAGCTTTCAGTGATTATCTCTGAAGTGGTTCATGGTGTTAAAATCAGCATTTTTTCTGCATATTTCCATGATTTTGGGTAGAATTAGTATTACCTGTTTGTCTAACCCAGCAGATTTGGGCTGCAAATTCCTCCTCAGTTCTTGCTGCCAGCACAATCCAGTGTGACTGAGCTGAGCAGGAGGGACTCTTAATCACTCACCTATTTGTCAGTGATCTGTGGATGCTGAGGGCCCAGCACTGAGTGTTGCTTTCACACCACTGTGAAAGCATTTCCATCATTTCTAGGAACTTGAACTTGCACTGGTAATAAGGAGGAGAGGAGCAGCACATCAAAACTGTCAGCAAATTGCAACAAACCTGAGAGGAACAGGTTTTTTTGTTTGGTTTTTTTTTTTTTGCCTGTGCTGTGCTCAGTGTGCTCAAGTAGAGTATGGAGTAATGAGGCAGGGTCACATTTACATGGAAACACTTCCCCTAATGAGGGGAATGGTGTTATCTATTTTACTGTAGTGGATTTCCATTAAAAGCAGGACTTCAGCACATCCACCATCTAAAATGTGGGCTGGGACAAGCTTGGTGGAAACAAGGCACATCACATAAATAGGAGGGATGGGAKGGATGAGGTGGAAATCTCTGGCTGTGATCAGTTAAGGGAGAAAACAGACACAGTGGAAGAAATCCCTGCCAGGTGCTGCTCTGCATTGCAATCCAGTGCCTGATCTTGCACAAATCATAACARGAAACAATAGGTACATAAAATGGAAAAAGGGAAAAGGAGAGTGAAATGAGGAACATATTTTTCAAGGCAGGCAATTTAACCCTTGGGATAGAAATGCTGAGGTAAGCTTTGAACTCTGCACCTTTTGATGTCTTAAAATGAAAAATGGTTTCCAGAAAGATGCCCAAGCAAAAATTTTTTGCCCTTGGGTAAAGGTRGTATCCCAGGGAAGTGTAATGGGTTGCAGTCTAGAGGAGATGGAGTGATGTGGATTCCTTGGTGAATCAGTGAATCACTGGGAGTTTTACAATTGTTGGTCGTCGATACAAATGAATCCTACGAGATACAAAAACAAACCTTTATTACAATCATCTCTCTTTTTTTCCCCCTTTCTGCTGCTTGACAATGATGGAAAGTTCCTCCTTTCCTTTTTATGTGCTACTGTAAATCTTTGTTGTAATAGGAAAGGAATAATAGGTTATCTTATATCTGAGCTAAAGAGAGCTTTTCTTGAAGAGCTGCAGACTAAGTATGGAATTCTACTGATTTCCATGCAGCACTGGACAAAACTTAATATAAATTTACTCTGAGGTCTGAAAGCTGYAGCTGTGACTGTGGAAAGGATTTCAAAGGCTGCACTTTGAAAGGCTGGATGTGGTCAGCATTCATCCATGACCTGGCATTGGCTCTCATGCCAGGACCTTGATCTGCCTGTAAGTGCTATGCAATTTTTTTTCTTTTTTTTTTTCTTTTTCTTTCTTTTTTCTCCTTGAGAGTGCAAGAATTTGGGTTGTACAGCATCTCACTTGCTATAAAGAATTTGAGGAAAGGATTTTATTTTTTTTCCCCCTTCTTTTTTATCACATATCCTTTTTATTGCAGTGAAAGCAACTTGATGTGTGTCTTCCTTGTGAATGTGCAGTATGGTGGTTGGGTTAAAGCAGGCACAAAACCACAGCAGCACCTGTTTGGTGGCTTTAGCAGGTCCATGTTGGGCTGTGCACATGCAGTAGTGTCCACCCTGCTCTAGTGGAGTGACTCCATCTGTTTGGTGGGTGTCACTTGTTCTGTAGCTCAGGTTTTCCTCCCAGCAAGTCTCGTTTTACAGCTGGTGTGTTGGGACTCACTCYTGAGACACTGCACATGGGAGGCAGCCAAAGTCTGTATTTAAAAGTATTTGTAGAAGCAACATTTAGTCACTGAAAATGAGTTAGCTGGTTCTACAAAGGTTTTTTGATTTAGCTGACAGATTACTGAGAGGCTTTTGCCCTTAAGGAGTTTCTTGAGGTTCTTGGTGTGGAAAAAGCTGTGYTTTGAGATTAAATTATTCAGGTGTTTTTCAAAGTAATTAAGGCTTCTAGCATTTAATGTTTTATGTATGCAGGTTAAAAATGAAGGTTGATTAAATCACAACAWAGGGAAGTTTATTCACCAACGACAGACAGTAATGTCTCTTTTGTGACTGGTGGAATGCTGTTGAGCCCACTTCATTACACTGAATATTGAACCATTATATTAGTGCCATTTTTTCTAAGTGATGGCATTGTTAAAAAGCAGGCAGTAGAATTTGATGCAGTACAGCCCTGGCTGTGCTAAGTAGTGCAGAATACTTTCTTTTTCTGTCAAGCATCTGATTTATAGACAATTTTTCAGTTTGTGTTTTTGAAATGGCCAGGTGAGCTAYACAAAACTCAGCAAGACCAGGAGGCAGGCCAAAGTAATGATTTTCTTGTTGGAAAGTAATAGACATGCCAGTATAGCATGTAATAACAGCAGGTTTTACAGAGTGCTGCAGAACAGTGGGAGTGTGAAACACATACGTTACATAAATTATCTGTGCTTCCATTTCTGCAGAGTTCTGGGCCACTGTAACTCATTCATGCTTTCTTTTGGCTTGGTTTTTTTCTTCTTTTTCCCCTTTTTTTTTCCAGTCACTGAGAGCATCAATGCATGAACTCCTTCAGACTTTTATAAACTTTACCTGTCTTACCTCCTCTGGATTGAGTCCCTTGTCCTTTGGGWACCTGTACTTGCTGTTCAGGAATCAGTGAATGGTCTTTGAAATCCAACAGCAAATCAGACCTCACTGTTGCAGGTTCCAGTGCTGTCTCTCATTATCCTCTTTCCCATCAGGAAAAACAAAGAAACRCCTAAGACACAAATTTATAACATCCCCTATGTGCTGTGTCAGTGTGAGACAGCTCATCTGGGCAAGTGTTTATTAATTATTCCTAGTCTGCTTTGTAAAGGGCTACTTCCATAATAACACTGAGGTTTTGTACTCTTCTGATAGAGTTCCTTGGTCATTGTGAAGATCTGGAGACATATTTTGTCCATATTTTTTTTTGGTCCATAATTTTCATCCATGATTTTTGGATATTTCATGTGAGCACGCAATAAGGCACCTTGTCTTGTGTTCTCATTCCTGTACTCTCAGCTTACTCCATGCATTGTAACAGCTTGTTATTCTGCCTGGGATCCCTCCAGTTTCTCTTTCACAGCTTCCAGGGAGGTCTGGGGCCTCTCCCAATAATTTCTGTAAAAAATAAAAAAACAAAGTTGCTCAAAATTATYCGTGCAAAGCTTAGAAAGGGCAATGCATGTTAGAAGAACCCTGGTTGTTGCAGAGAGAGACATTTCAAGAGTGTAAATCCTTTAAATTTCYTGGACATTTGAGGCAAATCCATGAAAAACTAGTGAGCTCTGTGAAGTATCTTAAGGGACCCTTAAGCTTCCACTGGTCCTGGAGAAAGCATAGTAATAGGTGTTTTTTAATCAGMAAAGGTTTCACATTTTTGTTCCGCTGAGATGGAAATTTCCTGATGATATTAATAGACTTTTTCCACATGGGAAAAGATTCTCCCTTTGTTTTTGCCCTACCTTGCATAAAGCTGTTTTTATATTTCATTTTAATCAGTTTTTTTAATTATTTTCATCCCATCAGAGAAAAGGAATGTTCCTATGGAGATAACATTTTCATGTTGTGAAAGTGTTTTCAGTAGTAATTCTCCTGCAAGTCGACCTGGATGAACCAGTGACACTGCAATGCCCCTTCTGGTTTTTTTTCCCTTTGTGTTTTGTGCACAGTTTCATTGTTATTCCTGTCTCTGTGACTCTTTTTGCTACAAGAAAAATTCCTTGTCCATTGTCATAGGGGTCCTTCRTGCACTTTATGGATTTAGTTTTTAGTAATACTTATGAAAAATAAGTCTACTTTCTGATCATGCTACAGTCTTCTGAGACTTGGAGGTGTCTGTGCCCTACCTTGAAGTGTTTGAAAACAGCTCTCAGTTATCAAGATTGAACATCATTTGGGACAAATCAGAAGTTAGWTGGCTTTTAAGATATTGCCCAAAGGCAATGCATTCAGCATGCAGCCTTCTCTGATGTACGGGAAGCACAAAATTTGAGTCGCCAGAAATTCACCTCAAGCATAAAACTTCTAAGTAAAAACAGGACTTGGAGGGTGACAAGAGGTTAATCTGGGTGAGGGTGAGTTGTTTTCACCAAGAAAAGCCTGTTCCTTTATGAACAGCTGAAGGGCTCTTGGTACAGAGGCTCCCAGCTCTGAATCTGTCAGAGTCACTGAAATATCCCATATTTTTTAGTGTACAGGGTTGTGGAACCTTTCATTATTTCTCTTCAAAGCAGCTACTGGTTTTTTGAGGGCTCAATTCTTCAGCTGCATGGCACCAAATACTTTGTTTCTGTGGTTTTGTACTTCAGTAGTTGTAGTTCAATTCTAAGAATTTCTGAAAGTTTTATTTATATTGTGACAGGGCTTCATTTGTCATCCAAGATGGAATTGCAGTTGGGACATTGAGGGAAACAAAGGCATTTTTTGCAGTCTAAATAGATAGGATAAGTATCAAGAGGATGGAAATTAATACTGTTATCTCCATTTTCCATTTTTCTGTTTCACTTTTTCTAGTGATACACCTGTGAAATAAATAGAAACAAAATAYAGCTGTGAATTGGTGTGATTTGACAAAGCTACCARCAGTTTACATTGGCTGTCTCTGAAATGGGGAGAGAGTATTTCCAGAYAGACAAGAAGAGAGGGAAGAGTGTTTCATTCTCTTGAAGTGATTAGATTTTAAAAAAAATCACTACATAAACAGAATATTTGCAAACAATCCCATCAAGTTGGAAAAAGAGGCAGCAARTTTGTGTATTAGGAAAGGAAGTAACTGAGGGTATCTCTGATTTGGCTGGAAACATTTAACCAGAACTGTAGGACTATTTTCATTGTGGCCCTTCGTGCTCAAGGACTTTTGGTGAGTATTAATAATTCTATGCATATAATGAAGTAATTTAATTTAATATCTTTAGCATACCATATAGTGACAACTTCAATCTGCTGCAGTCTGTGTTATAATTACTTGTATATCCTGACTTGGAGAATTGATCCTGAATCTACTGGAGAAGTTCCTGTTGTTTGGGCCATGCCAAGTGTTGAGCTGCTGTGGTCCTGCTTTGCTATAGTGCCCCAAAACCTTGGGGATCAGACCCATAACATGGACCAGTGAAGGTGGAGGCTGCCAAAAGCCTCTGGAAGCAGTAATTGGAAGATGAGCCACGTGGTACTTCTGACAAGGATTGTGAGTGCATTCATCCCATTTCAAGTCTCTGACATTGACTTCTTCTCCCCTTTTTGGGTTCGTGCCCAAAGAGTCTTTCAAAAAATTGTAAAGAGTCTAATTCTGGAAGAAGCATAATGGTTTATTTTGGGTTTTATTATTTTGCCACTGACCAAGAGAAGCCTTTTTGTGCCTGGATTTATGATTTATGGGCACGTGTAAAAGCTATTGTCTGCGCTTCCCCCATGGATTATTCATCTTTTTCTTTCAAAATACACTCACATTCCTGGAAGTTATCCTAGTGCTTGCAGTTGAACCTGCAAGTTTGGAGGCATCAAAWCACCTGTGATGCTAAACCAAGCTGTAGTTGATGTAATGATACCTGCTTCCCAGGAGGGTTTGCATTTCGGGTAGTGAGCATTTGTGATGCAGTTTGAAATGATACAATGGTAGCTGCTTTGAAAATGTTCCCCAGCACACTGGAAGGGCTCATAAACATGTAGCTGCTACTGTTGAAGAGTTACTTACGTTTTCATCTTGGGACATGTGTTGTGTAAATTCAGTTGGAGATTTTATCGATATTTTCTTGGATCTTAAGGAAACTACAGGTAGCCCTGCTGCTCAGAGAGTAGCTGAGTTCTAATTCACCATGCTGTGGCTTTGAAGAAACCAGCCTTACAGGAGTTTCTGTAAGGCACTGAACTGGTGAAGCTGGATGTGATCCATATTAATCTTTGCTTCCAAGCAGTGCAGCTTACAGCAAATAACCCTTTCCTCTAACACCCCTTGTCCTCTGCTGTATAAACCAGTCTTGGGAAGAGTAACAGAACAGTGATTAAAAAAATTTAATCCAGTCATCCCCAGCCTCTGAACATTAAGATAAACCACCCAATCCCATTTTCCTTTTCAGAAAAGTGGCATAATAAAGCCACCAGTTGTCTGGATGTAATCTGCCTCTCACTGCTGTGCTGCTGGTCAGAGTGAAGGGCTCCTGCYCTGGCATGTGGGATTGGRTRGTGATACACCTGYGAAATAAATAGAAACAAAATATTGCAGCAGTTTGTGGTTGTTTTATAGTATTGTAATCACGGATTTTAGACAAGGTGTTGGTAATTTAAAGGCTGGGAGGAGAGGTGTGGTATGGATGGGCCATCCCCTGTGCACCAYGGCACAGACCAGGGCATGCAGAGAGTGAGTCAGGCCCTGTGAAGCTGGGGTTGTACCAAAACCCCGTGTTATGATCCCACTTCTGACATCAATTTGATGTTATGATCCACCTCTGATACCAGCTGATGTTAAGATCTGCTGGAATAAGGTTAGGATCCCTCTCCTGAAGTAAWGTTAGTGTCTGAACTAAAGTGCAAATGAGACCATATGCACTTATGAAAAGGAGACTCAGGGGTGACCTCATCGCTCTCTACAGCTCCTGAAGGTGCCTGGGCTCAGGTGGGGTTGGTCTCTTTCTCCAGGCAGCACTGACAGACCAGAGGTCAAAGTCTTAAGCTGCACCAAGGGAAATATAGGTTGGATATTTGGAAAAAGTTTTGTGTGGAAAGAGTGATAAAGTTCTGGAATGGCCTGGGTGGTGGAGYCMCCATCCCTGGGTGTGTTTAACAAAGCCTGGATGTGGCACTGGGTGCCAGGGTTTAGTTGAGGTGCTAGGGCTGGGTTGCACTCGATGAGCTTGAAGGTCCTTTCCAGCCCAGTGGTTCTGTGATTCTGTGGAGCTCCAGATGCTCATGGTGTGTGGTTTCAGCTCTCCTGGCCATTGGCAAACCTGGGAAGAAAATCACAATCTTGCAAACACTTTGCCCTGGAGTGTGACTGATCAACATTCAGAAATGCCAAACACTCACAACATCCACCCCAAGGTACTTGGGGGTCTGAAAACCACTTTAAGGCAGAAATGATTACAAACCAGCAGACAGTAACCAATTTTCATGCCACTGTGACAAATCCTTTTCAAATAATTGCATGAAAATACAACTTTGAAACATGTATTTTCTGTATTTCTAGTSCTATTTATCAGATATACACCAAGCTGTTAGAATTAATCTTCATTTGCAAATTTCTTTGAAGCAAAGCACTRCGACTCTGACTGCATGGTTATTAATCCCTTGAGTTTACCAACACGTGGACATCAGAAGGGATGCTATTTTACTTTGATTGGACTTTTATGCAGAGAAAACAGCACATGCTCTATCCATCTGCTTCATTAAACTGTAAACACCATTCAATTTTGTAACATTTTAATGCATGGACATTAAATATTTTGTGGACCTTGAGTAGATGTCTGGCTGTTGTATTTTTAAAGCAAATTTAATCTTCTGTTCTAGGTTTCTGGGTTGCCTTCTGTTCTTTTTTCTTCTTTCCTTTTAATTTCTTTTTAATTTGAAAGTCCTCTTACCTGACTTTAAGCCTTAGATGAAGTTCTTAAATCAGCAGGGAGGATTAGACAAATTTTAGGTATTTCAGTAGAACAATTCAGGTCATCAGTCTTTTGCAGTTAATTATAGAGGGAAGCCTGGGTGACTTTGCTCTTAAATTAGATGCCTGCAATTATTGTGAAATGAGCCTGGATCTTAGCCTGGTGAAATGATTTCATATCCCAGTACAGGTGGGTTAAATCTCCAATCCAAAAATATTTTTTTCCCCTTCGTTGCTATTAAAAATACATTCTCRGAGTCAATTTTTATGAACATTTGCTCTGCATAAAACATAGCAATGTCTGAGCTGGGTTTCCCTCAGATGTTTGCCTGCATTTCTTTTTGCAATGGAGAGCAAACAGAATTAGGAGGAGCTAGGCAGGGCTGTCCTGGGCAGGGCAGAAAGGGGGCTTGGTCTGCAGTGCCTTGAGCCACTGCTGGGAGGGTGTGAGGCTGCTGAATACATTCACAGGATCTGCTTCAGGGCTCATTTGTACCCAAGCAGTGCTGGCATAATTCTGGGGGTTTATTAGAGTTATGTCATGATTTCAGAGTTGTCTCAGTCTGCTGGCTCCCAGGAGAGAAAGTGGCGTTGTGTCAGAGTGTTCGGGTGGCACAAAATATAAACCTTAGACAAAGGTGATTGACAAAGATTAATGTTTTGTAATTGGGAGCATTAGAGAAAGCTCAAGMCCTTTGTACTGTGTATTTTTTAAAAGCAACCAGCAAGCTGTTCAGAGAAGTAGAGTGTGGATCAGGATAAAACCTCATTTTTCTGTGAAATGAGAGCCATAGTTAGAGTTCAGTAAAAATTGCACTTTGCTTTGAGTTGTTTCCTGGCCCTGGTCATGACAGCATACTGATAGGTGTGAGGCTTGAGCTGAGGACCTGAGCGTGCTTTGAGATCTACACTCTAACAGTGTAGCACAAATATTACATTTTTCACTTCTGAGATGTTTTTCCCCCTGCAATTTAAAGGAATGATATTTCCCTTATGTAGCATTGCCCAAGCTGTTAACAGGCTTGTTTTATGTTCTTGCTGTCGCATGAAGAGAGTGGAAATCACCATCGTAGCAACTATGTGGCTTCAGAAGTGAAAGACAAAAAACCCCTTTCTCCTGAAAGCATCAGCTGCAGGACAGGTGGTATTTTCTTTTTCCAAGTGTTCTCATCAAGTTGCAGCAAAAAGCTTTCCTCCATTCCATTTGTGTGCCTTCTGTTGGGCTTCAAAGCCAGTTTAACYCTTGGATGGCTGAAGCCAGGAAAACTGTTCTGTACAGAACGTGGCAAAACCAGCTGCAGCAAGGAAGGAGAGAGGATTAAAAAATCCTGTTTATCAGAGGAGAGAGCTGACCCCGCTGCCCTGAGCTCTTACACTGTCTGAATGGCCTCACTTGTTGGCACCAGGGTGAGCTMTGTGGTGGCTGGAGCTGTTCAGAGCTCGCAGGATTTGCTGTGCTGAGCTGCCTCTGGTTTGGCACAGCAGCCCAGGAACGTCTCTGCAGCCCTGAAAGGAGGCAGTGACAGAGGTGAATTATTTTTGACCTGTGATCAAACAGCATTTTCAATGAGAAAGAGCAGCAAAGAGAACAGGCTGTATTGCAGAGTCATCCTGACTTCCCCTTGCCTTCCACACTGTCTCCCTGCATTTTGTTGTGCAGGAAAACAGCATGAGCCTTGCTTCCCTGGTGCTCTGGCACAGGCTCTGACCCCAGGGGCTGTCCCACATCCTTGTCCCACGTCCTGCACGTGATACAGGTTTGTTTGAAGAAGTATGGACAGGGTAAAGGTGGCAATTTTGCTACATCAAGGTCTGGGGACCTAGCAGGGACCCCATGGGATAGAACCYGGCAGAAAATGTAGCTTGGATACTGTTGACAGCAGTAAAGGGTTAAGGAGAGATTTCTTCCTCCCAGCAATGTTTTTAAAATTTTTGTTCATTTGTGGTGTAAGTGCATCTTCATGATGGAATCTGTATGTTTTTTCCACAAAAGAACAAAAAGAAGATTTATGTCATATCAATGTGTRATTAGTTTTAAATATATTATGAATAATCATTTCATAGCAAAAGATTCTCTAATGAAGTGCAATAATAATCATGTAAAGTCTTTCCTAATAGCAATGTTGCTGGGACTTTTTTGAAAAATGTCTCACAGACAGCTCTAGATGTCAGCTGGTAAAACCAAAAGTCATTTCTGTGCAAGAGTGCTTTTATCATTGGGAGAGATAAAAGAGATTCTGATGGGAGACATTTGTGAAAGGTACATTTCTAAAACCTTTCTCAGCAGTGGAGCCTGCAGGATGCTCTCAGCTGGTAGAGCAGCTTCAGAGCAGAGCTGAGTTCAAGTGGATATTGTTTCACCTGCCCCCCTTTCCAAGGACCCAGCTATGTGCTGCTTCCCACTTGTGTGTCTGCTGGATTAGTGTGCTGCGAAGATGAAAGGCTCCAGCTATGATCTTTTGGAGATAAAAAGTTCTCAAGTGTCTCATGTTTCAGCTATTTTTTATTTGCCTCTGGAATCCATCTTCACGCACCGGTTCTGGTTTCCCCAGAATCCTTTTATTGTTTTTTCCTTCTTTTTGAGAGTGGGCAGCAGCAGATCCTTCACTCAAACTGCTCTCAGAAATTACAGGTGCCATGCTAGTGAGCCTTCAGGCTGTATGCAGCCTTTGTCATCAAGGCAAGAGCCCTAAGACASAGATAGTGTTCCACTGGAAATCAGGACATTTTTGGATCCATTTTTGCATCCTTTGTCATCTTGCTCTTTTTTTTTGCCATCCACTTGTTGCTGCTGCAGTGCTGCTGTGCCAGGGCAGGTGCTGGTGTGATTGTCTGGTCCCATGTGTTTKAGGGAGTTGAGGTGTCCTGTTAATCAGATGGGAAGCTCCAGACTGCTGGATGTGATTTGGGTGTGTTCTGCACATCAGACCCGTGTCAGGATGTGCTCCTGGCAGCTGTGGCACCTTGTCCATGGCCAARAGCCCCAGGGGCTCCTGTCAGCTGCAGCATTTTCAGAATGAACACCTAAAGGCAGACAGGGATTCTATATCCCATTTCTGTGAGTCTCTAATTCCCTAAATCAAGGAGTGACTGAGAATGAGGGTGGCAGGGCATGGTCTTGGAAAGTGCCTTTGTGCACTGCTGGGAATAGCCTGGGAGTGGCTTTGCCCAGCTCTCCTGGGTGCAAATGTCTCCAGCATCTGCTCAGGATGCTCAGGAAAATCTGCTGGGTCTGAGACCCTGGGCAAGCCCAGCTGCTCAGCTCTGGGCTGAGCTGTGGGCTCAWTCTGCTGGTGAAAAATGGAGCTGGGTGTCTCCACCCAGGAGTGCAAGGACGGAGCCCCCCAGAAATGCACTCCTGGCAAAGCACAGCCCCCCTCAGGAAGCATGAGCGACCRTCTAGGAAATGGCATTTTAAGAAACTGTAAAATCAGCAGTTGGAAATAATTGAATTGTGCTTCATCTATTTCTTTTGTCAGTGCCTCCTGTATTAAGCTGTTCAGTTATTAAAAGGAGGAAACCCTCCTGAGATCTCTGCTGCTTTCAGAAGTGCTGGGCAGGCTGTAGCTGCATCCRCAGGGTGCTGGTTGCCTGGAAGGTCCTGGTGCCATAACACAGCAATCTGTATTCATGTGCTCTGCTTTCATCCCAAGATCACAGAAGAAACAGGGTCATTACTGTATATTAGCAGAATTAATTGTGTGGCTTGGTTTGCTGGCAAAGCTGTGTGTTGAGAGTAGAGAGCATTGCAGGTAGCAGAGGTGTGTGACCCAAGTCATGGGGTTCATTTCTGCTGTGGATCCTGCATCCTGTCAGAACTTCCTTCCCCTCTGGAATCCCATCGGTGCCCACAGCAGGGTGCACAGCTGTGACCCCAGCAAAGAGCCCCGTGGTGGATATCATACCCATGGGATTTCCCAGGGGAGGAAGGTGTTGGTTTTCTCCAGTAATTGACAGTGCCTTTTGGTCCTGGTCTGAGGTGGGAAGTGAGGAGCAGAGCTCTATCCCCTGTGTCTCTCTGGAAGGTGTCCTCTAGGCTGAGGGCTTAAATCCAACCCTTACACACACACACACACACACACACACACAAAGAGTTGCCTGTACCTGCTGGCTTGGCAACTTCTTAGAAAGGGAAGAAAGTAAGGGGTGGAGGAGGTGTAATAATTTCGTTTTTGCACAGGGACTTAAAATCCACCGTGACTGCTACCACAAATTACCCCTGGCATCATCTCTCACACTCTGAATGCTTTGCAGGAGCTGAGTTCTCCTCTTACTTCAAGGATGCAAAACATTCAGGGTCGGGGTAAATTCCAGCACCATGTCARTGTTCTTCCTYGGGTCTGAATCACYGGGGAAAAGGAGGAACCATGAAACCTTGGGAGATRCCAGGGAGGCAGTGTCCACRGGATGGGAGCTTTGCTTCCAAGCCRTAGGGTGGGTCTGTTCCTAAACTTCCATCCCACTCTGATTCCTGGCATGGTCAGAGGTCCTCCTTGTGCTGTCTCCTCTGCTTAACGCTCCTGAGAGAGGCGTGCYCCTGCACCATGCCAGCAGCAGCAGACTCTTTTCCCCAAAGGCTTGTCAAAGCTTCCTCAGCAAATACTTTTATCTATTTATGGATAAGCAGCATTTAAAGGGAACAAATGGCCTGTGTGATCATTCCCGTGTTCATTTTCTAATGCGTTTAATTCCTGATGCTGACACTTGCAGGATTAGAGCTGCTGAGGATAAACAGTGCCAGCATCGCATGCAGCACGAGTGGAGACCTGTGTAAAGCTCAGCCAGGCTTTCCTATTGACAAAGCMTAGTTAAAAATGCATCAAGTTAAAGATTGTTTTCCTTGACAGTTAGATGTCCTGGAGTGAACTGTCCTGTGCAAGTGTTCTTTTTGGGGTAACACAAGAGGATTTAAACCATGAGTTGATTCTGGTGTGGTCTCTGGGCATTCCCAAGAACCATGRGCTGAACATGCAGCACCTCTAAACCCTTCAGCACAGCTGCCTTCTCTCTATGTATTCTATTTAAAAGTCCTGAAATAATTTCCTGGAGCAGTTCCTCAAAGCAGGCAGATTGAGCATCAAAGGATTGCCCAAAGCCCTGGGGTGGACTTCTTTATTAAGGCTGATTAACACAATGAATGTGCTGCGTGTGAATTCAGGGCCTCTTATAAATATTGGACCTCCAAGGGTTTATAGAATGATTTTGGAGAAGTGGTTCAGAAGCAATGCTGCAGCCATTGCTTTGCATTTTTTTTTTCTTCAAGTAGATTGTGATTACTGTGAAATTACTTTTAAATTTTAGTTTTCATTCAGTGTTTAAGAGAATATCATGCTTATAGCAGTAAGAGGTGTAGAGGTTGTCTTTTGAAATTAAAAGCAATTTTTTTTGCTTGTGTTTGTTTTGGGCTGGGATGAGTGATGACTTTGGGACAGCTTTGTGGTATAGTGTGTTTTGCTTTAGGTTTACTGACGAATGGTGTTTTCTTCAACCAGCAGGCTGGCAGGGAATTGCAAACAGTGACCTCATTTATCCTACTAGAGCTCACTCTCCTTGACGTTTTCATCAGCCAGTGGGGGAAGATGTTTGCTGTTCAGCTGCTGCCAGCAGAGCTGGCGCTTATTTTATCTCAGCAAACTCGGTGAATATTCTGAGCATCGTGTCAGTGTGAGCAGCGTTGTGCCTGTCCTACACGGAACCACGTTCTGCGCTGAGACAGGAGCAGCAGCAGCTGCACAGTGAGTGAGGCAGGCTGGTTCAGAGGTGTGCTTCATTACAGGTTTGTGCTGCAAGGCTGTTTGTAGGGCTCCGTGTCATTTGCACCTCACTAGCTGGAAAGSATTTGCAAAAATAATGCAGTGTGCTGCTGATGCTTTTCCTCTTTCATAAAAGATGCAGGAAAATCTGCACGTGTAATGTTATTGTCTTGATGTTTAGGAAAGAAGTTAATGAACTTACTGCAGAGTCATCATCTTCTTGTCTTTTTTCAACTTTTAGCAGGTAACTTAGAAGTGTTTTGCAAAATCAAGGCTTAATAGATGAACCAGTAGTGAAATGCTGAGAGAAAAACAATTTTTCCTGTATTCCTAGAAACARTAGGAACTCTGAACAGTTGCCTGAAGTGTCTCCTACTCTAGATTAGCTCAATTTTGTAAAACCAGGCTTAGATTTTTCCTCCAACACACAAATTGTGCAAAGTACAATGCGGCCTAATGTGGTGTTGGGTTGGATAGCAGATCCTCAAATCTTTATTTTCGTGTTGTAACCTGGCATTAGCAATGCAGAGATAATCCCTGCAGTGTGTGYTGTGGTAGAGAAGGGCAGAAGTGTCCTGGCAGATGCAGGCTTGTAGACTGCCAGCTGTCTTTTGTGCATGTCCTGGCAGTGATTTTGATGTGTATCTTAGTTAATGGAATGCCTCACAATATTTTTAAAAGTTAATTAGTGCTGTAAGAGTTCATGTCAATATTTACTTAATATTCTATAGTTTAAACAAAAGAATACCTAATCATAATAATTAATAGTTATAATAATTTCAGTCAGTTTTCAGACTTTTAAAAGACATTGTTAACATACATTGTGCCTTTTCTGCCCCATTTTACACAAAGTTCCTGCAGGATGTGTAGAGGCAGGTGTGATGCTCATTAGGGTACCTGCAGCTTGTTTTGAGTTTGGAAGAGTTTTCCTTTGGAAGCTATWTAGGCATCTGCCAAGAACATCTCTAGTTCAACTGAGAAACAATGCAGTGGATGCACTGTGCAAAATAAATAATTTAATATATATAAAAGACAGAAGAATGAGTGGCTTCATTTGGTACCACTGGCAAATTTGAGTAGATTTTTGCAGCTTTTAAGGTTCAAGAAAGGCAGACTACTAATGGGGATTTTGAGTAACTGAAACCTCATTGACTTTGCTAGCAAGTTTTCTCAATCATGTAATTAACTAATAGTAAATACTTTTGGAAATTGCTGCTATTATGCAGATTACCTTTCCTGACTTCAGATTCTTCTGGAATAGGTTGAACTCTGATATTTACTCTGCAGTGTTCAACTGAGAGCAAACACATCCATCTCAGAGACAGGGCTGCCTCGTGTGCTGCAGTAGCTTAATGAACTCATCCTGAATACTCATTTATTCAGTATCTCTCTCCACATCACTGTATCMGTGTTTAATCCTTAACAAAGCTGCTTGTTGCTGTTCTTATTTCCTGATTCTAGAACATGCTGCAAACAGCATAAAGTTCCTGTACTGCCATTGCACTGGACTTGCAAAATAATTTGTTTTGCTGTCCTGGAAACAGTACTTTCATATAACCAAGCTATTTTGATGATATTTGTTGTCATCTGCCTCGGGAAAAGATAGTGGCATCTTTGACATATGAATTTTATTTCATGTTCCAGTYCTATGAAAAAAACCTATCATTATTTTCTAATTTTAGCTGCTGTTTGTCCATAGCCACTGCAACAAGATTTTTAGGAACAGTGTTCTAAACATGCACAGTTACATGTTGTTTATTTTCAGGATGTTTAAATATCTTAAATATCAGACTGATATGATATACCTAAATATAGGTAAATAGTGGCATTTATAATGCATGTAAATACTTTTTAATAGATAAATAAAGACAAATAACAATGAAATGTGTAAGGCTTGCAATGACATCCCTGCCCAGCCTCCAGGTGTTTCTCCAGTGTCGCAGACATCTTTTCATTAAAATCCTTCTTTAGGATTTTTTCTTCCTGAGAAGCTGAGATGCTCCAGGAACAGAATGTAAACAATGGTTGTCTGCTGCTGTGGAATGCATCAGATGGATTTTTGATTGGCCCATCTTGGATGTTTATAATTAATGGCCAATCAAAGCTGAGCTATCTCAGACAGAGTCCAAGACAGCTGCCTTTTGTTATCGTTCTTTTCCATTCTATTCTTAGCTTAGCTAGCTTCTGAGATGAACCTTTTCCTTCTGTTCTTTTTAGTATAGTTTTAATGTAATACATATATCATAAAATAATAAATCAAGCCTTCTGAAATAYGGAGTCAAATCCTCGTCTCTTCCCTCATCCAAARACCCCCGTGACCACTGTCACACTGCAACACTCCAAAAACACCATGGAGATGGGTTTTCTGCTCTTGCTGTGTCTCTCTCCTTGCTGCTGTGTGCTGTTAAAACAGGCTTTTAACAAAACAGCACAGCCTTCCTTTATTTTGGGCATCTTCAACCAGAAAAGTCCTGCACRAGTAAATAAATGTGTTTTGAGGCACCAGAGCTGCCCAGAGCTGTGTGCAGTGCTGTGCAGCAGGGATGCAGCCAGCAGAGCTGTGTGAGCAAAGCCTTTCTCTGCAGGGCTTTTTATGGGCCAAGGAGATTGGTATGGTCAATAATTTAATATGCATTTTGAACACTTAGAATGATTTAGTGTGTTACATAAATGGAAGAGGGAAAGGCTGTATCTATTTTTTCCAGTTCATTGTTCATGAC
Source organism: Cardinalis cardinalis (assembly GCA_014549065.1). NCBI lineage: Eukaryota > Metazoa > Chordata > Aves > Passeriformes > Cardinalidae > Cardinalis > Cardinalis cardinalis. Next base: position 4,759,354 of record JACDOX010000036.1, read on the forward strand.
GATAAGAGGAGTTTTATTAACTTCACAGTTGGTGCTGCTCTGTTGATGCTTTTAATTTTTATTGTGTTTGKTTTTAATCCATTTAAAAATCCAACAAACCAGGATTATACTGGTTTGGAGGGTTTTGTAGTTTGGAATTTTTTTTTTTTGGTTTTGTTTCCCCTTACTGGTCTTTTGTTTCTTATTAGGAAGCTGCAATTCTTCACAGAACTGACAGGTACAATTTTGGCTGAGTATTAAACCTGAATACTCCACAATAAGCATGCAGGAATAATGYAGACACTGAAAAATGGGGGAAGTCWCTTCATCTGGGCTAGGAAATCATATATTCTCTGGTAGTTTGAAGGCTGAGAAAGCCATATAAATCACATTTTTTTTCAGCAAGTAATGCAACACTAGAACAGTAGAGAAGGGAAAAGGTAAACATTCATTACAGAATGTAATTATGGAATTCATTACAGAAAATATGGATAAATAAAGAGCTGAAGAAAAGAGTTTGAGAGATGTCCTTGTGACTTACCTTTGCCTATGAAGTGTTGCATGTTTGCAGAGGAGTAAGGCAGGGGTTTTGTTTTTCTCTGTGCTATGGAGACTGAACTGGAACAGGCACAGGCACTCCTTTGCCTGGTTTTTAAAGCACAGAACAATCTTTATTTCCATTTTTCTTAGATTCTTGTTTTGCTCTTTGGAATACATCCACAGCAGATGACCCAAAATTCGTGAAGATATAGAGATGCTTGTCATTATTTATATAAACAGTGGTAGTGTGGGGAGTAGGAAACCCTGAAAATAGGTAGGAAATGTAAAACCTGAATTGGAAACTGGAGTATGTTTCAGAATTTGGATGAATATGGCACATTCATAAGAAAACTAACTTGATTAGACAGTTCTTTGAGAGAGAATACGGGTATTTGGTGGACAAGAACAGCAACAATTTGCCACAAAAGTGTATTAAAATATGGGAAAAGGTAGAAAGTTATTAAAGGATAGGGAAAGAACAGGGAGGGATTTGAATTAAAAAATTAGTAAAGAGTGCAGACAGACATTACTGTCAGAGAGCTTTCTCTGTGTTATCTGCAAACAGTTCATTTTGGAAAGGAGAGTTCTTTTTGGTCCAAAAACCAGCTGTAGAAACCATTAGAGGTGATTACCAGGGCAGCTTTGTAGGATGCTGCATAACAATTACCAATTAAAATTACTAAAACTTTCTGAGTGTAAATGTCACAAGTAACAGTTCAGCTTTGTGGTACATCCATGGAGAGCATAATTGAATGAGCATTTAATAAGAGGCTTTGGAGCTGCATTCATGTCCTAAGCAAAGTTTAAATGCAGAAGGATTCAGATGAAGCACTGAAGCTTAACCAGACTTTATTAGAAAACAAATCAAAACAAACCCCAACATTTTGAAAAYAGATTATTAGTATGGAGTCATTGTTGTGATGGACACCTATAATCCAGATACAGGTTCACCACACAATTACTGTTATTTGTTCAGATGAGTGTGTATAAACTCTCAGCAGGTTTAAAGTTACACTGTAGGGCATTTTCTATTGTCTAAATTCCAGAGGGGTGCTTCATTTATGTTGAGAGATCCATAAAATTTAAGAGAGCATTTCAGGATGTGTGAAGAAGTTGATAAAGAATTGTCTGCTTCAAAAACTTTCTTTGTTGAAGTASTGTATGAAAAAAGCTTAGAGAAGTAAAGGTCTTCAGTCCTAGAAGGTTTCAGGATTTACCCAACCAAAGCAACAGCAGCTTTGAGGGATCATCAAGGGCACAGCTTCAGAAGAGGATTTGTATAGAGTCCTACGTTGAGATTCAATCCCCATCCTCTGTGCCTGAGGAGTTTTCAGACTTTTAAAAGGTGGTGGTGAAAAAAGGTGGTAAAAGAGGTGGTTGGTGTGTCTCACTGTCAGCAAAGCCCTCATGGAGGAGGAGGAGAGCTTTTTGCAATGATCCCTTCAGTGGGGCCCCTTCTGCCTTTTCTTTAAATTGTGCTCATGTCAATGCACAAATCCCTGATGTGGTTTAGGAGGTGCTGCTGCACCATGACTTATCATTCTCCTGGGAGTTTATATTTGGGTGCCTTAASCTGGTGAGGTGCACAGTGCATCCCCAGGAAAAAAGAGCTCAGTCTGGCTTTCATCTGCAGTCATCTCTGATTTTGGCACTGGTGCTCCAGAGCTGCAGGTGAAATCAGAATCTGGAGTAATGTATTGTTTAAAAAGCTATTAAAAAATAGCCCAAACCTGGTTAATATTCTTGTGAAGATGCACACGGTACCATACACCATTCTGAAGCAGGACCAACCCTAATCTTCTACTCTCTCTTTTTGGCTTTATTTTCTCTAAAGAAGTGGCTGTTAACCCTGAAATAAAGTACTGATACAAGGTAGAAAGAGAATTATTTTCAAAAACTTACAAGAGCATTTCCAGATGCTGAAATAAGGAAAGAAAAAAAGAAAGTCTCGTATATCTCATTTTACTGCAGTCAGAAAAGGAAGGAGACTGTTGTGAAAACTCATACTGTTCATAATCCTTCTCAAAAGTCATCTTCTTAATGTTTGGCAATATTTAAAATCCTAAGCATGTGTGTGGAATACTAACTGAGGCGTTTTTAAAATTAATGTTACCTCAAACATGTTTTGAATCAGCTTCCTGTGAATTTAATTAATCATTACTTCTCTGGCAATTCAAATTTACATATTTTTAAGGCTGGCTCTGATCCATGTTGGCATCTGAAGTACAGAGATCAGAACTCCTCTGAGTAATGGAGTGAGGCATCAAACAAATACTGAGACTTGAAATGCAGTGTGAATTGTTACCTTCTGCCTAATAATAAAACTCTGGATTTGGCAGGCTGAAAAGACACTGTGCAGCCACTGAAAAATGTTTTGTTTCAAAACATGCTGTGTATTCTAGCAAAGGCAGCCTTCTAGGGCACCTGTTTGCCCTGGAAACCATGGCCATGGAGAGAACCCAGAAAGTTTCCTTGCAACTTGGCAATTCCAAATGTTTGGAAAGCAAWATGAGGAGAACAGTCATGTATTATCTTATCTCTGTCCCCAACAGTCCAAGAAAAATGGGTCTTTTAGGTCAGAACTAATGGAGAAAAGGAAGAATAAAAATATCAGATAGATATACCTTGATAGATGTGAAGTGGGTGAGTAAAGGTACCTCTTGTTAAATTGGAATTAAGGAAATATTTATAAAAAGAGTTTTCTTAGTGGGAGAAAGTGCAAGAAAACACCGCCCTCAAACCTGTCTTCAGTGATGTGCAAATGAGCATTATGTGAGGGAGATAATTTTACTGGCTTAGCTGCTCTGGCTTAGAAGAAAATTTATGGAGATAATTTTACTGGCTTCTTCTGCACTGCAGAAGAAAATTTCTAATTGTGAATTGTCTCTTCCACTACTGCCATCCAGAGCAGAAGATAAAAAAAGAGACTTTCCTYCATTAAAAGCTTCTAGAGAAGATGAAGTATCATTCCTGCTAGACTGCTGAGTGCACACACAGCTTTGGGATTGGAAGTGGTGACAGTGTCTGTGTRGAGATGATGGAAATTGCTCCATCTCTGGGTGAACATCAAAGGAAAGTCGGCTGCTGGTGTGGAGGATTTTTGCAAGAATCCTTAGGAGATACAGCATGTGTGCACCTCATTCTCTGCTGTGAAAGCACAGGGCTCTCCTTCCCCATCCACTCACCTGGTGGGTGTGTGGTGGGAGTGACTACAACAGAGCAGAGCTCACCTGCTGTTTCTGTGGTGCTGCTGTTCTGTTTGTTCTTGCTRGGCTGTGCTTTCTGTCAGGAAGTGCAGAAATAGGGAACTTTCCAGGAGGAAAGTGTTGCTTACAAGGCATCCTGCATCGATGAGAGGCACTTGCTCCTGTTCCATCCAAGGCTGCCCAGCTGGGTTTGTGCAGAGCCAGCAGGATGAGCCCCCAGGCTTTTCCTCCCCTCTGGCTGCAGCCCCTCTTCAAAGGCTTTCCTCAGCAACAATTTCTTGTAGTAACCTAGTTGAGTCTTTGCTCAAACCAGACACTGACCTGTTATATCCTTTTTCCCCCTCACTTGTTCTGTCTGTTGTATGGGTGGTTCACTGAAACTCTCCATTCACAACAGCCCTTCCAAGCACCCACCCTGATGTGACTTTTGTGAAGGGTTACTGGGGCAGGTTTTACTTTGAGTCAGAACATAGAACACAGATTTGCCCCTGAGCTCTATCTAACTTGCTCTCCAAGCAGCTTTGGCTCCTCAGTTAAGTTTTCCTGAGCAATATTTCCTGCCCCTGCTCTGAACCAGGCGTGGAGAACGCTCCATGGAACCTGTGTTCAGAATGATGCTCTGGCTGGAACAGGGAAACCACCAAACTCCATCTTCTGTCATCCTCCTCCTCCAAAAAGTCCTGTTTCAAGAATGCAGCCAAACCTGTGGSTTTGTGCTGGTGGGAACTAAAGGTTTTGTTGTGTTTCAGTTGTCTCAGTCCAGCTTAAAATGAGTTGCTGTAATTATGATATACTGTGTGCCTCATCCACTGTTCAAACAGTGTGAGTTTCCTCATGAGAATGAAGGTAACTTTGGCCACTACTTCTGTCTTTTATATTGTATTAAAATAATTCTATTTCCAGTGTTTTCAACTGTTGAAGGAATTTTTTCAATGATCTGTTATATTTTAATTAAAAGATCATATTTGAAGACTGAAGTCTATTTTTATGTGTATAGAATCTGCTTCTGCAGTGCCTTTGTTCATTAAAATCAGAAAATTAAAATAGAAAAATAGACAAGGGAAATGAGGCATATTATACTACTACTTTCATGTTTTGTTTTGAAGGTAAAACTGTATCCAAGTGATAATTAGGCTTTGCCCTCAAAATGGCCTTGCTACAGTACRTGCACTGATGGAAGCAGCTCTGGGATTTCTTCCTTTCTGGAGTTAGAGAATTCCCATCTGAGTAGGCTCAGAGTGTCTCCAGCCATTCTGCTAAAATAATATTGTCATCCCTGAAAGCTGGATGTATGGGAGATGGAAATTCATGTGTGAGGAGTTAGAGACATCACTTGGAAGACCCTGACAGTAGAATTGATTTTGCATTGGGAAAATGATTACTAAGAAAAACTACTAAATACGTTGATACTCTGGATTTGAGCCTCTCAGCAAAATGGCATCCTTGCAAAACTTATTTTATGTTTCAATGCTTTTACCCACAATTTTAAGTGGTTTTTTGTTTGGTTTTTTTTTTTCAACTTACAATACATGTTTTGCTTTGATATGCAAAATGTGTTTTATAAATCCACTAAGTCACATCCACTAAATTACAGAATATAGTGCCTCTGGTGGAAGAAATTATATATTTGGGTAACTTTCCACTGTCAGAAGACACTTTTCATCTCTGAGCTGGATGGCTGTTCTTCACATGAGCCCATTTTCAGGACAAATCAGCATTTATTCACCACTTGGGCACACAGCTTTGGGGCCCTGAGAACCTTTCCCAGGTGAGAGGTTGTATCTCATTTCTTTGTCCATTCCTGCAGCACTTCAGTTTTCTGTGCTGTGACTTAATTACTGGCTCCCAGATGYGCAGAATGGCTGATCCTCTTTAAATCTTCTAAGCTCTGTCAATAAGGAATGATTCCAGGCAGGTAGGCAGATCTGCTCTGATTGTACAGGGGGATAATCAACCCAGAAACCTSTGTCTTAGCTCAAAAGCAGTTTTGAACTGATGCTCACTTCTGCTTTTAGGCTTTCTTTTTTTTTGTTTTTGAAAGGATAGTGTCCAGGTGGTGTAAGGTAGGTTTGCATGGTTCYGTGTGCAAATACTGAAGTGCAGGGAAATTAAAATGCAGTGCTTTTCATAGTACTTCAACTTGATTAGGACTTGAGTGGGACTTTTGGTGCTGATTTAAAATAAGTCATTTCCACTGAAATAAAGAGATTAATTTARATGCTATTAAAAGCATCACCCTGAGAAACTGCTGAGGACTTTAGAGCAGATCTGAGATCCATCCATGGTTCCACATGATTAATTCAAAATGTGTGAACCCTTACAAAGTACCTACAGTACAAATACAGAGCACACACCCAAAATCAGTAATTCACAGTAAAAAAAAAAAAAAAGAAAAAAGGAGCTGATTGCCTATAAACATGAATTATTTTTATCCTCTTTTATGATTGCAAAATGGTGCAYCTCTGAAGTTTCTGTGAAGCTCTTATTTTTTGGAGAAGAATTTCTTTGAATTCTAACCTTATTAGATTAGAGCRGAGTTCACACTTAAAACTGATAAGCAAAATTCGTTTCAAATTAATGACTTGCTTTCAGGTACAATTTTACCTTTGATTTGAACCTATGGCATCTGCTCAAGGTCAATCCACTATTCATTTACATTTTTTAAAGCCCCTTGTTTTTACCATTTTGAAGTTTTGGTTGTTGCTGTGGGAAGGTGAAGGAGGATCATCTTGCTTGGTTAGTTGTGCTCTATCTTAGTTATGCAGATGTTCATTGTCGTGAACAAAGTTTGAGTATAACATAATATTCCCTTGTAAACAGTGCAATGACCCATRATGTGCTTCCTTCATTCAAAAAATACAATATTAGCTCAAAAGAACAGGTGGATAAAAAAGAGTTTGGTCCACAACAGCAGAGAATTGTGAGGATTTCTTTTGATTGGCAGTGCTGCTTGTTTTTGGCAAATCCTTTTTGATGCCGGCTAATAAAGATTGCAGCATTAAATCCTGGAGATTATCAGGTGTTTGGAGAGAAGGAAAATCATCTTTGCATTGTGGGCTGGAGGCAGTGCAGAGGTGCAGGAGGTGCTGAAGGCTCTGGGAGAGCTCTGGGTGRTTCCCTGCACTGTGGACACATCTCTGGTGAGCAAACCCCAGGGGTCAGCTTGGCCTCTCTGCTAAAACAATCTTACCATGTCCATAGGCATTTGAAGATTATTAAAATGATGTCTAGATCTTACTATTTAAGATTTTTTTTTTCATAAAATGTAGTTTGACCAGGAATTAGTTTCACAACACAGCATTATTGATAAATAATTTTTTAAATACAATCCTTTCCAAATAAAGCTGTGTGTGCTTATATAGGTTTAGAAATRTTAGAAGTTATTCTTATGGCCACAGACATTTGTTAAAGCAGAGTGATTTGGCTTTAACTTTCCAGTTCTTAATGGTCACTGTAGTTAACAGAGCTACTTATAGCTCTAGACAGTAAAACTCCAATGCATAGAAAATTAGAATTGTGGAAGGGAAGAGATAGAGTTCTATGGTGACTGTAAAATGGGCAGGTAAAGATGATAGGCACTGTAGAGCTTTTGAAGAAAAGGAGATAATTTAAACTGTCTTCTATCAGCATTAGGGGTTACAAAACCAAGAGTAAGTGTAGAATAATGGGCTAAAATGGGAGGGGGAGTGAAATTTCAGTCACCTGCTATAGCCAGTGTTCTCTGCAAATTATTCCAGTTTTACCAAACAGAATAAAAAAAATTAATTTCTGAAGGAATTGAGTGGTAGGGAGGATTTTAGTAATTTGAAGAAAAATCTTAAGACATTAGTGGCAATTTTCAAAAGGCTTGAGTAGATACTCCTGAAGACTGAACACGATTATTGTATTGTAAAGCAGCAAGACAGATGTATGAATGTAAGAATTATTAAAACTCCTGGTAGTAATTGCAACTCAGGTGGTYATTTTTAATGCCTCATTTGTGAAGAATTGAGTAGACCAGGGTTGTGATGTTCCTTAGTCTTTCTTCTGGATGATTGCTTCTGTGGCAAAATGACAAAATGAAAAACCTTCTGAAGACTTAGGAAATGAGTCAAGAAACCCTTAAAATAGTGCCAAGTTAATTTTATTCCATTGGTTTTATTTTGCTGAGATGGACAAGCACTCATGGTTAAAGCAAAAAACTTACACTACTCTGAAATACATCACAAGCTGATTGCTGTTCTCAGTCTACTAAAAACTCTCCAAAATGCTATGATTTTCTGAAGCTTTAGGCACCTACATTTGCCAGTCTTACAAAATTTTGAATTTATAAGTRTATGTTTTGTCTTCTAAGGTTTTTTCTTCCCTGAATTTTCCATTCTTTTGGTATAAGAAAACCTTGTACCATAAGGTGAGAATAAGATGAGAAACTCATAAATAAGAATAGAAAAAAAGTTGAAATGAACTACATAGTGACATTTTGCCTCTCTTCATATTTAGATAATCATGGTGCTTCTGGGATGGAAATTTTCCATACTTAATGTATTTAATTCTCCTTTGACCTTGTATCATCTCTGTCACCTGGTACATTAAACAGCAGTCAGGTTCAGAGCCACTTATAACTGATAAAGGACTTCATGAAGTTTTACCCATCCTGTGATTATCAGTCTAATTTTCAGGTGTGAAAATTACTGTTGTAATCTCAGAAGACAGTGACCCATAAAAGGTGTATGATTGAGAATCAGATCTATAATTGGAAGTGTGACATTATTTCTTTAAATCCACGTTTATGTGTTGGTGCCACCTGGCAGCACCCAGATCTGCCCTTGGTTAGCTCTCCTTGACTGCTCAGGTACAGGCATCAGRACAGGTGTGGGTCATGAAGATATTCTCCTCTGAGATGAGAGTGGCCTTATTTTAATTTATTTTTYTCATAATAACAAAAGGAAGGGATCACAGGGGAGGTAGAGCTGTTCATGGTTACTTGTGCTGTTTGAGCTGAGTGAATTTCCACTTTTCCTGCACTCCTATCTGAGAAGGGTTTCAGAAACTACATTCAAGCCACCATTAGTTGTCCTGATGACTTCTTCCACTCACGTGCTTAATTACCAGCGAAGTCTGCAAATCAGCCTGGCTGCAGCCAGAGCACACCTAATTGCTCCCTCAATTTGGAGCACAAGTGGAGCCTTGGGGAGATGTAAATGCTCATGAAGGGCACTGCCAAGGATTGTTTGTGGGCCCTCCCTCAGCAAGGGGCTGTAGTTGAGGCATTGATTTAATTCTTCTCCTCTGTCCTGCTACAATAGCTCCACTTGTAATCTCAATAGTATGTTTTTCTTTTCTTTATAACCTTCACATTAACGCAGTAATTACTGAGTGGCTGGAAGAATCTGAATGGGTCACATTTTTTCTTAACATTTTATGCCCTTTTCTGACTATGCTTAAGTATTTGAAGCTGCAACTTTAAAATAAATTTTTGACAAAAGCACCAAGGGTTTCTTTCGTTGCTCACTTGCAGGGTTACCTAAATATGGAACTAAACGCTACAGGGAGTGCATAAAAACCAGAAAATAAAACATTCTTGCTGCAGTGCCTTGCAGTGTGTTGGCTAGTGATGCAGATATATTCAGAGAGGGGTGGTACACTTGGGGGTAGATAGTGAGTGGTAATGAGACAGCTTTTGGATAAACTGCAATTTTTGATTCCCACTTCGGTAAGGGCACCCAGAAGAATTACTTTGTGTATTTTTAGTAGCTTCTTGTTTCAGAAGTTGATGTATACAATTGCTGTTGTTGCAGTTGTACATTGCAAAGCTCTTCATTATCCTCTTGGATGTTTTCAGATATCTGCTATTTTTATTCATTTTTCCATTCTTAAAAAAAAATCCATCTTTCTGCTTGTAGTAAGAAGTAAACACTCCTCCCAAATGCTCAGAATAAAATTACACAGGTAACAAAATTATCAAGTCAAAATGTCAGACTTTTCTTTTGCGAAATCCTGTGTGCAGTATGAAGTATAAATAGAATAATTCATGCATACTCCCCTTCTAGGGGGGAAATAATTGAACAATTACTACCAAAACTTTTATTCCTAGGTCAGAAGAACACTTGCTACATTCCAACTGTGGTACATAAGCAACCATTTTGATATATTTTGATTAAGAACAATTTTAACAATGTAGATATGCAATTGTTATACTGGATTAGAACCTTCAAATTCTTTTCCTCTAAGATGTATTGCTTCTATTTCTCTTGCTGCATTGTGCTGAAACATCATGTAATTAAAGCATCATGTTGTTTTGCAGAATATTCTCTTGTAGACAGGTAGTCTTGGTGAACTGATGAGATTAATACTTCTATTTTACTTTCAAATATGTGGAAAGTGATGGTTTTTTGCTCTCAAAGGCTTCTGTGGAAAGCACTAATGGAAATAGTGCTCCATCATCARATAGGACTGATTGGATTTTAGAAGCTGAGCTTTTTACTGACGTTAGTTTTCATGACAAAATTTTAAAAAACCCTGTAATTGTCCTCATTAACCTCCAATCAAGTCTGGGTGAGCAGAGTGTGCACAGAAAAATGCTTTGGGGTCCTCTGTTGCTAAGAGTGTGATGGAGTGATTTGTAAGGCTTGTGATGAGCAGGAGCACTGGGGGCAGAGGTGASGAAACACCAGATTTTCCACCAGCTGGTCCTTCAGGCCAACTTGGGTCCAACTCAGCTTCGTCAGAGCCACTTCTGGTTTGTTTTGCTCTTGAGGTTTTGGTTTTGTTTGGTTGTTGATTTTTTTTTTCATGTATTCTGATCGAGTAGGTGGAGAAGTCAGGATGGAGTGCAGTCACTGGGTGTTGTTTTCCCACTCAAGGGCTGCAGGAGAKCTACTTTAGTGCTGTTTTTTTTTAAAATTATTTTCAGTACCCTGTGCCCAGCAGAGAGCCTCAGGGATTTGTCTGCACACCTCCACACCCTGTGATTGAGGAGCTGTTTACTCCAAGAGCCACCCTAGCCAGAAATCACAGGAGCAGCTTGCAGCCAGCTGCTGGCTTTGCCACTTGGTGTGTGTCAGGTCAGCTGCAAGGAGCTTTKCTAGTTTTAATTTTAATATTCCTCAAAATTTTGATCCTGTGGGAACAGCTAGAGCTGCCTAAAGTTGCGATCTCAGGAGTTGTAATGTAGCTGCTTCCAGAAAATTTCATAAGTTGTTTACACAGAGGGGACAGGGATGTAAAAGATGATTCAGTTACTCAGGGGGGAATAAGGAGCATACGGTGCTATGAGCTGAAGAAYCAGGAAGAAACCCCACAGGTATCAAATCAACACAAAATGTGAAGAGAGAAATTCCCCTGCAAAAGTCAGGTATTAACTACACCAACACTTTTGTTACAGCTCCCTTTATGTAAATTAGCTAAAACCCAAACTTTTGGCGAGTTTCCATCAGTTTGAAAATACATTTGTTAATCAGTGCCACTCATCTGTGATAAAATCCAGACTTCTGTTCTGTGGGTGGTTTGTTTGCTTTAATTTGGTTTTTTTTTCTCCTATTTTTACTTTGAAAGTGGTTTGTATTTTATGAACATTCAAGATTACCTGTGAACCCATTTTTGCATGGCATGAATCTGGGAGAATTCCTTTTGTAGCTTATTAATGAAATTATTCAGTTTAGTTRGCCATATAGGTCTGGTTTCTGACTTCTAGCAGCTTGTTTTTGAGTACACACTGAATATGTTTATTCATTCTTGTTAAAAACTAAGCAAGTATTTAGAAAAAGGAAATGAAGGTTGATACTTTTTAGATTATTAATCTGGGGAACCATGGAGTATCACAAGAATCCATTTTATTTAAGGCCTACAGTATAAAAAAAAGCCGTGGTGTTACAGCCTGTCTCATAGCCCAACACCTTCATTTGAGTCAAATATTTGCCTCCAGGCATTTCAGTAGGAGCTGTTGAAATGGATCTGAAGGAATTATTTGGCCSTTATATTAAAGCTCAGAGCCAAGGAGAGGTTTTGAACGGAGTGCTTGTTGTGAGTCCTGGATCTGTAGACAACAAATGATCTTCCAGAGCATTAATGGAAAATTCAGTGACAGCTCTGCTTGGAACTTGTCATCCAATGATGAAATCATTGAATGAAATCATGAATCATTCCATGTTGAGTGTAACAGCTCTGCCAAAGGCAGGTRCCCACTTCTGCCTTGTTGAGATCTTTCTCTTCTATTTATCAGCCCTCTAATTATAACTCTTCAAACTTTTAAATAGCAAGAAACCCAAAAGAAATAGATATTATGTGTTTTAAAGAGCTCATCCTTGCTTTATTTGTCGTTGGAGTCAGACAGAAAGAAGACATTACTCTGGAGAAAATGAAAGGTGCCACTCATTTCTTTCTGAGTCAAAACTCCTAGTTTGGATGGATTTCTGCCAAAATTTCTAAGATAGTGATATGCTCTCACCTTTATTAGTAAAAATATTAAAGCATATGCAACATCAATGTTTTTCTTGGCACTATTATTATATTCCAGTTTATTGTAATAGATTGTAATATAATTACAATTATTACAATATAATTACAATTATTTCTTATATTACAATCAAAGGTTCATTTGAGTTGTTCCTTAGAATGTCCTGGCTTTGCTAGAGCAGTCCTTAGTGGATCTGTGCATTTCTTTGCTTTTCTGTAAAAAAGCATCTGGAAAATTTTGCCAGTAGGAGCACCTTGACTCTTTTTGGGTGGCTCACGTTTCCCTAAGAAACATAATGGATAAAGGGCTTTTGAGGTGTTTTATGCAGATAGGTTTGGCCATTAGGTAAAATGACTTTGTAGGGAAAGAAAAGCTGGATTTTTACATTATCTGGAAGTATACTGAAAGCATCAATGAATGTGGTAAAACAGCCAAGAAATTCCTGATGTTTTTTTCCTCCTAGTACAAAATTTGCTTTTTAATTGAGTGGMATGTATGTAAAGAGATGATTTTGTGACCCACTGTCTTTCTATAAATGKTTTTTTATAAGCTCTAGATGTGTGTATGAGTATTGGAAAAATGTGATGTGCTTAGTCYTGTGAGAACTTACACTGTTTTAAAGCAAAATGTGTTCTTGGCTCTGCTGGGTCATTATATGTATGTATTAACTCTATATAATGTAGCATAATGTATTACATCTACCAATTTCCTGATCACCTCTCTGGTCTTTTTATCCTAAAAAAGTGCAGAAAAAAAACATATCTTCATTTCTGATCATAGAATCATGGTATTCTACTGCTTTAAATAGAATTCCATTTCCTGGAAAAACAGGTAATTTAATGGTGAAGCAGACTGGGAAAAATGAAATGATAAATTTCCAATTAGAATCCAGTGATACTGACTGAGTAATTTTGCTTGCTGCAGTTTTGTTGACAAATATTTACATAAAGAGTTGCTGGTTTCCCATTCTCACCTGAGCTTGGGAAACTCATTTAACTTTCTACTGCTTTAGATCCCTCTAAACAGAGATTGTGTTTGTGTTCCCTTTTCTGGTACTGTCACTCCTTGGTTAATTAATATTTTTATTTGTTTATTGGAATGTTGACTTCAATAATATTTATCTCTGTATATATTCAGTGATATGTGCATGTGTACATATGTATGTGCACAGTCTTATTAAGGTACACTTGGATTTAAACTACTTGTTTTATTTGCATGTAATTTATATGTAAATCTGAAAACAAATAGAAAAATCCTRATGTAAATTTGCAAAATAACCTTTGCAGATGTATTTCATAGTTTGATAAATCTTGATTTAATCTCACTCATCTAAAATAGTTTCTGTCAGATCCATTYTCCTGGACTGTTAAATGGCATAAAATTAAACCTGTGTACAGATACCTGAACAGTGAGAAACTCCAAAAGTTGATTTTGTTCTTTCTGCTYTAACAGTGAACTTACTTGAAAGTCATGCATGCGTGCAGTTTTTTACCATTAAAAATAGGGGCACTGTGTTAAATTTAAATTGTAAAATTTACGTGGCACAGATCTGAATATGACTTTATGACATTGCTGCTGTTTGGTAACCTTTGCTGTTTATCTAACCTTCAGTGAACTGCAGTGTTGTGTTGTCAAGCAGATCTGCTTATTAATGCTGAAAATGTTGATGTCAGTCTTAAAGATCACTTCTTATGGGACCTTGCCAGTATATCTGGAAATAAAAATACATTTAAAGCTTTTTTTTTATTTAAGCAATCAGGCAAAGTATAACTTTGTTTCTGAGCAATGAAAAGTACAAATTCCAGCAAGCAATTTTGTTGTAACTGTAGAAAAATCTATAGGTCTGCAACATGGATAAGCCTGTATTAATTTATGTTTTAAGTCCCTTTTTCTTGAGATATGTTATTTTACTTGGGGGATTTTTCTGTGATGTGATAAGAATGGGAGACATATTTTACTATCTTGTGACATTTCAAKAAACTTGGGATCAATAGAAATATGTGAAAATCCCTTTATTTCCTTTTATGGCCATAAATGGCTGTGGCAGTGTTTGTATAAACACTTCTTGTGTTACATCRTAGTAACCTGGATAAAATCATGTTTATGCCTGCTGCTTTGTCATCTTTTTCTATCCTTGGCCTTACTTGCTTTAGTGAAATACTTCTAAGAATTTTCTTTAATTATGGCAAAGGAGCTGTTGATTTCCTGTAGAGATGGTGCATGGGCTCATTGGGAATTCCTTGCTTTATTCCCATGTAGTCTCACAGGCTGTCTTCCAGACACAGAGGTGGCTTTTCCTAATCAAAAATCTCCTTAGCTTCCAAATGAGACTGGAGTGAGGAAAAGAACACGTGGCATGGTGTGAGTACTGGGCTGTGGTCTGGTGAGGACACAAGAAACATAACCTGAAATCAGGGCAGAGCTGTTGTTGAAGGTTGTCCAGAGGGGTCTCACACCCCTCAAAGGAGCTGAGATTTGCAGGGGAGGTTGGAGTCCTGTTTAATAAAGCAGCTGTTCATTAGCTGCCATGCTCAGGAGCTTGCAGAAATCCCCATGGATGGCTTCCTGTAGCTCTCAATGTCCCTCCATACTCCTGTCATCTCAAGATGCTTCCTCRCGTCTTGTCAGAACTTTGTTATTCTCCCCAGCTCTCCAAGTGTTTCTGCWGGACTGGAAGGAAAGAGTACAGTATTTTTACTCCCAAAACTTTGTTAGAAACAAACTATAAAAGATTGTGAGCACAGTGTGGAAAGGGATAACAACTCTGAGATCCTGAGGCTCAGTGAAGCTGCCTCTGATGCTGGCATTGCACATCTTCATGGAAGTGCCTTGCATTCAGCTCAGCTTCCAAAAGCACGAGGAGCTCCCTTGCCTGCTGCAGCTTCTCTCTACAGTGTGACTGCTCTTTTTTTCAGATAAAACCCTCTTCTGTCATCCCTTGTTACTTTATTCAAGTCTCTCTCTGCCCCAGCTCCTCAGCAGTGCTTATGGCAGTATTTCCATGGCCTGYATTCTCTGTAGTTTCTTTAATATTGGGAACTGTGATAGTTTACTTCCCCCCACCCCTGTTTGAATGCTACTGTATCAGCTAATGGCCACAAATTCCCCCTTCTGTTTTCATCAGTTGTGCTGACCCATCTCTGCTTTTGTATTTATTACATGCAGGAATAACGACCTGAGGTTTAAACTCATCTGCTGGGATTAGACCTTGAACAAGGGTCTCAGCAGAATGCTTTAGAAGTTAAGCTTTTACTTGTTTGCCTAGTGTAATAGCTAGCTCATTGTCTCTGAGTAAGTGTTACAAGGTACACTGCAAAATGAGTGGAAGATGTGGAATGTATTCTTAATGCTGGCCATAATGCATTCAATAGATTCCATAAATGTTTCTAGTCTTTCTTTTCTTGTGAGTAGTTAGAACAAAGGGTGTTGACAAAGCTGTTCCAAAATACCCAGAACAACCAAAATCCAGTTCATGAATGGGCACTTGCAGGTCCAAGGAAAAGATCTCTCTGCTTAGAGCAAAAATGATCAAGCTGAAAGAAAGCACAAAATATTTTTTAAGGTTAATAAGCAGTATGAGTGATCAACACTTCTCAGAATGACTTTTATGTACACATTTGTTTTAGTTTCTTTTTCCTGAGGAGGGGTGGGTTTGGGTTTGTTTTAGTTGTTTTGGTCTGGGTTTGTTTTCACTTTGGCTCTGCAAAAGGAAGGCTTTGTTCTACCACTGCAGCCTAAAGAAATAAAAATATGAAGAGAGATTGTTCCCATATCCAAACCCTGCACCTGCTCTGAGCAGGGTAATTGCTAACAAGCTGCTCTCTTTTTAAAATGCCAGTTATCCATAGAGCTGACAGAATCCTGCATTCCTCTGAAAGTGGCATTTGACAATGACTCTGAAAAGAAGTGCCAATGTTTTCATGRATAAAGATATTGACCGGGAAAAGCAATTGTGTGACCATAATCATYGAGACAAGAACTGTAGCAACAGGATCTTATAACACAGAGGATTGTAAAGGGAACATGAGGGATGAAAATGATAGGTACTTATGCAAATGGATTAGAACTATCTTGTGCCACTTTGTGGATCTGTCTTTTAATCTCTCTTGCTATCTAGGCCATGGGATTAGTCAAAAACAGCTGGAATGGAATGGACACAATCACTTAATCACAAAATCAGAAGGCTTGCTGGGGTAATTTCCCTTCAAATAGCACACTGCAAACCCAGGGCAGGTAGTACTTAATATCAGTTGCAAGCCCAGCTCTACAAAGAGCTTTGGAAAGACTGCAATCTTTCCATTATAAGTGTATTGAGTCTGTCTTTTAAAACACCTGAAATGTGACATGAAATTATTAGTCTTTTTTTTTTCTTTTGTCACCTTTTCTTTATGTTTGGGGAATGCAAATGGCAAGAGTTTAATGAAGTGATGTTGTTGTGATTACATCTGAGCTGCAGAGTGAGACTCATTCTCATTCCTACTGCAAAGCAAATTACGTTTGCTTTTCCTACTCTAATGCACTTTGCCCCTGAAATTCTTGCCAAAATAAGGAGGGGGCTGTGATTCTCCTTAGTGCTTTTCTCTGTGGGCTTTGTCCTGGTGACAGAAAAATAGAAAAAAAGACAAAAGAGAGCAGATGATTTATTCAGAGCATCAGAAGATGCCATGCTGGCAGGAACTGCTACAGCCCAAATCAARCTCCTCTAAGATCTTTCACCTGCCTCAACACAAAGCCAGGCAAGCCCCAGACACTGCTGCAGCTCAGTGCTGGTGGGTTTTGTGTTCCAAATAACCACAGTCCAGGGCTAAACACCAATGTGCATCTGCAGACCTGGACTGTCAGGCACGGCAGCTCRGTAAAGTTCACTCTGCACTGCAGAAATTGTGGCTGAAACTCTGCATTCAGTTTGAGCTGAGCCCAGCAGAAATAGTTAAAACTGCTTGAATTCTTGTTCTTAGCTTCAATATAACAAATACATATTTTCTGTATTAGGTTTATCCCACCATTTATCAGCTGGGTTGATGCAGATGGGCAGGAGCCCCATGAGAAACAGCAGGCTGGTTAAATGCCAGCTCTCAGGGTTAAGCTTGTCTCTGAAAGTTTGGCTTCCACTTCTTCTCCCAAAGGGGCTGCTGCATTTTAACTACCCAATGTCTCCTGGAAAAGCCTGGCAGAGGCACCCAGGAGCCCTCAGGCTTTAGCCAGTGCCCTTCCACACTTCTGCTTCCACCAGGAATTCAGTGTTGCTTCTGGCATGATTTCCATGCTGGAAATTGAGCTGTGGTTTACACAAAGAGTTTTCCAAGGAATCCAGAAAATGCTCTTAGGATAATTCAGAAACCTGACTTACTAATGCAGCATGCTATGCCAATATTTTCTGACCTTTTGTTCTCTTACAACAACCTTAGTTGTACACGCTTGCTGGAAAAATTATGTCTTAAAGACTTTTTATCCTYATTGATTAACAATAAAACTGTGAGACTCGATAAGCTTCAGGAGGGAAGCTGTGATTGTGATTTTTTTTTCTGGTTATGCTGCTTACGAGGAAGATTGTAAGTTTGTTCAGGTAGAAATATGGAAATATCTGAAAGTTTTTTGTGTATTCTGCTACATCTCTTAATTCTGAGTGATTCTTTTTCTCAAATCAATATCCCCAATACTACTTAAAATATGTGCTTGCATTGTTGTGTCAAGGGATAAAAAATATTTTTATTTGAAATAAATCCAGCTGAATTTAGTTTCATGTTTTTATTTCTATTGTAATAGGAACTTAGGTCTTCTTTTTACAGTCTTGTGTAAAACAGCCTTTATGGAGGCAATTTCTTAGTTTTTTTTTATTTTAAATATGAAACATCTGTGTCAGAATCTGTATTTTATTTAAAAATAGAGATCAAAAGCTCAGAACTGCTGAATGAGAGCACAGCCTCCTAGGGTTACAGCATTGGTGTATCAGGGCAAAGAGGGTGCAATGGACTTGTGCAAGGCTTTTGTCACTGTCCCACRTGGCACCCTGACAGGCCTGAGAGATGAGCCTGTGTTCAARGTTGGCAAGGCCAAGTGCAAAGTCCTCCATGGGGGTTGTGGCAATTCCAAGCACAAATAAAGGCTGGGCAGAGGATGGATTGAGAGCAGCCCTGAGGAGGAGAACTTCGGGGGTGGTGGTGAGTGAAAAACTCAGTGTGACCCAGCAATGTGCACTTGCAGGGCAGGGATCAGCATTATCCTGGGCTGCATCCATCCCTTGGGGCAGCAGGGCAGGATCAGCATTATCCTGGGCTGCAGCCATCCCCTGGGGCAGCAGGGCAGAGATCAGCATTATCCTGGGCTGCATCCATCCATCCCCTGGGGCAGCAGGACAGGGATCCAGGATTATCCTGGGCTGCAGCCATCCCTGGGGCAGCAGGGCAGCGATCAGCATTATCCTGGGTTGCACCCATCCCCTGGGGCAGCAGGGCAGGATCAGCATTATCCTGGGCTGCAGCCATCCATCCCCTGGGGCAGCAGGGCAGGGATCAGCATTATCCTGGGCTGCAGCCATCCCTGGGGCAGCAGGGCAGGGATCCAGGATTATCCTGGGCTGCAGACATCCCCTGGGGCAGCAGGGCAGGGAGGGATCTCTCCTCTCTACCCTGCTCTGGTGAGACCCCTCCTGCAGAGCTGCATCCAGCTCCAGGGCCTGCAGGGTCAGAAGGGTGTGGGTTCTGTTGGGTGGTCACAGAAGGTCCCAAAGGTGCTCACAGGGCTGGGGCACCTCTCCTACACAGACAGGCTGGGAGAGGTGGGGCTGTTCAGCCTGGGGTAGTGAAAACTCTGTGAAAACTTCAGAGCAACTTGTCAAGGGGTTACGAGAGAGCTGGAGAGGGACTTTTTACCAGGGCTTGTAGTGACTGGATAAGGGAGAATGGCTTTACACTGGGGCAGGCTTACATCAGATATAGGAAAGAAATTCTTCACTGTGAGGGTGTGGCACTGGCTCCTGGGAGAAGCTGTGGATTTCCTGCCAGTGTKGAAGGCCAGTCTGGATGGGCTTTGAGCAAGATGGTCTCGTGGAAGGAGATGGGGCATGGACTGAGCTSATCTTTAAGATCCCTTCCAACCCAAACTGTTTATGATTCTGGGCCATAGATTGTGATATTCAAAGCCATGTCGTGCTGCTGCTTCAGATTTTCATGCCTGTAGTGAATCAGTTCATCAGCCTGAGAACTGTGTTTGGAGATGGACTATATATCTAGAAAATGGCCTAGAAAAAGAGAGAGAAAGATGCTTCAGCCTATTCAAATTATATTTGCTTTGCAWATTTGCTGGATATATTTTTTTTAGCATTTCCCTCTGCAATACCTTGTTTTGCAGTGGTGAGTGTGATTTAGCACAGAGGGCTGCAGAAGGGTTGAAATGACTCATGTTTTCCTCTGACAGCCTCAACCTGTCCTTCCTCCCACACCCAGTCCCTGCAGGTTTTTGCTTTAGCCTTTCTTTTGGTGACTTTAGCCTTTCTTTTGGTGACTTTAGCCTTTCTTTTGGTTACTTTAGCCTTTCTTTTGGTGACTTTAGCCTTTCTTTTAGTTGCTTTAGCCTTTTGTTTGCAGGATTTGCAGCCTCTGTGGTGCTGTATCACTCATATGGTGCATTCTTTGTATGACCATTCTTTTAGGGGTCTTTGCAACAGAAGTTGGATGGAAACAACCACAGAGCAGGAATTTAGGCTTTGTCCTTTGGTTGCATGCATTGAGATCCCTGATGGTGSTGCTTGTAGGCTCTTGGTAAATGTGGTTTCCAGCATTTGGCAGCAGCAGCCATTGGAACCTCTAACATTGGTGTACAAGGATTTTGTGCATAAAGTGTTTCATTTTTTCTCTTTTTAGCTGTGTTTTAGTCAGGTATTACTCAGTCACAAATTACATTCAGAAATAYGTATTACTTGAGGATTGTTTTTGGCAACAATGCAATTAAATGGTTTGTGAAAAAGCTGCTATAAATAATGAGAAAACTTGCAATTGTATTATTCTTTGTGCAGCCATTTTCTGATTCATTAGAGTTAGACTGTAAAATCTATAATAACATTATAGGTAGTGTTATATATAAACCACCATATTCAAGAGCTGGTATTTTTTCAAACCACATTAATAAAAGAGCCTATTAAGGAGATTTAAGGATTTAATCTCCATCTGTGTCTGCATTGTTGTTATGTGCCAATTAGCAGATAGTTATGGGGAAACTACATGTTGTCAAAAGCTTCTCATTGTGTGGCTCTCTGTGATGTTTCCTCTTGAAGGGCTCTATCTTCTTGTCACACTCAGAAATCACAGCTTCTGCCTTGCCAGTGATACACAGCCCWGAGATCTCTTTAACTGCCTTTTGCTTGTGGCCATTTCAAAGCAGCACGAGGCTAAAAATGTTTTATTGTTGAAGGACTGCAGCTTACACTGTTTTAAAACTTTGTAGGTTACAGAGTTGCATTGGTTAGCATCAAAAAAGTTAATTGGAGATGCCCTTGATAGAGACAGTGCTATGAATTAACTTAATTATAGCACTTTTTCTAATATTTAATTTAATTTAATTTCATTTCAATTTTTCTTCACATTTCATCAATATTTCTAATATTTCCATTTTCTAATATTGTTTGTGTGCAGTAACTTCCTAAATGTCTTACAAGAATGTTGTCACTCAATATCAAAACATCATCATGGCCTTTAATAATTTCTAATATAATAATTTGAYACAACTTGTAATTTTTATCCAAATATTAAAACCAAATATCTTATTTTGAGACAAATCCTTCTTTTTATGCCAGTCTCCAAATTTTCAGCTAGCTGGAAACTCTCTTCTTTCTCGCTGTAAGTTTGTATGCTCAGTACTTGATTCATCTCTTTGGTATTCTCCTTGCACAAATTTGCAGAAGTATTTAAAGTGAAGCTTTATTTTTAGAAACTGAACAATATTCATGTCTGAAGAGAAGAACCTTGTGAATAATAAGGACTTGGTACATTTTTTAGCAGCTTTGGCACATTCATCAAATTCTCCAGCTTCTGTCATTTTAAGTCAGTTCTTTGGAATAGGGTTTTACAATGCTCTCAGGGAAACTCAAGTTTTCTCACCAGCACTTGGTTCTGTGAGCTTCTAGTTCCTGTCTTAAACTGGACTCTGTCAGGTGTCATTTAAATAAGGCTAACACTGTGATGCYCTAGAATAAGTTTGTGTTTCCTAGACTGCGCTATTAAAATAATTCTCACTTAAGGGAAAATARTAGCTTGGATCTGAGTTCACCTGCAGGACGCAGAAATTCTGTATTTTTGTAGCAAAGCTGTGGATCCCTGCAATGTCCCGTGGCCAGGGCTGTCCAGAGAGGATGGAACCACCTGGGGTTCATAAGCAAGGTGATGCTCATCACCTAGGGATCCCCAAAGGGCTGGTGAAGCAGTCGTGCAGGCCTTGAAGAGCTGTGTCTAAGGCCACACAGGCTCTGGTAATTAGTAATTCACAAGGGAGGAAGGAAAATGAGGGAAGCAGGCAGGCTTGAAAGTGGTTGGGAAGCAGGGGCAATGGGGTGGAGAAAGGAGATGGATGCCAGGAGTTCCTGTTCACACCATTTCTTCCCTCTGAGTGCTGAAACCATGGTAGGCTGCCGTGAGGAGACACAATGGCTGCTCTGCCACTCTGGTGAGAGTAAAAATCTCAAAAMTGAGCAGTCTCAGGAAGGCTGGGCAGCATGATGTGCCCAATGGGCAGAAGTGGGGACATTCCTTGCTGGGAGCTGTGGTGTGCTGAGAACTGCTGTGAGAATTCCCCGTGGGGTTGCTTAGAGCCTGTGTTGGGCAGTTCCCCTTTGATTTTCTGGAAAAGAGGGCCAGGGAGAGAAGCTGTGTTATACAGCTAGAATTTAGCTGTATATATACTATTATACAGTAGAAATGAAGTGGCAATAGGTTAAAAAAACAAGATTAAGAAGTTAAAGATACAATTGCTGCTGTGGGTGATGTGTGATGCTGAAGTGGTGCATGTGAGCCAAGAAGCACAAGAAAATTGCCACTCTCTGTTAAGACTTACYCATTTCACACTCATTATAACCCACAAATACAAAATGAAATAATGTGTATGTGAAAAAATTTTACCATGCTTTAGGAAGCTTGTAAAACATAGCAGGAGGTTTTTGGTTTTGGGTTTTTTTTACAATCCTACCATAGCATTGAATTATAGCAAAACAAAATTAAAAGACTTACCATAGCAAAAAACAGTATATTTAATTAATAATTTACTGATTATTATTAATAATTATTTATTAAATAAAATTAATAGTAACTAAAGGCACGTGTAATTGTGGCAGARAAACATTTCTGCTTGCCAAATCTAGATAGAAAAAATACTGTTTTCTGTGAGGGAAGGCTGGGGCTGTAAGAAATGATTGCTCTAGTTTTGTCATTGTGTTGTTAGCTGTTTATGTGCTGTTTGGTCTCAGACTGTACCAGGAATGTGGGCAGTGCATGGCTGGGATTGAAAATATGTAAATGGTGCCTGGCAGGAGTTAAACGTGTAGCACACAGGGTGGAGGCTTAAGTGCACTGGTACTTACAGAAGCAGTCATTTAACGTTTGTTATAAGCCACTGTTGTTTTTTTATAASTAATAGGGGAGCAGTTTGCAGCTGATCTACTGCATAGAGGAAAAGAGCTTGTAGCTTCAGATGGAATAGTTGCAGCCTCAGGCAGTTTTGCTAATGCTTTCTATTACAAATAAGTTTAATAGTGTGCATTAAAAAGGATGTGTATTTAAACCTTTATGGTCCATACCGTGTTAGGTGGAATTACAGTAAATTGCTACATTTCATTCCKGTAATTATCTTATAAACTGCTATTTGATATTGTCCTGAAGTTTATGTTCAGGACATTTTAACACCAGTTGTATTTTGGACACCTTGCATAAGATCATTTGATTGTCTCTTAGGGGTACAAAATTGCATATATATATATAAAAAATAAAAGAAAAAAATCTATTAAAAAAGCATGAGAGTTGCACACCTTTGGATGACTCTGTGTACTGTGGAGAAGGGAGGGATCATGAGCACCTGCCCTGCACATTATGAGCGTGCACAGAGCAATTTTCCTGTTGCTAATAGTTCTGGAAATGTATGTTTAAGAAACATGGTATTTTCCTTTTATTTCATTTTTTTCCATTCCTGTAGGAACTTGGAAGTAACAGCCCTCCGCAGAGGAACTGGAAGGGAATTGCAATTGCGCTGCTGGTGATTCTAGTTGTTTGTTCACTCATCACCATGTCAGTCATTCTTTTAACTCCAGGTAACCTTCTTCTTTATTTTATCTTATTAAAGGTCTGTGATTCATAATGCAGTCATAAAGCAATGGATGTTAAAGTGTCTCTTGCCTTTAAGCATTCTTAACTTGTGGCTGTTGTAAATTTGGTGGTGCAGGGACTCGGGAGCTGCTGGAGGCCTTGTGGAGCAGAAATATTCGGGGCTGGCAATATTTGGGGTTGGCAATCCTTAGGGCTGTGCCTGCCTTGATGGGGTTACAGCAATCCTTGTGAGCCTCAGCAGGTGTGAGCTGACTTCAAGAGTTTGTTGTTGGTTTTTCATGTAATTTCAGATTCAGAGATGAGCTAAGAGAAAATTGAATTCCATCGAAAACTGATTCTGAGAATGCAACTGAATCATGGATTCTCACTGAATCATGAACATTGATCTTCCATCTGTACATGCACAAGCTTCTTCCCTTTTCTCTCTTTCTGAAACAACAAAGGGAAAGCAATGGCTCAGTCACAGAAAAAAAAAATGGAGAGGACAAGAAGTAGACAAAAAGAGAAAACACWGTGCAAATTTTTAAAAAAACAAACTTTGAATCCTTTTGCCAGTTTTAAAGTTGGAGTGTAAAGTACCTGATTTGCAYGGCATGCCTGGATAGTAAATATTGGTCTGCAAATGTTCTGCCATTGAAGTGCTCAGTTTGTGTAAACCAGAAAGTTAATGAAGCTCTTTTCAGTAAATAATGGTTCCAGGCTATTTGGCCAGAGATGCAATCACCGAGGGAAGCTGTGCATGAGCAAGTACAGCAGCACAGTGCTGCTGCTTTAAAGGAAGGTGGGGAGGATAAATGGAAAAGGATCCAAAAGCTTTGCTCATCAGAGGGGATGAGGCAGCTGGAAAGAGAAGGCAGGAACACTATGGATAGTCTGCTTCCTCTGTTTTGTATAAATATCTACTCCTTATGCAGGGTGCTGTCCAAAATAACTGTTTGCTTATTTCCACTTAGATCAAGTTGAGAAAAATAAAAGCAAAGTTGTGCTGCTGTAGTCTCAGTGAATAGCAGTCTTCTTCAGGGAATAAGAAAAAAGAGATTTTGAGAGCACATGGTAGTGTGTCCTGGTACACTCTAAGACAGAAGACTGTTTTTTGTTTCAAGGAGGATGTTTCCCTTTTTTTGAAGACTTATAAAATATCAAGTGTTTGCTGGAACCTACAATAATAACTTTCAGTTGTGGCTCTTATATCTATGTAGAATTATTAATGATGTAAAACATAAACTGAAGTCCTTGAAGGCACTCATGGAAGCAGAATAAACAACCTAGGGGAATGTTAACTTTTAAAAAAAATATGTTAAAAAAGCTCACTAAATTACAACATCTCTGAGGCTGTTTCAAAATCCAGAGATCTTGGTTGAAAACTTGTGTAAGCTGGGACCTACATTTCAGTTGAAGTCATGCAAGTGGAAACTAGTTCTGTCAGCTCAGATGCTCTGAGATATCCCACAGAGACTGTGAAGCCTGATAGAAATGAAAACCTTTCTCCCAGAACAATCCARGTCTGCAAAACTGGGCTTTCCTGTGGCTTGGAAAAGCTCACCATGGAAAACTTTGAGGTGCTTTGTAGGATAGATCATTGCCCTGTTTTGGCCCTAATCATTGCTGTTCCCCCTCCACTTTCATTATTAATTTGCTTGATTATTATGAATTATTAGTGGTTTGGGAAGCAGATATTTTCCTACTCTAAGCATTATAGCTGACACTTCTTTGYCAGGAATATGTGTTAAGCTCACATTGGGATGTTCAGTATTTGAGGGGAGGAAAAAGTAGAGACCCCCCCTCACATCTGGCTATTGTGAAGTGCTCAGCTCCAAGTTGATGTTAATCTGTTATTATAAATATTTGGGTTTGAAAGTCCTTCTCATTTTATATAATAGGTCTGAATGAAGATATTCAGTGCAAATGTCCTTTGTTACCCTGGGATGTTTCAGTGTTCATTTCTAGCACTATTTTGAGCATCAGAGAGTTCTGTCCCTATTTAGTTCTGCCTGTATGGATGGATGCTTCTTAGATTTCATGTAAATTCCCCTAAATACTGTACATCATGCTGCTTCTTTTTATGGAAATGATGATAATTTCAGATGGTTATGGCTCAGAAGCATGATTGTTTCACTGGTAATTTTTGGAGGCARAAGTGTACTTACTGATATGCCAAACACAACAGCAATGATCTCTTTTGCCTGTAATTATTTGCACATTGCTTTGTCTACAATATAAGAAACTCTTGGTCTGTGTACACTAACAGTTGTCATTTCACTTCTCTCAAATTTTGAGCAACAGCTTTCCTGCCTTTTCACAGAGGGACCAGTGCTTCCATATGGAATAGYATGTTTTTAAAGGAAAGTGCAATTCATTTGCAAAAGGCTTCAACRAGACTTTAGCTTCCACTAAAGATGGAAACTATGTTAAAACTAAAAGGAAATTCTTCATTTTCTTTTTGTGTTATCTTTTATTACATTAAATATAACTTGACTATACAACTCTAAGCAGGATCTCTGTTGAAATAAGAGATGTATTTTGACCTGTTAGTATCTTGGCTTTTATTCAAATCTGAAACCTCTGTGTTACAATTATGTTTGTGGTTTGAGTAAATGTATGGTACCAACAATATTAGTAACATTTCTGATCATTTCRTCTTGCTTTTAATCTATGATAAGACTCAGAATCTTTATAAATGTCTGAGTGTTCTCAAAAAAGAGATGGAAAAGTGGAAGAACAAACCATCCAGTGATACAAAACATTAGTGGCAGAGTCTGAATGAACTCTCAGCCCAGTAACCACTTGTTGGGGCTCAGGAACTCTCTGTGAGCCCCCGTGGACTAAGGAGTACATTAAATAAACCCCACTGCTCCCAGCAAGTAGAAATTCCTACACTGCTCCTTACCTGGGAGTAGAAGGTTTGCAGGCAAATATCCTGCTGGCTTTCTTCAAAATTAGAAAAGTGCCATGATAAGGAAAGTGCATGGAAATGCTTTGGCATTGAGTGAAGTTGCCCTTGTTAAAGCAGAGGACTGGAGTGGAAAACTTGCAAGTTTCAGAACAGGAGCCATCTGTCATCTGGGGCAACTGCATTATGGATCTAGTGAGTTTTGTTTAATATTTGGAGTGGATTGCTGGAGAAGTATTTAAGAGAAAACCAAAGAAAATACCTTGGGAATAGTCTTATAAATATATCTTTATATTGGGAATTAGCGGCCAGTGCAGAGACATCCATGAGATTCCATCATTTGGTTTGTATGTCAGTATAAATATAACACAGGCACCTTTCTTCTTCTGCTTTTATTCTATTTTATGKTTTTGGGTTTCATCTCACACCTGCATATACTGAAATAGTCTTAGGTAGAGTTTTAGATATCAGTGCCTTTAAATCATTCCTGCCACTGAATCAGCTTGTTCCTGCTTTACAAAATGACAGTTCCAAATTGTAGGWATTATCTGGAGACCTATCTGATGAGCCACTGTTGATCTGTATTTCAGAACTGACAAATGTTCAATTGAAACTATTAGCAGCTTAAGAGTTGTATAGATTCATACTACTTTTAAAGGAAAAGAAAGCAAACTACTACATTTTTTNTTTGTTTGTTTTGGTCTTTTTTTGTGATGTGGATATTCACTGCAAGAAGTTTCAGGTTTCTGTTCAATTCTGTATGGACTCCCTGTACCTACTGTAAATTGGCAGGCAGGTTTTGATATCCAACAAATTTCTGGCAAGTTTTCTTTCTTTGTCATGATAACACAAAGTGAGCTATGCTAACTCCAAGTTACACCTGCTAGCTTGCATACTATTTATTAGTGGTGTTTTTCCACTTTTCAGATGGCATTTAACATCAAGCCTTTATCCTAATTTCTAGCATAAAACCTTTTTTTTCCACAGAAAAGTCAGTAGGGAGCTTCAGTTAATGGCATACTACAGTACATAATTATTAGTTTTATTTGCTAAGTTAGAAGGCAGATTTTATGAGAGGTTTATACTATATTTAACCTGCAAAAATAATATCCTCATATAAACTCGTGAAAAGTAGCAAGGCCATTAATTTCAAGTTTTGGAGCCTTCTAGTTTAGTAAGCACAAACAGGTTTGTCACTTTTAATTAATACATGCCAGTATTGGAACTGTTTTTAATTGGAGGTACAATTAAGAAGTAGTCATTTAGTCTTTAGCATTTGATTTTTTTTGTGTCTGTGTAATCTGTGTCATTTGCTGCACAAAAATACATATATCTATATCTATATAATTTCAGACCAAAATACAGAAATCTGTGGTAAATAGYGTGAGAACATTGGAAATATCATTCCTTTAAGGAATAATTCAATAAAATTTACAGGGAAATGAAAAAGATACAGTAGGCTATTTTGTAATGTAATAAATACAAAGTAGTAAAAGGAAGTCTKTAAAATGAAACAAGTACATCCTGGAATCAAAGATTAGTTTGGGTTGGAAAGGACCTTAAAGATCATCTCATTCCAACCCCCCTGCCATGGGCAGGGACACTTTCCACTATCCCAGGTGGCTCCAAGCCCTGTCCTGGGTCTGAGCACTTCCAGGGATGGGGCAGCCACAGCTTCTCTGGGCACCCTCTGCCAGGACCTCTCYACCCTCACAGGGAAGAATTTCTTCCTGACACCCAATCTAARCYTGCTCTCTTTCAGTTTAAAGCAATTTCCCCTTGTCCTGTCACTCCATGACTGCCCAAAAGTCCCTCTCCAGCTTTCTTGGAGCCCCCTTAGGTATTGGATGGTGCCCTAAGGTCTCGCYRGAGCCTTCTCTTCTCCAGGCTGAGCAGTCTCAGATCTCCCCCTGTCTCCATAGCAGAGATGCTGCAGCCCTCYGAGCATCTCTGTGGCTTCCTCTGGACCTGCTCCAGTGGGTCCATGTCCTTGCCACTTGGAGAAGAGTTACCAACAATGCATTCCAGGAACCTGCTGGGTTGGTTATGCCCCACTGTGCTGTCCCCAAAGAGGTACTGGGGTGGTCAAAGTCACCCACAAGGACCAGGGCTTGTGGATGTGAGGACACTGCCCTTGCTCTCCCAGCTGGGGTGGCCTGTAGCAGCCACCAAGGTGACAATAATGTCACCTGTCCCTGTCCCCTCTTTAATCCTGACACATAAGGTCAGGTCACCCCATCCATCCATCCATCCATCCATCCATCCATCCATCCATCCATCCATCCATCCATCCATCCA
>JACDOX010000036.1:4788055-4892905 GCA_014549065.1 Cardinalis cardinalis
CCATCCATCCATCCATCCATCCATCCATCCATCCACATCCACATCCATCATCCATCCATCCACATCCATCCACCCGTCCATCCATCCATCCACCTACCCATCCGTTCATCCATCATCCATCCATCCATCCATCCATCCATCCATCCATCCATCCATCCATCCATCCATCCATCCATCCATCCATCCATCCTCCATGCATTCCAGCTGGTCTCTGACACAGAGGGCCACCCCTCCTGTTCTCCCCTGCCTCTGAGTATAAACGTGGTGGGGTAAAATTAATTTGTGCTTGTGCTCAATAGAGATTAACCCACTACTGTTTTGAGGGTTCCCAGGATGTGTAATTCATCCTGTTATAGATAAACTGGGCATCTGAGATACTGATAGAGGGCAAAGGTGGAGTTAAGGGTTACAAACAGGACTCTGATTTGGTTAAAATTTACCATTAGGAAAAAAAAATTCTAAACGTCTTGTAAAGTTGCTTGAAGTTGTCATTTTGTCATTTTTTTTTCAGTTTGCAAATGCTAACTGTAATTTAMAAGTTACTTTAAAATCCAATTTATATCGAGATTTCTTGCCAGGGATGTGATAGCAAACAGAGAGCAGAGCTGGTGTTCCTTTCTTCTCTAATAGCCTCTCTGTACTCAGCTGATATATTGTTTTAGTGATTTTTATTTAAACAGTTGGAAAAAAATCTGTCATAGGTAAGGCAATCTTTGACAGCAGAACAGCTTGTGTGAGCTTGATTGCTAGTTGGCAAACTGGCAGGAAATAAAGGGTCACAGTGAGTAGAAACAGACTCAGGTAAGGTTAGAAGGGGAACACGTTTGGAATTRCAAACAGCATCAGGACCGGGGTGTGTGGAATCCAAAGAGGTGATGGAAAACAGCTTGTGCAGGGTAAGGCTGTCAGCAAGGCTGTGGAGAAAGGGGATAATGGGCATGAGGAGAGCCCAGTGTTTGGTGCTGTTATGTCAGAAGCAGTGATCTGAAGACACAGGAAGGTKTTTGTGGAGCTGAACAGAGCACACATAACAACATGTGCTTACTTTGAAGATAAAAACACAGTGTGTGGCAGGAGCAAGAGCTAACAAGGTCCCACGATGTGTAAACAGAGGGATTAGGTATAAATCAAGAGAGATAATGTTGCTCTGCTGTAAAGCCCCAGTAAGACTGCAAGTGGAATATTGTGTCCCATGCTGGACTGGCAGATGAAAAATAAAAACAAACCTAAACAGACTATTTTGATTCCTGGAAGGTAGGAAGAGAGAAAAAAGCTTATTTTAGGATTAGAGTGTTTGTCTCATGAAGCAGGATCCTTACAAGACATGAAGTGCAAGAAGAGTTGGTTGCAGTGGGTGAGTGCTTCCCAGAGCCCTGCTGCCAGCTGGGAGGGAGCAACATGCAAAATGCAGCAGAGCCGTGGAGTGAGCAGCTGGGATGGCCTTGTGTCCATTGTAAATTCATGATGTGCATTAAAAGGGAGTTTCTCTTCAGCACACCAAGGATGCACTTTTATTAATATCAGCTGAAGTGGCTGCAGCAGGCAGTGCTGACATTTACAGGCAAAAATATCATATTGCTGTTGATTCCAGTAGGCTTTCTGCTGGCCTCTAATTGAGAAATTTGGCTGAACAAAGAGCAATAACAAAACTATTGATTGACTTTATTCTCTTTGAAGGGTCCCATTTTCATGCAAAATGTATTACAGGATATGACCTTTGCAAAGCAGCTTTCTTTGTTAAAAATGTCCTGGTAGCATCATGGGTTGACACAAAGATAACAAAGATGCTTGACTGCTGTGATGGCAGATACTCTCTTTGTATGTGTCTGTCACCAGAGCACTGCTTAATACCAGGAAGGACAAAATCTGCCTAACACAAAGGAGAAGGAAAGAAAAACTCATAGAGAAGAGAAAGAGTGCAATAATTTATGGTAACCTGCCCAGTAATACAAAATTATTTTAAAAACCTGGCAGGGCATTGGGCTGATTGTGTGGGAAGTGCTCAGGTGCATCTTTTTGCAGAGGCAGCAAGCAGCACAGCTTTGGCAGCTGCTGTTCTAAACAGCCCAGAGCAGTCAGGTGAGGTGCAAGCTGCTGCCAGTGATTATTGCTTGGAAACTTGGTGGGTTTGTCTTTTGACACTAAAACTTTTGCTTTAATAGTAATGTTTCACCATTACCACTGTTAGTGCAGCAGTTCACTTTTGAATCTTCACTATTGAAATCTTCACTACTTATTTTTATAGCTTACAACACAAGAACACTGATATTTAGCAGAGCTTCTTTTTAGTTTTCTGAAGTGTGGAGATGATTTTAGATGCAGAAAAATAATTTCATTTTATTTTGTTTTGTTTTGTAATTYGATGTTGGCTAATGTTCAGGAGCACAATATTCCTGGGTCATGTTTGGGACAAACACAAGGCTGCTGGCCAAGTTATGTTCACGTCACTAGAAAGCAAGCACAGGCTATAAAATGTGCATGTGGATTTAAAAAAAAAAATAAWTTTAAATTGTGGAATAGGTGAAGTTGGTTCCAAATTTACTTGAAGAAGTTTTTTATCTAGTTTCTYTCAGTGTATGGTTCTCAATATGGCCAACATCCTTTGGCTGTCAGGAAATTTTGGTGTTGTTTGTAATTTTTTGTGGTGTGGGGCTGTGGTAAAGAAGAGCTTTGCTCTGAAAGTCCCAATATAATAAATAGCCAAACACTAAATCCTGTAGTTTTCCTKTCCAAAAGGTACCAATTCTTTGTTTCCTAATTTTATGAAACAAAAATGATACTTTTACTTGTTGTGRAAAAAAAAAAAAGAGAAATGTATTGTTACCACAGTTCTGTAATTCCAGTGTTTTTCAAACARTGTTGAATGTATTATTTTCAATAATTATCTAAAACGATCTTGTGTTTATTTTAGATGARCTTGCAAATTCATCAGAAAACAGATTATCCTTGGAAGATCTCTTCAGAAAAGAGTTCATAGTTCATAATCCAGAAGCCAAATGGATTAATGGTGAGTTTATAAGGTCTCACTTAATTTCAAACTAGGTAAAAATTTTAAGTCTTGAATGATATTATCCAGTCACTGAGAAAAAAAAAATCAGTTAAAATTTCAAACCCTCTTAAAACTGGCCAGTGTCCCATTTTTTCTTGTTGCTCTGAATCCCGTCTCTTTCATTAATTTTTGAAGTAGCTTTCTAATTTTAAAGCTCTGTCTAGTAGAAACCCATTAAAATTATCTGTTCATGCTCCTGACTCGGTTGGAAGCAGTGAGGAAGAATTGTGTTTAAGACCTGGATCTTGTTTGTGGATTCACAGGAAGATCAACTCTATGAATATCTGAACATTGGGGTTTGGGAATTGGTTCTCTTCGCATCTAGAAAAGACTTGAATATTTCAATATACTTGTACAGTCATTTATATTTGTACAATATGCTTGTACTTAATTTTCTGATGACTACAAATTGTATTTAGTATTCTAATTTATTAAATGATTTGTGCGTGGCATACAGAGTTCTCGAAAAAATTAGGCAGTTTTAATGTAATAAAGAAAAACAAATTCAGACTCTTTTTTTCAACTCATTGACCTCCTTTTCTCTTGCTGCCATGCCTTGTTCACTTTCTCTCTGTAAGAAATGTACAGGTAATGCAGTAGCAGCTGTCTGGTTTGTGTCATGGTAATCTGGGTGTTCCTGCAGTGACAGAATCGAAGGAATGACAACAGGATTTGTGCAAAACTGTTGTGGAGTGCTCTGTGCCAGGCAGGAGTCTGGCAGTCTGGTGGCTGTGTGTGTAAATTCAGAACGACCTTGCATGGAAATAATCCTTCAATTATATCAACTTTGGCATTCAGCTATAACTAGAACTGCTTTACTTAGTAGGGAGCTGTGTGATTGAATTATTGCTTTGTGATAAACTCTGAAGAATGAAGTGGGTATAATAAACATAAGTGCCTTTAAAAGCAAAAGCATAAAAAGGAGGAAAGTATGGTCAATCTTTTTTTCTTTTTTTTTTTTGTTCAGCACCTGCTCTAGTTTAGGGCTAAGAGAAGGGACACTCAGTTTAGTTTTCTCTCACCTCTGCTGAGTTGCCCTTAGTTTGTTCTTTGGACTGGTTTCTGTCTGCACTCAGTGCAAAAAAAAAAAAAAAAAAAAGAAAGCTACTTTATCAGTGCAAAAAAAAAAAAAAAGTGGTTCTGGGTAAAGCTGGAACAGTTCTGCTGCCAGGAGGAGCAGTTGCTTGTGKTTTTGCTAATGAAATCATAAAAGCAGGTTTTCAATTTGCTTTTCTCTTTTAAATTCACAAAACAGCTGCTTCTGACCCCACCCTATCTGAAAAACACTGGTCCTAATTGTCAAATAAAGTTATCCCAGAGCCAGTATTGTAAAYTAAAGGGGTCACTAAAAGCAGGGARGTACATAGTGGAAGAAGATCATTATGCTGGTTCCATCTATTACTCTTCTTACTTAAAAAATCCATGAGATTATTCTCCTAAGAACTCTAGTAGTTCCTCATAACATGTGCATAATATTCAATGCATAAAAACAGTACTAATTTCAAAACCCAGGACAGTAAAACTAAAAGGCTGTGGATGGAGCTACATTAAATATTGGTGAAGCTATAAAACATGTAGTTAATTGTATTTCTTAACTCTCTTCTACAGCCTGTAATAACAGCAAAGCTTCTTTTATGAGTTTTCCAGATGTGGTAAAAAAAAAAAAAGAGAGAATTTGATGCTAAACCCTTGCTTGGATACAGGTTTCTCTTGTGGTCTTCAAAATCCATCTTAAAAAGCTCATACAGTGAAATAGAATTTTATTAGCATCATGCAAAAATATAATTTGTATTAGTATCATGCAAAAAATTGTTGTAAACAATCCAGTCTAAAAGCTATGAGATTGTACAGGTATGAACTTTTCCMTCTCTTGAAAATAACATTAGAAATGCTATTTATTAGAGAAGGGCCCTATGTTTTATTAACAGTACATTGGTACTAATATCCAGCCTTTCTGCAATGATGGTTTTCTGAGTCAGTGTGAAAACTTCTAAGCTTTTTACATTAAACTCAGGTGTTCTCCTGAGTTTATTGGCCAAACAAACAATGAAGTCCAATAGTACAAAAAAAAAGRAGGAAAGAAAGAACATTTTGTTTATTAGAGTGTGTGTGTGTATGAGAAATAAAGAAAAAGTGGAGGTAATTAAGAATTTATGAATTGTTTAGTATTTTTGATAAACACAGAAAAAGTATGTATAGGTTTTGGGATTTTTTTACTTTTTTTTTTTAAATAGCCAGTATAGTTAATGATGTCCAATATCTTGGGCAATAAAAAGCCCCAAGGAATAATCTTGCAAAACAACATTTCTGCTTCCTGCTTCTATTTTTATTTTTTAAGACTTTATTTCCTAGCAGTGTGGCATTGCAGTGATGGCATTATATGCATGGAAAATGAAATACATAACTTCAGATTCATTACTGTGGAGCTGGAGGGGAGCATTTGGCACTTTCTTTGGATATTGGCAGGATAAGTGAACTCTGCACAGGATGATTTTAGCAGAAAATAAATAGCTACTTGCTACCATTTGCTCCTCTTGGAATGGGATAATTTGTGTCCATCTGAAAGTTTTATCATCTTTATCTCCTGGGAAGGGGTAGGGATAGAGATTGAAAAAGTGGTTCCTGCTGTAARCAGTGTATTCAGGGTCTGGAGCATGTTTTGTAGAAAAACAAAAAGAAAGATTTAAGGATTTCAAGTGGTGGATGAATCACTGTGTCCTTAGGTAAGGCCTGGTATTTAACTGCTGCCCTTTAATGAAAGTTTCCCTACTGATCTTTGCATTTCTCTGACATTATCTTCCAGTCTTGMATTATTTCTTCCTTGTTTGAAATCTTCACTACAAACCCCATCCCCATGCAGCTATTTCTAGACAACTCTTTAATAAGAGCAGCCCTTAAATGCAGATTTTTTTACAGTCCATTTCCTTTCCTGCTTGAAACTGAGTCCACAATTTTATGGGCTTGCCACCAAAGTTAATAATTATGCAAATGTCTAAAGTTGGAGAGGAGATGTTGGTCTTTATCTGAGATAATCAGATGTTGCTGAGGAAAATAAAAGAAACACTATGAGCTAGTCTTAAAAGTGACAAAATATATTCCCATTTTATATAATATGTACCTGTGCAGATATCCAGATTTCTTCCTCCCTTCCTCTTTTTCTCTTTCTATTTCAGCTTATATCAAAGACAATATATATATATATATATATTTAACCTGACTTGGATTTTTTCTTTCTTTGAAAGAAAGAGTAAGAAAATAGGGATGATAGCTAGCAATTTTGTTGTAAATAACTTAGTAGGGCACTAAGCTTTGTCAGTTATAAATCAGATTACTTTGGCTGTGGAAGGACATGGTGGAGAGTGCACACAACCATTAACCAGTCCAATCCCTGTTAGCTGGAAAAATGTGTAATTTCAGAAGGCATTTCAGTTGTCTGGCTTAGTTTTGGAGACCTTAAATGAGAGTRCATCTCCCTGTAGCCTTATTGATCTTCAGGTTTCCTAATAGGAAATAAGAATTTCACTGCCAGTGAATAATGAATGTGAATGTGTCAGGTTGAACCTGACAGCTCATTGGGGCAGAGTGAAGAATTTTTTCAGGATATTTTCCCAATTTCTCTCAAGTTACTTAGAAATGTGTATGCTGCCCTTTGGGAAATATTGAGGACTCAAGAGATTTGCATTCTTTTACTGAGGTCTGTACTTACATCTCTTGTTTCAGGGACTATAGYTGTTAATGACAATAAAATTCAGAACATTTTTGTGTATTCCTCTGTGAATATATGAATTTCTTGCATTTTTTTGCATCTGTTCAGACACTCTTTGCTAATCTTTCCTGTACATGGTGGAGTGCACTGGCTCCTCTGTGGCACTGTCAGATGGGTGCATAGCGAGCACAATGACAGGATTTTTCATATATTTGAATAAAGAGTGTGTGGTTTTGTGTGTGTGTTTTTGTGTGTGTTTGTTTGTGTGTGTGTATGTGTGTGTTTATTCTTATTGTAAACCCCTGTTTTGGAAATAGGTTTATCACTTTTTCCACCATAAAATCTAAGGTTGTGCCAGCAGTCCCAGCAGGCACACCCTGTTCAGATTTAATTTCCAAAGCAAATAATTTTTTAATACACATATATATTTTYGAGGCAAAGATTCTTCAACTTTTTTTGTTTGTTTGTTTCTTCCTCTTTTACAGTTTTAATCTGTTTCTTTGGACATTATAATAAACCAGCCCATCTAAGTATTTAAGTCAGAAATATTTTCACTCCAGTTTTGTTTTTTTTTAAACTCAAGCCCTTGCATTAACTTTATTTACTTGTTTTATTTTTGGGTTTTTATGTTGTTTCCAGATTTCMTGTATCAGCCTCAGCAGAAGCTTTCATTTGCTATGTAATCGCTATTTCTGATGTGGGCATCTTTATTTCCATGCAGTGAAGAGAAAAGAGAAGAGGTGATTACACCCCTTTTGAACATCAGAGAAACCATGGGACTGGTTTAGGSAGGAAATCCCTCTGCTCCCCACATTTATTTTGCAAACATTTCTTTTGTTTAGTAGTCTTTAAAAAAAAAAAAGGAAAAAAATTATAATTTTAAAGCATTCCTACTTTACAATTGACCAGTGGTTTCACTGTCATGTTTTGTAGACTATGTATTGCACTTTACATGGAAAGATATTTCCTGGCTGAAGAGATTTTACTTTAGCTTCTCATAACATGTTTTCTTTCCTTAAAGAGCAACTGAGAGAGTGTCTGCCCATAATTTTATCTGTGGCTGTCCCTGGCACGTTTCTCATGCTGTGCACTGCCTTTGTCACCTGGGGAGTGAAATGTGCAGGCAGTGGYCTGTGCTGGAGCTGCTGCTTCCCTTGGGTCTCTCTTGCCTCTTGTGTATCCTAAAAAATAAAATAAACAGTGGGCCTGGGRAACCTGGCATGAAGGAGGTTGAAACTGCTTTTAAATGGTTTATGATAGAAATGGAAGTGGTTTGGGAAGCACTTGGATTCCACAGTAGCACATATGCCAACTTTGTGTAGAAAAAATATGGTTTAAAACATTTGGCA
Source organism: Cardinalis cardinalis (assembly GCA_014549065.1). NCBI lineage: Eukaryota > Metazoa > Chordata > Aves > Passeriformes > Cardinalidae > Cardinalis > Cardinalis cardinalis. The sequence goes on from JACDOX010000036.1 coordinate 4,796,160, forward strand.
CTTCTTAAAGGAAGTTTTTCCTGTGTGTGAGATAAACATGAACTTKTTTTCACAGAGCTGAGTGTGTTGTGATGTTTGTCAATGGATACGGGTCAAGTGCAAGAAATAATCCATCACTGAGCAGTAAGAGAAGAGATTCTGCTCCAGAAACTGAGTTGGATTCAGGAAGCAAAGAAAAACCTTTTYTAGAATTACACATCTATGTGTGTTGGTATTACCCCTGCAATCAGGATGGATATTAGGAGTGAARTCCTATGTTATTTTATTCCCTGTCCCCTCAGTGAGATGGGAGTGGAAGTGGCCAGGCCRGAATGCAGCCATGGTGCAGGGGAGCCCTGGTGGTGTAGCAGGGGCTGTTTGGTGCTCACAAATTTGCTGTGATRTTAATTAATTAATTAATTAACTAACTAATGCTCTTGGGCAGAAATGAAGAGAGGTGTGCTCAGTGTTACCTGTGCCAGCTCTGCACAGAGCTTTCATTTTTTGTTGGAGTCTGTCTGTGCAGAGCCTGGAGCTGGAAGCCAGGCCAGGGAGTTGTTTTGTTGTCTCTTCTCTGTGAAGAGTTTATTTCTGAAAGGCAGCAGAGGGGGTTGCACTTTGATTCTCTGYGCTGCAGAAAGCAGCCTGTGGAAGAACAAGTAAAAAAAAAAATCCTAAGATAGCACTCCAATCTTTGGAGGCTTTCAGCTGAAATTCTTCTTTCCTAAAACTCCAGCAAGTTGTGTGAAATACACACCCAAGTTTTGCCAACTCTGAAGGCAATGTTTTGGGAAAGGCCCAGAAAATTTGAGAAGATACATAAAGCATCTCCAGRCTGGCTGATGTTTCTCTCAGAAACTGCTAAAAAGGAGAATAAAAGGCTTGATTGATACCATTCCAGTGATTTATTAAAATAACTTCTTAAACAAAAGAATTYAAACGATGTTTTTGTGAAACAGATTGAGTGATTCAATTCTCTCATTAGGGAACAGACTGGAGGAGTTTGGGGCTGTGTTTGTGCTGATGCCAAAGATTCTCTGAGAGCCAGCTGTGGGTGGRTGATTGGTCATTCAGGGAAAGGTTGTGGAGGTGCCACCCCTGTACCAAGGATAATGTGCWTTGTGGTGTCCTTTGCTCCAGGAAYTGTKGTTTCTCAAGCAATGGGCAATTTTGGTTTAGGAAGAATYTTTATTTTCTCGTTAGTTTTAGTTTCTGTGGGTGGTTGGTTTGGTGTTTTGTCCTCATTAAAATTCTTTCTTCCACAGYGTGCACCACAATAAGGTGATTTAATCAGTAATTTTTCCTCTTGGCTCTGGCCTAGTCTTTAAACAATGTGGCTGCTTCACCTGATCTCCCTGCCCCACCAGAGTGCCAGGACCTGCTGCGGGGCCTCTGCCCCGTTCTCCTCTCCTGTCATTGATGTCCCCAAGGTGCCACATTTCTGCCTCCTCAGAAGCAGATCTGGGTAGTTTGTGCTCAGATCAGGTAATCCCTGTGGCTGCATCGACACTGGTGCCACTGTTAATGATCATGAACAAGAATTAAACTGAGTGCTGTGCATTCAGGGCCATTAACTTGTGTCACCACTGGATTCTGCAAATGACTTCTCCCTTTCTCCACCAACATTCTTTGTACACCAGGACCATATTTTGTTATTGTTACTTCTGCAATATCCTGTGACTCTTGTTTTCTCTCAAGCATCACCATTACTGATTGCAAAAAAAAWTTTTTCCTGGCCATTTTTTATTTTGACATTTTGTTTTTGATTTTTACTAGGTGTGTTGTATTCCCTCCACAGAATACTTGAAATATATTTTCCTTAAGAGTCCTTGCTTCTTGGAGCAACTTACTTCTAGTTGTATTCATTTTGAGATGTAGCCTGATTCCATGCTAGTTGAAATCTCTATGTATAGGACAAAATCCAGAGATTGGAACATAAATCAGGAAAAAATKAAATCAGGTATTCCAGCTAGTGGGAGGTCAAACTACCTTTTGCCACCAATAGCCAAAAACACAGCTAATCATTGCAATCCTTCTTAAAATTTATGTCCCTATTGATTTTTTACTTATTCCACAGCCCAAAGCATTAAGAATTTAACAAAGACATCAATATCCTTAGAAAACATTTACACAGGGAGAGTGTATCTCTTGCACAAGGTGTCTTTTGAAAGAGATTAGCGGAATGATTTACATTTTCTAATCAGTATTTCTGGATAGTAGCCTAATGCTGAAAGGTTAAGTACATCAGTTCTGTGTGTGAAGCCCTGGGAAAGAGGACTAGACACTGAATAAATCTGAGTTCTCCCTGTTTATTGAAGCAAAACTCTCCTGAGTGCAGTGCAGGAGTAAGTTTAAATATTCCCATAGTTTCCATAGTGATGTTGGTGGAACAGGGAGGCCTTTTCTCAATAASACATTTCTGGCTAAGCCAGCAGTCCTTAATGTGATCAACAAGTCTGAGCTGAATGTGCTACACCATTACTCCTAGGATGCAATGGGCCCCCAGGGCAGATGTTTTTGTTGCATGAGCAGGGCTGAGCAGTGGATGAAGCATTTTGGAATGGTGACAGATGGTGGGTGCTACACAGCAGACTTGGGAGCTCCCTCCAGGCTTCCACATTGTTTTTTCTTACTCATCAAGAGCTCAGGGATGTGTCTGTGTGCACCAGCAGGCTCATGTACACATGGAGGGTCATATTTCCASCCTGTGCCTGCTTGCTCAGCTTTCCCCTCTTGTCACCAGCACAGAGTGTACCCACTGCCCAGCTGCAGCTGCAGTCCTTCCCCAGGGGATGGATTTGGGGTGGCCTGTTCACTTTTCCTTTGGAAGCTGCTGTTTGTACCTACAGCTGGCTTCATGGTCTTTCTTAAAGGCTCATTTCAGGCTGCTCTGATTTGTTCATCAGCAATTGGATTTTCTTCAAAGGAGKGCTGTGCAGGAGGGGGATGAACCTGGAGTTGTAGCTGTGTGCAGCAGCTGGCTGATTCTGCCTTGGTTTCCATTTGCCTAAACCAAATCCTTGAATTTTTGTCAGTTTTCTAGACACTTTAGCAAACACTCAGTTGTGTTTTGTGGCAGATAAGTAAGCTGTACAGTGCTTAAACTCAGTATCTCTAAAAGACAAAGTTTTACATTTCTAATCCTTAYGTTTTGTTGTCCATTCATGTTTTTTCTTGGATTAAGAGGCAGTAAAACCAGTGCTTTCTGTACCATTCTGTCAAGCTCAAATGTTTGCATAATGCATCCATAAAAATTGTATTTTTAAACACGTTTGTATCTATAAAGATGTATGTACAGATAAGTTTATTTCACTTTTAGTCCTTTTTTAGCTCTCTTTAACTAATTCCATCGTGGCAGATTTCAGAGACACTGACTCACATTTGCCACTCATTCATCCATTTTCCTGGTCTGGTTTGCCCAGGACAGAGTTATTCTTCTTATGAAAATGTGGCTGGCACTTGAACAATTTTGCTTGTTATCTCTTTCAGTGTGGTGCAAAARGACTTGRATAGGTTTAGTATGTTTGGGTTTTAGTATCTTTGGGAAAGTATGTTTGGATTTATCTGTCTACATATACTGAGCTCATGTATTTGGGATTCTTTCAAGGTCTATTTAGTGCATCAGTTCTGTTCATTTCTCACAATAAAGTGTGAAGTGCATTGAGAACAACAGTGCTATGAACTTGAAATTATTACMTTTTTGACAATTGGATTTAATTACATTTTTAATTTACTGCTGTAGAAATCAGATGTGTCCCCCATACTTTCTGTGTGGCACTGTAGTGTTGAGAGGAACCTGARGCAACTTGATCTTTGCTTGTTTCTGCAATCTGACAAAGTTTATAGGCAATTTGTGTGAGAAACTTGTAGCTAGTAATCATTAGAGTAGCCATGTATTGTTTTTCCACATCTGTAAATATAGATTGGCTTTGACCCACTAATATTGCAGTACAAACTCAGAGCCTCTTTAGTGAGAYAAATTAAACTCCAGGCACCTTGTGAAAAACTATTACTCGAACAGGGGAATGGGAGAATCAATCAGGTTTCTGGCAGAATTTAGATATCAGCCTCCCATGCTAAGAGTCATTTAACTTTAACCCAGTTTTTGCCTATGTTTTCCATGATGTCTTTCTCCTCAGAGGTAAAGCATGTCTTTAGTTTTGAGGAGGGTGTCCATAGTTGAGACTTCTTTGATGAATGCAGACCATCTTATTTAACTGTGCCTCAAAGGGACATGCAGAGTGTGCTTTCTGCACTTTCAGCCTACTTTAGGCATAGGACTGACTGAATTTCTTCTGCATGTGCAATATTGATTTTTAAGTTCAGCCAAAGCTACTTGGGAGCCTAAAGTTTTCTGCAAATCTCTAAGTTGGACTTTGAAAATAAAGATTCGAAGCACTTTAAAATTGTGGCTGTGAAAACTCAGGACTTTTGGGTTGTCACTGTGAGCAGTAGCAATACATGAAGCAGGCAAGAGAATCTGTTTTATTGCAGGATAGGCACTACATGAGAATTAGTTTGACTAATTTCAAAAGTTGATTTTTGACCCCCTCCTAGAGCAGCTGTCTCTGGGATAAAAAGGCATCTTCGTTTCTTCTCAGGCCTGGAGTCTTGTCTGCCAGACTGGGTCTGTTAATTCTGTGATGATGGTTCAGATAATTATGAATTTGTTATCAGGATCTCAGCTGAGACAGCTCATCTGTAAAGGTCACTAAGCTGTCAGGTTCAGAGTGACAAGTATGGTTGGCTGCAGATACAKTTGTTAGAAATGTTTTCTGATGCTTTCTTTTACTCTTTTGGTTTTTACTTGCAGGTTTTGTATGAAGGAATGTCTTCTGTATAAACTTAGCAAAGAAGGTTTAGATAGTTTGCTTCAGCTTTCTCACATTTTGGACAATGTGATTTTTAATTTTGAATGTTGAAATCTTATCTTTGGCATAATAATTTCATTTTGACATTGTTATTTTAATGTGGTTTATATTACTTGGCTACACTATTTTATTAATGCAAAAAATATGTATTGCATTATTGGAGTGAACAGTTCAACATTTAAAAACAAGTATTTCAACATATTCTATTTGAAATTCTGGAGAATATTTTAACTAAAAAATTGTGATGTATGAGGTTTTCAATTTATTCTAATTTGGAATAAAAATGATTGCACTATCCAATATTTATTCCTCTCTATGGGCAATATAGAGAAGGAGGCTCTAAGCCATATTATCAATTAAAGCACATTATAAATTTCCCAAACTATGATGTCATGTTCCATGAATGGAAATCTGTTGYAGAGTGAATATTATAATCTGCAGCATTTCCATAGATTCTTGATGGATTCCAGATGTACAGAGATATGGAAATAGGCTCCTGTTATGAGGTGCTTCAAAGGTGGATGCTAATTCTTTGCTTTCTGGGCACCTGCACRTGTAATGAAATTTATGTAAGCTATGAATTTTTATCTTTTTTCCATTTTCATACCCAGTGTTGTAGCTTGTCCTCCTAGATGCAAGGACTCACTGTTCCAGCAAGTTAGGWTTTCTTTTTTTAGCAATTTAAAATGGTCTTATACCATGTTACATAAATGTTCCTCTCTGCTTAAATACTCTGCCCTTTTCTCTAGCTATTTTCTGAGCTCTTATTTTGATAATTGTTAATTGAAAACAATTTCAAACTCAGACTTCTTGCTGAAGACCTTGATGAACTCATACATGTTACTATATTTGAAATAACAGCAACAGTTCTGCTGTATTTTTCCAGGAGTTATAATGTTAAATTATATTTTTACCTACTTAGCTAAAATCRGGGCAAAGAGTATTGAGAAAGAGCRGAAAGWGAAGATAAATGATTTTTTTACTTGAGTTGCTGCCATTGCCACTATCATTGTTTGATGAGTTGTATATGGAAGTAGAGGCAGACAATTTGTCTTTCAGGATTAAATACTTTCTGACTCACTGCCATCTTCAAAATAACCTTTTATTAATTTTAACCAAACACTTTTTGACTAGAGGATGTGTCTGTCCTGAGTACTGCAACACACAACCACTGATTGCCTTGCCTCTAGATTAAAATATACTCTGAGTTAACAGTGGGTTTATTTTGTTCCTCATCATGAAACTGAACAAGTCTGAATATTCAATAATTGACATAAATTTTTTTCTGTTTGCTTGGTCATTTTCTGGATTGGATAAGGCCAGGAAATAAAATGACATTTGAAGTAGATTTTGTTTTTATCAGAGAGCAGGACTTGGCAGAGCTGGGAGTGGGAAAGAGGCATCATTGACAGCCTGACTCCAGGCTGCTCTGTGAGAGTTCCTTTGCTGAAAACCATGAAATTCCTTAATTCCCTACACTGGTAATGTGTTGGCTGAGGGTTATTTTAGTTCTTAGTTAGAGTGGAGTTTGACTTAGTATCTGCTTTAGTCTCTGCTTCCTGGCTTGTTTAATAACCATAAAAACCTTCAGAGCAAAACTTCTCAAGCACCTTTATTCAGTAACTCAGAGTGCATTGGTGTATCTGCAGCTGTTCACTCCTTTAGTACTGAACTTCAGCACAGTGCCCTATTTTAAAAATATATTTCAATATTACAATGACTCAAAAAAAGGAAATTTGGGCTTAAATCAAGTCAGAACRTACGGATATTAATTTTTAATTAAAATTTTAAAAATGCTTGGGATTTTTTGTTATTTCTATTAAATGTGATAACTCTGCTGAAATCCAGTTTACAATGTTATATTTGTGAAATTGATAAAAGAAATACTTGTATAAATCTTGATTTTTCAGGAAGACTTGATCTTTCAGCACCCACAACTGACTATGATGCTTATATAAACTAATTTAAACCTAAGAGTTTTCAAAGTAGCATTTTCTTCTTTCAAAGATGTGAAGGAATTTAGGGAGATTCTTGCTTGGAAGTCAATAYTTAGACAAGTGTGAAGAGCTCAGGGGTCAGGAAGAGGATTTGGTTTTTTAGCAAATAAGGAAACTGATGTGGAGAGGCTGTTAACAGCCACTGACTTTGTCAGTGCTACTGAGAGCACAGGGAAACCTGTTTGATGTGGCAGRAAAAGATGCTAAAGATGDTTTGTTACCTGCCTTTTCAAGGAAGGTTTTTGTTATGTTTTATTTTGTTCTCTTTTTTTTTTTTTTYCTTAAACAATGTTGATGCCTGTGCTGGAATAAGAGCTGGCCTCTGATCTTCTTGGAGATTAATCTTAATGAACAAACAGTGTCAGAAAAGAGAGATAGGCATCTATAAGATCTCCTGTGCTTCCCCCAGAGCTCAGGATGGCCATTTCCTTTCCTGCTTCTCAAGGAATGCTTTGTCACAGAATTTACTGGATAAATGAAAAAAAAGTTAATAAGCACTTGATTTGTCATTTTAGAACTCCATCAGTTCACCATCTTTATTAAGACATGACTAGCTGTGTGTCCATAGAATCACAGAATGGTTGACAGAGACCTTTAAAATTCCTTTAGGTCACCCCCCTGCAGTGAGCAGGGACATCTCCAATGAGATCAGGATGTTCCAAGCTCCATCCAACCTTGAATGGCTCCAGGGATGGGTCAGCCACTGCCTCTCAGGGCAGCCTGTTCTGGTAAAAAGAGTAGAAATCTTCTTCCTTTCTCCTAATCTAAACTGATCATCTTTTAGCTTCAGAACTTTAGCCCTTGTCCTGTTGCAAAAGACCCTGCTAAAAAATGATAGATAACCAAGATATAGCAAAACACTTTGTGGTGGCTGAAATCACAGTGACTCTTTGGGAGGRTATTAAAGAAAGGACCACAGAGAGGAATTGCCTGATTATATCTTTCCCAGAASAGCAGTGAAATGTTCTTTCAGTAATGGATTATTTTTAAGCATTTTACCATGACAGCCTTTAATTATAAGGGTGATTATTTTTACTGCATTTTGTGATGTATTTTTTTTACATAATAGCAAACTGATTTGCTGCATTCAGTTCTTCCAGTGAAGGAGAAATATTTTTTAAGTGCTTAATCTGAATTTAAATTAATGCAAACCTTTGTACTCAGCTTGCATAGCATGCAAACGATAACTTCAGAAAAATACAGCTTTGTGACACACTGATTACTTTTGTAAAGATAGAAGTATATTCTCCCTTTGATGAGTGTGTCTAACTTCCATTAGTGCTAATGGGAGTTATGCATTTATGCTTTGAAGAGTCTACACTCCAATTAGTTATAACACTTAAAGGAAATGTGAAATGTTGTTGAAAGTAGAGATTCTTTAGTGTTGAAATGGGGATTTTTTTCTGAATTTCTCTCCTGTTCCCTGTTGCTCTGTGAATGCTTTGATGTTGACTGACATATTGTCATGAAATCTTGTAAATATGAGTACTGTGTGCAGTTGAAATCACATTGTGACATATTGATAGTTAAAGACATCTCACATCTAATTCTTAGATATGTAATCTACCCTCTGGCAGTCTCTCCCTGCTTGCCTTTAGGTGACAGCTGAATATCTGTTCCCTTGATTGATCAATTCCAAGGTTAACCTCAGATCAAGTTTTACCTGGCTGAAACTGAGATAGGCAAGAGAGCTGTGTTCCTTATGCCTTGCCTTAATCTTCTTGTTGTGAGCAGAAAACAACAAGCATCAGCAAACAGATAAATTGTCCCTGGATCCTGTGCTTCAATCTGATTGCAAACAGGCAACAACCCTTGAGAGAAGTGAATGGCTTGGAGGAAAACAAGGATGAGCTGTTGCTGGAAGTCACTCACACTGAAGGTGATGCAGATGCAACAGGTTCATCTGGGAACTGAAAGCAGTTAAGCAATTTACTCTTTGAAGAGACATGGAGGTGTAAATGATCAGCACAAAGGGAAAGAAGATGAATCAGTTGGACCAAAGAGACCTAATTATTTCTTTTCCCTAAAAGTAGCTTATTAATATTAATCTCAGTTGCTTCTCCCTGATGTGTGACACTTGGAGGTGCCCAGGCATCTGACAAATCCTCTGTAAGGCTGAAATCTCCCTGTGAGCCACAGGGGTTATTTGGGGCTGGAGGAATACAAATTGCATTCAAACTCTGATTYGTGGAGCTCAGGACTGAGCAAGATCAATAAGGATGTAATGATACTTTTCATATTCATTCTTGTTCACAAACAGTGTAAAATTTGCAGCTCAGCTTTGCCACAAGCTGGAGTCCCCAAAAGATGGTTTTGGGTTTTTTTTTGGTTTTTTTCCTTGCTCTTGGCCTGAGGGACTGTGATGGAGGCAAATGCATCACCTAGAGCATCTGCCAGAAAGAGGGAGCAGGGTTATGGTTATGGTTAGGGTGCAATTTAGTTTTGTTATTGGATGTTGTGTCTGCCTGACACATTCAACTCCGTTGTATGGATTCTGTTTCTTTTTGTCTTTGGTTTAATATTATCCAGTACGAGTTCTTTCTACATTCAGAGAAATCTCTTCTTATATTTGTGTATTGAGTTTCACATTTTCTCTTGCTGACTGAAGTCAGGCTCCATCCAACCTGGCTGCAGAGCTGCTGATGAAAATCCTGACACCCTTCACTGCAGCAGCGCGGATGTGCTGATATGATAGCTTAGTCTGAAAACATGTAATTATGGTAATGGCAAAAGAGCAAGTCTCTGTGGGGACACAGATTTCCTCCCTTAATGCAAACAAAAGACAGTCTCAAAACTGTAAGTTCTGTTGTTTCATCTGTTAAAATGGGCAATTAATCAAGGCACCAGGAGAGAACTCTGCTGATAGTGGTGAGAGCTGGCACGGATCTTTCTAATTTGTATTGCAACAAATTGAGAGATGTAATCTCAGCAGAGGAGGATGTTTAAATAAAATTAGAGCTGTGATGTGAAATGACAAAGGGAAGAAACTGAGAGTTAAGGATGACATTCTGTCTTWTTTCAAAGCAGCTGTGAAATGGAAAAAGACCATCTCAGTGGCTTGTGTTGTGCTGAAACAGATGAGCTGTCAGCCCTAACTACAGATTTCTGGCTTGGAATTTGAGTATATCAATTGCACTAACAGGATATATATAGAAAAAAATAAAAATAAATATAAATATATATTTGGTCTGTGATTTTCTTGCTTTTGTTGTGCTTCAGCACAACTGGAGAATGGATTATAATGTTTTTATTTAAAATAGGAACAAGCTGCATTGAGGCTGATTTATGAATATACATATGATGTAYGAATATACATGTTATATATGATTGAATTTCATCTAGATCTCTGTGTGCCTACAAAAACTGTCTTTGATTAGGCTTAAATAAGTTTTCTTTGGTGTCAGAAACCAAGATTTTTTCTCTGTGGTTATGGGTATATTAGATCTATAACCTAAACAAAAAATAACTTTTTTTCTTCCATAAAATCAACTCTCATACCTGAGTTTGGAACCAACCTTTTTTTTTTTTTTTTCTGTGCATGTAAACTTAAAAATTCTCTTGAATGAAGATTGGACTGGGATGTAAATCTCTGTTTGGTTCTTCAGTCAGGGCTATATGCAACTATAATTCRTGGTCTTTGAAGAGACCCTGAGGGTTACAATGCAAATTTTCATGAAGGAAGTCCTTCCGTGAGCCCAGGTTTGGATGGATTAGGAAGTCACTACCTGGTAGTGGGCTGCAGTTCCTCCCTTTGCACCAGTGCAAAAAAAGCAGGATTCTTATGGAAATAATGACCTCAGTCAAGATCTGCATCATCTCCATAATGTATTTTCTTTATTATTGTGCTTTATCAATGAGAAGCACAATCACCATCTCTGGTTTGACATGAGGAAATTAAGGCAAAGCACTGAAGAAATGAAAGCAGTAGCTGAAGAAAAGAGAAGAGAATTRCAAGCTCCCTGTTTCCAGGGTGGAGATGGTGGGAGATTGCTGCTTCAGGCTGTGTGTGTGTCAGTGAGCAGGTGTGAGCCTGCAGGAGAGGACTGTCCCAGGGAACCTGCTGCAGTGGGGAGCAGCTCCACCCTGTGTGCTGGCAGGGGGGGTTTGTTTCAGCCCAGCTGCAGAAATGCACCAGGTGCCTCCTGGGGGAGTTTTGTTTCACTGCAGGGCTGCAGTGTTTCTGCTCCAGGGTTGTTCTGAGGTGTGAATTGTTAAAGGGAGAGAAAGGAGACGATGAGTAAAGCATCTTCCAGGAGGGGTTTGGATACAGCTGGWTCTTAGCAGAGCAGGGGAAGTTGCAGGAGGAAGAGATCAGGGGAGAAGATATCTGAGAGAGGAGGATAAAAGCTTTCTTGATGTCTTTTCTGGTSTGTCTTCTTTCATTTTTGAGTTCATAGGATTTTCATAGCATTATGGGGAGTGTTTCTGCGAAGTGAATTCAGCTTTCTTTGCTCCCTTTCCTGTGCTTTTATTATTGCAGGACATTCCTCCTCACCAGGAATATTGATTAGCCTGGGAAATCCATCATGAGCATTGTTACAGTGATTTATCTCTATACATCTTGCATATTATAGTGATGACTGCCTTGCAGTRCCAAACCCTGAGAGAAATACATTCCAGGCTTGCAAAATGCTTTTGTAAAACAATAAAATTATTTCACCCAAAACTCCTGGGTAGCAATGAAGAGTAAAGTTTAATTAAAAATAAAAAAAAATCTGCTGATTCAATTTGCATAATATGTATATTAAATCCTCCAGGATTTGGCTACATTGCTGATCTCTTTTAATTGGGCYTAATTGATTACCAAGAGCAATCAAAAAATGTTTGTGGTATGTCTAGACTGACATTTACAGATGAGTGCTAAACTCATTGCAATGGCTATTTAATTGATTTGAATGAAGAGGAGAAGTTTTGCTTAATGACTTTTGCCTGYTTCATCTCATGGTGGCTCAGAGGTGCCACAGAGCTGATTCTGAAGGCTTGAGAAATCACAGGGTGATGACTTTCATGGACTGGGATTAAACTTTGATGCTGCATAACTTCTCTGATAAAGCCCAAATATTCTCATTTACAGTAGGTACAACAAAACAGATTTGTGTGTGTGCTGTTTTTTTCAGGATTTGATGCAAAGAGGAGGGATACTCAATAACCTAATTGCAGTCATGTGTTAGGTTTTGGGGTTTAGGTACAGAACGCTGTGTGATTTTTTTAAACTTGTGCCCAACACTGCATGAAACTTATTTTTATTTAACAAGATTACTTTAAGCTAAAATTCTGGCAGAAAGTTATTTTTTTTAAGTGCGTGGTAATTGATGGGCAGTTTTAACTTCAATGTCATGAAAAGTGCTTATTATGGTGATGCTTTTATAAAGAATGTACTCACTCCTGTTTCTATTGAATGAAGCTCTAGAAAGATTAAATACATGTTACTGGAGTGGAGCCACCTCTTGTCCAAGTCTCAATACATAGTAATTTCTTCTTTGCATGCCATTTTCAAATAAGCAGTTCCCCAAAAAGCTAAAAGCAAAATAATTCAAGTCAGTACAAAACATAAATTAATGGCAKCTTTGAATAATATCTTACAGCACCATTTAGACCTGCAGTTCCATTTTGCTGACAGAATCTGTCCAATCACCTTTTTTTCATGCACACCTGTCTGTCAGTGTCTAAATGCCAGTATTTAGCRCTCAGTGCAAAAAAAGGAGTGATTGTGCTCTAACCAATGACAGGAATGTTGAGGGATTTCAAGTTGCTTGGAATTGCTGTAACAAGTGAATTTCAGTAGCTTTATTATTGAGMCTCCATATTTGCCCCTGCCCTAGTGTGCTGCTTTATCAGTTCATGATGAATTTCAGGTAAAACATAAATGTGTTTATGCTGGAGAAATCAGTAAAAGCTGAAGACAGAATTCTGGAATCCCTGAGTGTTATTCAAGAAAAGGTGTTTTCCTGAAAAACTAAATTTTCCTGTGCACATCAGCAACCAATCAGACAGGGCTGCTTGAACAAACCAAGGGGTGAGTGACACTGTTGAGTTTATGAGGGCCTCAGRACGAGGTGAGAGATGAGGAATCAGACTCCATGTTCTCAGAAGGCTGATTTATTATTTGATGATATTATATTATATTAAAAGAATACTATACTWAAAMTATACTACAGAGAGAGAGGGATACAGACAGAAGGCTTAACAAGAATGAATAATAAAAACTCATGACTGASTCCTCAGAGTCYGACGCRGCTGATTGGTCATTTAGTAAAAACAATTCACATGAAACCAATCAAACATTGACCAGTTGGTGAACAATCTCCAGACCACATTCCAAAGCAGCAAGCACAGGAGAAGCAATCAGATAATTGTTATTTTCATTCTTTTCTGAGGCTTCTCAGCTTCCCAAGAGAAGAAATCCMGGWGAAGGGATTTTTCAGAACATATGACAGTAACATAAAACCAGGTGAGAATGCTCACTGCCTGTGCCCTGCTCCCTGCTGTACTGCCAGGGCAAGCACTGTGCCTGGAAACATGGTAAACCTTTAAAAGTATCTGTGAAATAATTTCAAGGGAATTGCTCTGCAAAAAATGCCACTTGCCCACAGGGAGGCAACAGGAGGCAAACCACTTACTCTAGTTGGTGARGGATCACAAATTTAGAGCAGTTTTAGCTGACAGTGTGTCCTGACAAAAACGTTCTGAAAATAGTGCAAATTTGATAAAATATTTGCAGCTAGAGTTTCTTTTATTCTACAACTTTAGTAATAGATATGAGGAATTTGTTTGTTTTGCCTCTCTCACCTTCGTTTCATAGCAACACATGTCCAGGACTTTGAAGGGTTAATTATTTTTTGTAGCAATAAACTTAGACTGAMATATTCTTCTTCTACAGGCTCAACATTGCCTAAGCAAGTCAGTCTCATTTTTAAATTACAGAGCTGTGTGAAGAAATGAAAAATTTCAGGAAAAATCTTGTTTTCCACCATGCACTTGAAACACTGTGGGCAGGGATTGCTTTTCTCCAGCAGCATAAGAGTTAATAATTTACGTTATAGAAATTGTGACTTCACTTTATGAATTAAAAAGAAAAGCATATTTTCATGGATGCTGGCTGCTTACATTTTTGGAAATGACCAGGATCCTGTGTTTCTGCCAAAAAAGAGTCCCATTGCTTTTATTCCTGCAAACTTACGTCACATCTACCTTGAGGCTGAGCATAAATCTTTTTCCATAGCTTTGCCTGTAGTTAGTTTTTCTCTATGGGAAAGCCTGTCCCGTTTCTTTGTGGTGTGCCCAAAGTGGAGCAGGTAGAAATCCCTGCTGGCTGTCCAGAGCTGCAGGATTGGAGCTGCACACAGGTCACAGGTGTGATGGTGTCCGCAGGGTCTCAGGATGAGGAAAGAGACGAGGACCTGACTCCATGTTTCAGAAGGCTTGATTTATTATTTTATGATAATATATTATATTAAAACTGTACTAAAAGAATAGAAGAAAGGATTTCATCAGAAGGCCAGTTAAGAACAGAAAAAGAAGGAATGAATAACAAAGGCTTGTGGCTTGGACAGAGAGTCCAAGCCAGCTGACTGTGACTGGCCATTAATTAGAAACAACCACATGAGACCAATCCCAGATGCACCTGTTGCATTCCACAGCAGTAGATAATCATTGTTTACATTTTGTTCCTGAGGCCTCTCAGCTTCTCAGGAGGAAAAATCCTAAGGAAAGGATTTTTCAGAAAATATCATGGCTACACACAGGTCAGCCCTTAGTGCTTGCAGGAGTGTGAGGAGCTGAATTCTCCTCCTCAGAGCACTGTGAGATGTTCTCCACACTTGCCTGTAAAACCCCTGCACTGACAGCCCCACTCCATCATATTTAATGTGTCAGGGATGAGTGGGAACACCCTTAGGTGAGTGTCTTGTTGAGATGCACCATTAGTGATCAGCTTCACAGTAGGTGATTCTATTCTCCCAGAGGTTATTTGGGTTTTTTTTAGCTTTACTCTTTGCAATGGGGATTTTTAAATATTATTTTGCTGGAGAGGTAATAGTATTTTCTGACAGGAGGAAACAAAGTGATTAAGCAGCTAAAGTGAAAGTGTCAGTGTTGCAGTAAATTTGTGATATAGGAGCTGATTGCTGCATGTAGCCCTGCACTGTAGAGAATTTGGATCCTCTGTGCTCAGCTYAGCCATCCCATTTGTGTGTTGGTCTTGTAGCACCTTGTGCATAGTTGGAGAAGGAATTATGGTAAATAAGATTGCAAAAAKTTTTTTTCATTGATTATCTTACTTTTCCTGATCACATAAAGCAGGAGGAATTAGATGTAATCCTTGTTTCCTAATGATCTGAGAATAGAGAAGGAGCTCCTTCCTAACTAAACTGGAAAATGGAGGGTCTGAATGCACATGTAATTCTGTTAACATCTGTGACATTGCTGAATCCAAAGTAGTATGCACCTGAATAATCAGGTGTTCCCAAAAAAGGACAATCTCTTTTTTTCTTTTCTTCCTGCAGGATAAATTCAGGGGAAACTAAGAAGCATCAAGACTGTAAGAAAATTCAGTTACTAACTAACTCACTTATTTTTACAGGAGCTGTAATAGGCAGCGCCATGCAGGGACATTTGCAAAAACAGACTGTTCATAAAAGTACTGCACCCCAAATTTAGGTGAAGGGCAAAAGGAATAGATCTCAGGAGCACTAGTGAGAAAGACACTGCTTAGGCAGATGGGGGTAGGAGGGAGAACACCAGGCTGCCAAGAAAAATACCAGTAAATAATTCTAAATTTGTGAGTTACATCAGTCTGATGTAATATATTCTCTATATGGGTGAATGGGGTCRCTTAAAAATCGTGTTGTGGATGCTTCAATAAAAATAATGACAATTTTAAGTAGGGAAGGGGGTGGGCTCTGCCCTTGTGCCCTCTGTCAGATTTGCTGGGCTTATTCCCAGTGGAGTGGAGGATGCTGACAGTGAAGTGGGTGTCATGCTTCATGGACATGAAGGATAGACTTCCAGAGATGGATTTCTTGTTTTTTGGTGTTTTGGCCTTTCCATAAAATATCTAAAAGACATGTGCAAATTACATGCCACATCTAAAAAAAAYAAAATTACAGAGAGCATGAAGTTAGGCATGTAGTGATCTCATCTACCAGAGATCCCAAACTAGGCAAATTCCTCTGTTTCTGGAAAATACTGTTTCATAGTGATCCTGAGGTTATTGGAATATTACAATTAAAATCAGGAGGACTTCTGACATGTKACTCAAGGTTATGCTTTCACCATAAATGTGCTGTCAGAGTTTGCTGAGTCTAATTACTGGTTGCATCAAGATGTCCCATGACAGCAGGATCAAAAGGTTCATTATATGTTCTGAGGAAATCTTTATTCTATCCATATTATATCTTCATTTTAATATCATCAAGGCAGCACTTCTCTTTCAGAGAAAAAAGGCAATATATATGTTGTTTTTCACTGTACTTGAGGTGTTATCAGTTGTTTCTCCTGAATTGAATATATGATCTTAATTTTTTTTTTGTTTTCTGTTTCCAGCTGTATTCTTTTGCTTTTCATAGATTATTTTGTGTCATAGAAAATAAAACAAACATGTRCCTCTATGAAATGGCTGGTTTTAACCTGTCTTTTTCAACACCTCCCCTTCTCACAGTCAGATCCTGTACTACACTGAAAACATAATATATCTGGTTTCCTTCTGTGGTTTTTTTTTTTCCTAATAAGAGATTGCAGTCAGTTCAGAACTCATTCTAGTAAATAATTCTTTAAAATGTTCTTGGTCCTGGTGCACACCTCTGTGTTTGTCTGTGCTGGCAGCATTGTGTTCCTGGTTTTGTGGCTCTTGCACTTTACTGGGGAGCTGAAATGCACCATGAGTGTTGTGGTGTAATCTGTCATAGGGACAGAACTGCCATGGGGGGGATATAAACTTGGTCTTCATAGAACAAACTTGGACAGAAAAAAACTTAGATTTTCAGAAAACAAACTTAGATGTTCACAGAACAAACTTAGATTTGTGGTTCAGCCTGAAGACCAGCCCCAGGCTCAGTTCCATAAGCAGCTGTAGGCTGGGTCAGCTACCTGACACCAACATAAAGCTTTGGGAATTGTCCCCATTTAAAAGGGAAAGAAAAAAACACTGCATGAATTGTGGGCAGCAGCATTTGTGAACTGGAAACCCTTTCAGAGACACCAAAACCTCATCATTGTCTCTGCTTCCCTTGTTTTGTTGTCTGCTATTGAGCTCTTCCTCCAGTCACTTTGAGAGAAGAGACTCAATGAAATGAGGATCTATTTTCATGATAAAGGCTTTTCTGATCTTYATGGTGTTTCTCTGGTTGTTCCCCCTTGCTGCTCTTGGGGGAATAAGAAAACTGTCACTGCATTCCTCACTCTGCAGCCAGTGAGCACCTGGCAAAAGCACATTTCTTACTGGTACACATAAACTTCAGTGGTGGCATCGCAGAGGCTGATAATCACCAAAACACAGGTTTGGATTGTGTCAGAAGAAATTGCTCTTGCGATGGAGTTTTGGGAGTGAGTTTGGACATCTTCCTCTCTTCTGTGTACAGAAGGGCAGAAGAAATAGCTGAGAAATGGGGTTGAGATAAGGAGAGAAAGTGGAGGAAAGTCTTGATGTGATCTTCTGTAGGCAACGTAACACTTACATGCTCTGGCACTTGGTTTCACTACCTGTCTTTTCTTTGTTTCTTCTAAAATCCTGACTAAACCCAGTCTGCTCAACCCAATCTGCTCTGTGGGAGCTGCAGACAACTTCCAGGTGAACAAAGACAAGGGAATTCCAAAAACCTACTGGAGTTTTCTCTATGTCAAACTAATTTTGGTTGATACTGAATATTGCAGTGATGAGCAAGCAAAGACCCAGAACTCATAAACAGCTGAATCAAATATTGAATAACAATAATTAGAAATTATATCTCAAGGTTGTAAAATGAGATTTTGGGTTAAAAATGAGAGCTAGGAAGTCTTGACTCTGCTCTTGACCTCCATGTTGATTTTATTCATTTAATTACTAAAATAATCATTATTAAAAAAGACCAAGTGCTGTAATATTGTGATGATGGTGATGATGCACTATCACCTTGGTTCATCCATCCTTAGTCCTTGGAGTTTGACTTTTAAAAATGAAATGTTGACAGGGGTTCAGTCTGCATAAATATGGTTTGCTAAAGGTTGTGGTCCTAGAAGATCTGAATTAACAAATATAGGAAGGTCACTTCTTTATGGTTGTGAAGGTCAGTCTCATCTTTTAAATTTTATTAACTTTTATGTCTTTCTATCTGCTACTGTGTCTGCTTCATTATTTTATTTTGGCAGTGTTAGATATATAACTCTACTAATACACTTTGGATAAATAATTATTATGCTGCATAATTCAAGTAAAGATCAGACAGTCCTGAATGTTTAAGTATCCTCTGTCCAAGAGGATGCAAATAATTCCCATTCATTGTCATTAACATTAAACTTCTGAAATTCTTCCAAGGTTCTCAGCCCTTCCTCCAGCCATTTGTCAGGAGATACTAGCAGGAGCTTTTGATTAACATTCAAATGACTTCTTTTTTGTTTTRTTGACGGTTTCTGTGGTCTTTCAGCCTCATCACTTTTGCATTCTTTTGTTGGAAACTGCAAAATCAGTTTGGTTCAAAGCTGCATCRAGTGTTGTGTAGTCCAGAGGTGGAACTCATTGTCTAATGTGCAATGAACATTTTATCCTCCACAGTTTTGTACACAGTAGGTTTTTGGRTGGTTTGGRTTTTTTTTCCCCTTCTTCTTTTYRTGCTCTGACGTGACTGTGTTGGCACAGGGGCTGTGGGGACATGGACTGCAGGGCTGTGCTTCCAGCCAGCCAAAAAACCTCCCCTTCTGCTGGGTCTGAAACTGGCTTTGGTTTCCCAGCTGACTGACAGCAGTACCACCCTCTGGTGTGCTCTGGAGMAGGCAGTTTTCAGTGCTTTGTGCTGCAGGGATTTCATTTTGGATAGAATGATTAAGCCTTGATTGACCCTGAGTGTTGCACAGTCTGTAATTGGCACTTGAGCACAAGTGGGGTATTCAACTCSCAAACTGGACATCAAAAGTTTCCAACATATTTTATGCAAGCCAATGCTGCATAGCTTAAAACGATAGAATTATAAACTTTAAACAGAAATCCCAATCCCAGTTATTTGGTCACCTGAAGTAACAATTCAGTAAGCATGGAAAAGAAAGGATCTTTGAGAGTTTTTAAATAGAGAGTGATACTAAAGGTGAGCCCAGGAGCTTGTAAGCTTCCTAATTTCTGACAAGKGACATAACAAAATACTGTTGAGCTGAAAGAACAAGAGGAAAACAATTTAKAAAAATATATTGAATGGAGAGAAGACTGGCTGTGAAAAATGCACTGTTCTCTTTTTTTAATTTCCCTAAATTCTGGTTARCTAAGTGCCTGCATGCTGGAATAGAAAGTGGCTGGTAAAAAGCTTTTATGTAATTCCATAAAAAAGACAGCAGTGCAGTGCTGGAGTAGAAAAAGCATCCAAGGTTTCTTTTTGCTGTAATGTTTGATTACARCACTATTGTACAGTTTTATCACACTACAATTACAGGTACCTGAAATACCCTGTGCCTGATAACAGCTCTTTCATACAATTTAAATTGTGTTCTTAAATGGTTTCTGTTTTGTGATGCTCTGAAATACCTGTTCTATTCTCAGACTTAAAGTTTCAAAGGTGGCCTGTTTGACTTACAGCCTAGTTCCCACTAAATTTAGCTGTTTGCAAGATGAATGGKGACATCTAGTCATAAGGAGCTAAAATTTATTTTTAATGGTACTGACAGATGAATGCTGAGTAGCTGTGGTTGTTAGTTCCATTCCATTAGCAACTTCTATAAATTTTTGGGATGAGTGTTCCGTAAATTGGTGACAAATGTGTTATCAAAAAGTTTCTTGACCAAGTTCAAGTTGTGCCAGATGCCTCCAAAATAGTCTTGTGGGGTTTTTGTTTGTTTGTTTTGTCTTTTAGTGTTAAAATATCCCAGTGTGGGATGACAGCATTGTAAAAGGAAGRCAAAAAGGATTGTCTGAGAGGATGATGTGGAATGCATTGGGATTGACTGATTTAGCTTTGTTCTTTCTGCTCAAATGAAAGGTTCTTCCAAACCATGATCTGGAGTGCCCTGAGCTGCCTGGTGAAAGTGTTATTCCTTGGATTTCATTTCATCTCAGGATGTAAAACCTCATAGAGTGAAAATATGTTTTTAGCCTCCTAAATCCTTTGATGTTTCTGTGGTTCATAATTACAAATTTTAAGCTTTTAGATTTTCCAATTTGATGCTAGGAGAAGTAGACATTGCAAATCTGAGTTGGTGTGCTCTGGAGGGAGGCTTTGTGCCTGATTTGTATAGAATGTGACTGGAGCTGAGGCTCTGGCTGTGTTCTGTGTTCTATGACTGTGAGAGGCAAGGGAAAGACAAAAATCTGCTTTCTGCTGTTCAGCAGAGCACTTAAAACATTAATGTACCAGAATCCCAAGACTAAATGGAGAGAAAATTGCAATAGCAAAGAATAATATCTAATAGCCTTTGGCAGATCTTCACAGCTGCAGGGTTTCTAATGGCAAAAAAGAAAAAAAAAAAGCTGTGCACTCTAATAGTCCTGCACTGTTTTTCCTGGGGCATCTGTGTATTTGCCAGTGAGGAGAGTTTGTGCACGTTTTTTTGTATCTAGTTTGATATTTTTGTTGTAATCCTTTTTATCAGATTCTTTTAATGGGTGTGTGTAAGGCCATATAAGCMACAGCAAAATCTTTAAAGCCATTAGGGTAGAAAATATTCTAATGATTGAATAGAAACTCCATTTCTAAAACTTAGCTTAGGGAATATGCTCCTCAGYGCCTGCTGCACTGTTTGAGCCCTGAAGAATCTGAAATAGTCAAATGTTAACTAAATGTACATTGTGTGCACAGAAATCTTATGACTTCATCAGAATTTTTCTTTAAGGCTGCATGGCAGTTTCTTAATTGCTGGAAGGAGAAGTGAATGTAACATTTGAGATCTGCTGGGAAAAAAGTGATGGTCCTGGTTCAGCATAAATTCAGGATTTTCTAGGAGTTTGGTATTAAAATATTTATTTGGCTCTAAATTAAAGATTTTATTACATTCAGCTGTAAGCCTTTAGTTCTGGTATATAATTCAACTGACAGAAGCTTTCTTAGAGCTTTCTTAGGATTTAAAAGGATTTATTACCTTTGTATTAATCCAACAATTTAACTAATTAGATTATTTGATTCAAATACAATATTGAAGTCGACTCTCTGGGTTCGCCTTGATTTGATTGCTATGCTGCTTTATTCCTGATTTAATGTACAGTTATTTGCATTAATGCTTGGGGTTTGGTTGGTTTGTTTGTTTTCCCCCACTCTCTCTACCAATTAAAAACCAATAATTATAATTTGAGGTTATATTTCTTTCAAGAAAAGTGGAATTTCTGATGACTTGGTTAAAACCCTGAGCCACTTTTGATTCACTGGAAAAATGCTTTCTCATATTTGGTGACAAACCCTGGGACAAACTCAGCAGCAATCTTGRACACAATTGTCCTGAGTGACAGACGTGTCCCAGCTTATAAAAAGTAAAGAATTTACATCACCTTGTGCTTGCTGAGTCTGCAGGCATTAAAAATTTTGCCATTGATTTCATTGTAATAGAAGCTTCACCCCCTTATAAGTTMATCCATTTCTATTTAGGTATTTGTTCACTGATAATTTTAGGTTATTTTTCATTAATATCTGAATTKCAAATAATCTTAGAGTTTTCAGTCATCCTTGGGACTCTGTTGCTGCACTGTGTCTGTGTTTATTCCATGAGGGCAAGATTTTATTCAAGAAATGTGAGTGTGACAGAATCCTGCTCATAAAGTGGGGAAGGAATCTAATAGTCAAGAATCCTCTTTCTTATCCTGCTAGTTTTTCTGACTTTTTTTTTAATATCCACTATAACACTGAAAATAGATGAAGAATATTCAGGTTCAGAGGACAAGCTTTATGACCAACCCAGTTCATAGATTTGGAAGAATCTGGTGAAAGGAATAATTTGCTGAGCAGTTTTCTGCATCGAGTATTCTTCAACACAAAGGTTCTTCCCTGTGCCCCCAGAGGAGGGCTCAGAGGGGTGTGAGCCTGGCTGGAGGGACATTTTGTCCCTGTGACTTCCTTTGTGTTCCAAGAGCAGGGGCTCTTAGAAGTGRTGCACTGCCCTGGCCAGAATGGGCCAGAATAAATAACCACTGCACTGGAGAAAGAACATTTTCCACAGTGAATATCTGAGCGTGTAATGCTGAGATCTCATCAGTGTCYCTTCTTTCAGACACAATGTTTGGTTATTACTGCTAATGACAGTGAGTTATAAATACTGGCTGTTCAGTGAATATTGCCAACTCTCTCCTACGCTGGAGGGGATTTTTTGGTGCATTCAGAGTTTTGTGACTGTTGGTTTGAAGGTCCAAGGATCAGTGAGAAAAGACCGTCAGGGCATATGGACGGAGAGCATTTCTGAAGGCTCTGATGAAATGTTTTCTTCTCAGGTTCTTCTTCAGCTTATTAGTAACTATTTTCTGAGTCAAGCAAGCATTTATGGTTCAGTAGCATTTTATCCTGGTGTATTTTACTATGTGGCTTCATGGCAAGCAAGGCAGCTGAAAATCAAACTTCTGTATAATTAAAGCAGAAAGAAACATCTGCAGGACGATAAAGTTTTCATCCCTACTAGTTTGTCTTTATTTTTGTCTCCAGCTCTAACAAAGCTATTTGTATAATAAAATATACTCTTTCTTGGTATAGAAGTTCTTTCCTTGAWAATCTTCACTATTGTGTCTACAGCTACAGGACAGTGACTTCAAGACAATTAAAATTCATGAGGAAAACATAATGGACCTTCTTTTGAATGGTTGGAATACTTTAAGGTGCTAGTCAAGGAAATGCTAATACAAGTTTAATTCAAAAACTTGAAAAGATGCATCTTGAGATGGAAAGAGGTCCTTCAATRGTAGTACACTGGTTTATGTCAAAAAAAGT
This sequence comes from Cardinalis cardinalis, assembly GCA_014549065.1. NCBI lineage: Eukaryota > Metazoa > Chordata > Aves > Passeriformes > Cardinalidae > Cardinalis > Cardinalis cardinalis. Next base: position 4,819,083 of record JACDOX010000036.1, read on the forward strand.
TCTTATATTCAGCACTCAATGTTCAAAGCATTATCTGTATCTAAGAGTCAGCTACTATAAGACTATTCAAAAATTGAATAATATGGCCCCTACTTTAAAATGGGTAGGGCTGCACACAAAGTGGTGGTTGAAGAAGAGCTTATAAAAATAATTCTGTGAAGAAAAATATTTGTACTTACATGTTGTAAAGTAGTACTTCTGTGGGTGGTTGAATTTTATAATTGGTTTTATTATCTTTTCTTAGCAGAGAAAATATTCTTTGCAATTGCTCACGGGTAGCTGAGTAAAATAATTGATTCAATTTTTTTTTTTTGTAATTAAAGATGATAATCTTTTATTACCTTATTACTAATGTCATATAATATACTGACCATTAATTTGGTGCTTTGGGCAATTGGAAGAGTAGTTTCCCTCATAATTATTTTCATATATTTTCTAGGGAAGAAATAGAAAAAAAAAGGATCATATGTCTGTGATTTCCCTGGTTACTTGTCATACTTTAGACAGAAAGRAACTTTCAGTCTGGCAGCAGGCAATATGGTATTTTTCAGTATTAGAGCAAACTGAAGGGGTTCACCTCCATGCTTGCTACCAGAATCTTTGTGGTTGCACATCTAATCAGTTTAACAAGCAGCATTCCCTGTTATTTTGCTTTGTTTTTCTTACCCAGTCTTCTGTAATACAAGAGATTTAAACTAATTAGAAAACCCTCAAAATACAGACCCAAGAGAAGTAAAGAAAAAAAGAAATGAAAACCATACTTGGAGTCCATCAGTAAGAAGAAATAGTCCATACAAAGCAGATTCCCAGTTTATATATCAGAACATTTTCTCTTCCTGTGCTTTGGAAGTTAGAATGCAAGGCTGTCCAGGAGAGGGAACAGCTCATGAACAACTGAGTGAATGAGTTCTATATTGCAATAGTGAATTTTACATCATTTAGTGAAATTCTGTGATAAACCCACGTTATTAAATATTATGCTGCATAACTGCAATGAAAAACTATTCATGTGATTAGCATTTTCTTACTGCATACTGAGCACTACTTTATTGAAAAATCTCTACTATTATAGAACAATTTTCATCTCATAAGAATACATCCATCAGAACACAAATGCTATAAAGGTTAGATATAACTAAATGGCTCAAAATTTAGAAGCTCATTGTGTGCAGAAGAAAGGACAGTGGGTGATAAAGAGCAGGAAAGAACAAAGTGATTTGTATATACAAAGGCCTAAACAAAGAACACTGATCAGAATGTGAAATGTGGCTTAAAAGTCATCACACTTGCGTTTCTCCTCCTAGCCATTTTCAATTTGATGAGTTAAGTAGATTTGTTGAAAAGATTTCATGCATAAAATTCTTCCTGTATTTTTTCTCAGTTAATTTTGTGGAGTTGGGGGTATTAAAATACTTTATATGAGAAATTTTTAATGCTTTTAGGTGCATCACCAGACTGTCAATGCTGTGTTACATCAGCAGTTAATGCCACATGGAAAGCAAGGGCTAAAAGGGTTTTGTGGTCTAAAAAACCCAGTAACCAAGGGCCAGGGTGGAAATTGTGATTGAATGTGCTGATATCAGTCAGCTGCTCATCTTTAATATCGGGGGAGTTCTTCCTGCACTTTAGCAAAAATATGGGCATGAGCTTCTTRGGATGTGAGAAACAGAATGAGGCTTTTAGAAATTCTAGAGTTAAACAGAAGGTAAGAAAAATACTGGAATCAAATGCCAATGTAACTAATGTTGAGGTGGGTTTTTTGGGGTTTTTTTTGATAGCTCCAGTAGAGTGGTTGTAGTTGTACACTGAGGGGGGGTTTAGTGGGATGGACATTTATTCTTAAGTTTTCAGAATAATCTCGTGTAGGAAGGAATTTGGAATGGCTGAAATCTGTCTGTTTTAATTTTTAAATATCATTATTCTGTGTAAGCTGCAAGAAATCATTGCGTGCATGGTAAGCTGCTTACTAAAAAATCCTTATTAAAAATAGATGCTGTGAATTTATAGTAGTCACGCAACAAATGCTCACACTTTTCACTTCCTTAAACTCATTTGATTAAAAAAAATTGATAAAACCAATTTGCTTACTAACTTAAAGACTGCAGAGGGCAAGCTGCAGCAGCAGTGATGATTTTTGGACTTTTAAAACCACATTAAATTATAAAAATATTGTTCCTTGCTACTTGGGATGGTCATGGCTGTTGTGGTCAGTCCCATCATACAGATGTTCTGTTGTCACATCTGTGCAATTAAAGGGCAGGATGAAGAGACCAGCTTTTGGATATAGTTATTTTCGTGTTTTCTTGTAAACTGCTTTGTCATATTGTTGAATTGCCTTACAGGGATGATTGTATTTACCTATGCAGGAATGAAAAAGCTTTTTTAATTCCATTTTAATAGCTGAAGAAATGAGTCAGAGTAGGAGTGATAAGTCTGCCAAGYGAGACCTCTATATTAGTGTAAGCGATGGAGCCGCAGTATTTTATATCCCAGACTCAAATCTCTGCCCAGGGGTAATGAACCCCTTGAATTGACTCACTCTCCTAAACCATGAAAAGCGAAAACGTGGTACATGACTTAATATACCCTGCTCTCCCTCCTGCCTCTGCTAAGGCACAAATGCACCAGAAATGCCAGAAATACCACATTGCTTTTCCATCCCATGTCCCTGTAGGAAAAACCCCATCCAGCCAGGATAATTTTCCTGGTTTGCATGCACAGAGAGCTGCCAGTTTTTCTGTCTGATCTTGTCTGAGTAGCACATTGCAGTGCTGACAAGGCAGCAGAAAGTGAGAACTGAGAAAACAACTTCACTCTTTATGGGGATTTGTTGCAAAGCTGCTTCTGAAAGAACATCATGTACATACAGAACTTGTGGTACTGGAGTCAGCACAGAGAACTTTGTCACTGATTTCAAAGGCTCAAAAAAGCAAAGAGGGGGAAGAAGTTAATCAAAGATCAGTTCCCAGAGCTATTAGCTTTGGCTCTGACCACAGAGGTCATTGCACTGTCAGTTTCCTTTCTTCATCATCTCTCAGTCAGGTCTGTGCTCACCTTTACAAGAGGAGTGAGTCGTGTAAAACACGGAGTAAGATAACTCTGAAGTATCAAAGCCTTTCCATTTAATGTCAGCCTCTGTTTTTCCTTTAGGTGACAAGGTTAAAGGGGAGTCTCAGAACTTCAATGAGAGTTTTTCCTTTTTTCCTAATGAGAGTTACTTTCCTTTTTTCTCCTGTTAATTAAAAGGCCACTATTTAAGAACTAAGTGTCTGACCCACATAACAAATCTTATTAATAATCATTTTGTGAACAGGAATCTGTAATATTTTTCTAAGTATCAGAAATTAATTTGATATTAATTATGTTATTCCAAGGTCATTGTAAAGTCTTTTGCTTGTGCATAATTAGTATTTCTTTCTACCACTAGGGACAGTAAAGGACACAGAGCGAAGGGAGACTTCTATGCCTTGATTTGTATTCACTCCTACCAGCTCTAGCCCTGTCTGTCTGATTTTAGTGGAGTTACTCTTGATGAATAGTAGTGAATATTATACTTTGCAAAACACCTGCGAACAAATTTGTGGCCATTCTGATCCAGCACTTTGCAGACATCTGGACCAAAGGCTCAGGCTTGCTAGCTCTTAAGCACAGAAGCATAACTTTTCATGTGAATCACCATATTGATATTTGTGAGCCAATTTAGATGAAACATTGCAGCCTTTACACAACACTCAAGATCATAATACAAGTGCAGTTGGAAAGGGCCATTTTGTATACCAGGAATTTCCAGGTATTTCCACAATGAAGATCACTTGTCAAATATTCCTGGGGGAGCTGGGGCACTGTGACCTGAGTCAGCCTCACTCTGAAGGTACAGGGACAATCTTGAGCTTCTCAGTTATGTGGATCTGTGGGGGTTTTCTCAGATCTCCGCCACTCTTTCTGCCCACAGAGAACTTCTGCTGGGCTACAGCTCTCCTGAATATACATACAGCTTTCATTTGGTCTCTGCAGAGCAGGAATTAGCTAGCAAGAGAGATTTGCATTTTTATTTTATTTTATTTTCATTTAGAACAATACATTATAGGACTTCATGACATGTTCAAGCTTAGCTTGAAAGCTCTTACCCCAGGGAAATTGTAGACTGAGTTTTCTGAACTGATTTTTTGTTACAGTGTGCAGAGGATTGCACCTTAGTTTTGAGTAGCCATTACATGAACGGTCAGTGCAAAGAATTTAACTCAGTGAATTGAATTCAGTGGTGTTACTGCACAAAGAGGGATTCTTACAACCAAATCCAGTCTGAGATTCTTGGGGAACAAACTTCCCAGAGGTTTACACTGAATTCCTTTAATATAGTACTGCTTGCTTTGGATCAGGGCTCTCMTCAGGATTAACTGCAGGTCATGTGTAAAAAGCAAGTAAACAAAATGAGAAATAGAGATTTCTAAAAGGGTGAGGCTTTTTTATATATTTTGGCAACTCCTGCTTTCTGGGGATTTAACTCAAARACCTCTCATTCTTCCTTGCTGTCTTTTCTGTTTGTTTGGTTTTTAGGAGATTTTTTATTCATTCTGTGCCTTTGTAGAAATTGTGAAGATCTTGGGCCACATGGTGTTGGTCCATTTGAGGTTTTCTTGGCACACAAATGTGGTTTCTGCAGCTCACCAGCTCTTTCATTAATACTGCACTTGACTGAGCTTATGTCACTTCAAGAGTTCTGCACTGACCCAACATTGAAAATCTTTATTTAAAGTAAAACTTTCCTATAGTCACTGTAACACATCTGTCCATGTATATTCTGGAGGGGGACACGCATAGCAAAGGTTGTCCAGGGAGTKATTAGAAACAGCTGACTGCTCTGTGTTTATCATTGTCATCTAATATTTGCAAATAGTGTGGGATTAAAAACAATACAGCAAATAAACTCCTCTGCTTTGTTGCCTCAAAAAGCTGCACAAACCCAAATTGCATTTGTTTTTTTGATGAAGGACTGTTACCAGCCAAAATGGATCCATTTATCTTGAAAAAACAGTATTTTGACCCTTGTTTGGTGAAAATTTTATTAAAGACTGAAATGCAGTCTCTTTTTCTTTCATGGATAGATGTTGGTCAGTGCCGTGTCRGTTTGGAACACAGTGAATATTAGGCTGATGGAATTGTAAAAATGTTTGTTATGTGATATTGGCTTTTTAAAATTTTATTGTAGTATAATATATAGTTTGTTTTGCCAATAAATCTATTCTAGCATAGAGCATATCAACCAGCTTCCAGTACAGAATTCAATGGCAGGTGCTAAAATCCCAAACTCCTAAAATACTTAACAGTTTGGTGKTTTTGGGGGTTTGTGTTTTGTTTTGTTTTGTTGTTTGGGTTTTTTGCATTGAAAGATTCACTGGCTTGGTGCTGAAGATTTGATAGATTTGGAGGAACAAAATGGKCAGACAGGTGTGCACTTGCTTCATTGAAATTTAAATTAGTTATGAATTCTCAGGAATGAAATCAGCTCTTTCTGTCAGGAGCATCTTGTGGAATTTCCCACAGAAATGCAGCTGCAATTGCCTGTGGTGAAGTGAGTGTTTGTTTTTGAAAGAACTGAAATCTTAACACAGTCAGAAGGTTGCCTGTAATCTATATTTAATTGTGATGGTGGAGGCCAATTTTCTTTTATGTATTTGGAAGCATATTTTATGGTTAATTTGTTTTTCAGGGTACAGAAACTCCAAGCATTGCCTTCCCAGTGCCCAGATGAAATCTCTGACGAGGTGGAGCACAGGGGGCCCCTCAGATCTCAGGAGGAAGTCAGGCTGCCTCCTCTGTAGGCTGAGGTTTGGAGTGGTCAGTATTCCACGTTCYACTGAAGCCTCCAGCAGCACAGTTCCTTCTCTTTCTCTCTGTCAAGGGTTTCTAATTCTGGGCAGCCATTCAGCCACACATTGCTATTTTTCGTTTCAAAGAGCTTTTCCAACCATCCTCTCTTGTTTTGTTTCGCCCGTTTCTGTAACCTGTACTTGGGATTTTGGCTGTAGTTCTTAGACTTCAGTGCTGAGAGACTAAAATACAGGCTTTGATTAGCTTTAAAGCTTTGTTGGCTCTAGGACATGTTTTTAAACACCTAAATYCCATCTGGTCTGTGGATGCTTCTCWGTTCTGTAGTAGGAAAGGYGGATGTAAATGGGACACTTGAGCCCATGACTCCTTTTCAGTAAAATATTGTCATTTAGAATTAAGYAAATTATTTCTCCTCTCCAGAGGAGAATATCCATTTTAAATGGATTAAGAATTAGCTGATTGGCAGACCTTAAAATGTATCTGTCATTGGGAAGTCAAAATGTCATCAGAATGGTTTGAATGGGGCTCCCCATGGGGGAAGCTATGGGTCCCACACTGCCCAGTTTGTTCACCAGGGAACTCAAAGGATCTCTGCTGCTAAAATCCCCTGTCAATGATGCTAAGATCCTCATGAGAGTAACAATAATCTGTATATCTGTCCTATAGAGAAACAATATATGCACTCCAAGAGTATTTTGTATTTCTTTCAAAACTCATACCTGTAGTCCAAGGGAGATGGTTGTGCTGCAGTCATACTGCTGTGTTGAATTTTAGAAACCAGTGAGTGGCACTGATAAAGGTTCACCTGTAGGAGTGAGCAAGGACATGTGGGTTTGTAGTGTGATGTTCTGGCAAAAAAAMCAGCTCAGGGAAGTGGAAGCAGCCCACAGCTCCTGCAGCTGTTGAGCAGGAGCAGAACAGAGAGGTGACACTTCCAGCTCAGGATGTGGAATTGGCAGGTTCAATACAGGAATAGTTTTTCCAGTTGAGAGGTCCCCAGCTTTGGAAGCACTTTTGAGGGAACATAGGAGGTGGAATATAAAATCTTTAAGGAGAAGATGGATTTTTAAAAAAGGTTTTTTTTTCTGTATTCTGACTATTATTCAGTTACTAGATAGAAAGATTTTCTGTCCAACTGACTGTGAACAAAATCATCTTCTACTCAGGCTGGAAGGATCCCTGTGCATTTTGTATCTGTTTTCAAATGCCTGGATTGAAAAACACAGAGGACTTTAGCTGTGGGACAGATGAGGTATTGATCTGGACTGGGGCTTGAGTGCAGGTAGACATACTGTTCATCTCTGTTCCTGTAATGAATGTACAGAAGCTGTAGCACCTGGAAAAAGGTGACATTAAAAAGTAAATTCATTTGCCATTTAGGATTCCCTGTGTTTAGGAAGTCACTTGTGGCTTTCAGGATCACAGTTTTYGCTTCAGGTACTAAGGAATTGAACACATTTATTTGGAAAACTGAAGGCTCAGTTCTTCATTCTGATGACCCAAAAGAAGTTGATTATACTCTTCTGAAAATTCATCYATATCCATTACCAAGTGAAGCCTTTTTTATTGCATTATTGTGTCACATTTTGACAACTAAATAATTCTGAACACTATTCTCCCAGAGAAGGAGAAAAGAAAATGTCTCAGAATGATTGGCATCTCTCTATCTACTAAGTGCACAGCACATTAAAGTGATAGATGACTTTTGTACAAGTTACTGAAAGTGGAAGCTTCATTCAGGGAGTGTTGCCAATAGCTCAGTGTGGTGAAAGGCCAGGGTGCAGGAGCATAGCCCAGCCAAGTGACCTGCCATAGACTTTGTGTTCYTTAAAGAAAAACCACAAAAAAATCCCCCAAAACCAAAAGGGAGCACTTGTGCATTATGTTGTTGTTATTGTTATAACTCACATGCTGGTTATATATTCAAATTCACTAGAGAAATCAGGTTAATTAGGATGTTGAAATGTCAGGGTGGACTTTGTGGTTGTCAGAATCCGTCCCCTTCACCTCTCATGTTTACTGTGCCCACACTTGGGCAAGGCTCATGCAGTGAATGTCTCTTCTCTGAAGCCTCTGCCTGAATGRATGAAAGAGAACGAGGAGAAGAATTTGTGCCTTGCCTTTATCCAGGTCCTTTACATCTGTGAGCCTTTTTTCCCTAAGACAAGGAACAATTGAGTTGTTTATTGTTCCTCTAAGACTTGGCTACTCTTCAGAGTGCTCACAGAAAACTGCTACTTGTTTTTTTGTTACTGAGAGATCTGGATTGTTGAATAGCTGTCAGACCTGCTTTTATGCTATTACATCTTCTCAGGGAGTTAAAAGTGCAGTTTGACATCTAGGGGGAAAAATCTAAAACCTCACTTTCAAACGTTTCTTTCAATCTTTCATGTTCCCAGAATGACTTTGTTTTTTCTCCTTTTTTCTAAAATCATAACAGCCATGCAGAATGTTTCTGTCTGTGTGCTGGAGTATTGCAGTGGTAATCAGTAGCCAGTCCAAAGGTGCTTGTGGGCAGGGTGGGACCACAGAAAAGGTGTGATCACCTGCCAAGGGACACCCTGGAACTCCTGAGGCTGCTTGGCTGAAATACCATGGCATTGCTCCTAATTCTCCCTGAGGAAAGCTCCTTTTCCTCTGCCTGCTTGCGGGTGTTGTGGTGGTGYTGCTCCTCGTGGGAGTCTGGGTTTAGTTAGTGAAACACAGACCTGGAGCACTCTCTGAGAGCTGGAAACTCAGCATGAGTCAGCCATACTCTATGGAATCTGCAGGTTTCTAAAGAAACTAGAAAAAATCCCAGATTTTTCCATATGCAGTACACTCTGCTGTGGTGCTGCCACGTGAAAATCTTTGCTCAGACTAACCTTAGGGCTGGAATTTAAAGATGATCACAAACAACAGAGATCAATAATTCCTGCATTTGGTATTATCAGTTACTTAAATGTGGAATTCTTTTCTTATATCAGTCTGCAGTGTATAGAGACTGGGCTGAAATCTTTTTGGAAACCTCCCAATTGCAAACTCCTCTCTCGTCTGTGGTGCTGCACACTGAAATGACAGGGTTATGTAAGTTTGCCTCTTGCAAGGACAGAACAAGTGACAAAGACAAGAAGTAACTAAAGATATGTCTAAGCTGAGACATAAACATGAGAAATTAGCACCARTGCTTAGAGAATATTTTGCTCTAAAGAGTGAAATTCACTTTTACAGGAATAAGGCAGACAACAAAAGTGCTGCTTAAAATATATTTAAAAAATGCTTATAAATTCTGCATAGCATTTCTGCCAGCACCCAGAACACWGGTAAACATCACCTGTATTTCCAAAGAATATTGGCAATTTTTCACCAGATTTTTTTTATAAAGTAAATCTTGGAGGTTTAATGGGTAGATGAAACCCACTCAAACTGCAAGATTTGATCTGGCATGGTTACTGTTTGTATCTTTAAAAAGAAAGCCTTTATAAATAAAAGTCACATCCAGAGCTAATGTAAATTTGCATAGTGTCAATTAAGTTAATGATAGCATTATAGTGAATTATATTACTGATGTAATTGTGTTATTTATTTTTATCTTTGTACCTTTAAGTTGGCAGAGAGAGGGAATTTTTTTAAACTGTGATGGGAGAAGTTCTTAAATGTCAGCAGAACTAATAACATCAAATCATCATCTTAAATTATCATAAACTTTTAAATATTGCAAAATCTAGAGCTTCAAACATGGCACTTGCAGAAACGTTTGGAAGCAAAGATACTGGCTCTTCCTTTTTTAAAAATTCAAACTCAAATCAATAACTATCTCGAGCTCCAACTTGAATCAGTCTCTCTTGATTAGGTGAAATTACCCTGGCATTGAAACCAATTGGAATTGCTGAAAACTCTGTTTTGTTCTTCTGTAGGTTGCTGTTATTAGTCTGTTTCAATGGCTTCTGTCAGAATCGAAGTGTATCCCCACTAGTGGTGATAAAATAGATTTCACTGCTAGTGAGGGACTAAATGATTGATATTTAGGAGTGAAGCATGCCCTGATAACTCATGCCTTCCCCCTTTTCAAGCTTGGAATACATCATTTGAGGGGGAGCTGAAAGTGARAGAGGCATAAATTTGTGGGAGAGATACATATGGGGATGAAAGGAATTTGCTGTACTTTTTCTTGAGCCTCTGGAGATGGTACAGGAGATTATTTATTATTCATGGCAATTTTGCAATCAAAGCTGAAGGCAGAAAAAATATGTGATTAATAGACTGTTCTTTAAGCAGATCACCAATAGGAACAAACAGATAATGTGTAGGAGGTATTCCCATCTGCACATAAGGATTAAATAATATTGAAATTACATTTTTCTTTGTCTSTGCTTCAACTGTATATTGAATTAAAAAACTTAACCCTCCTTGAGCTCCCACCTCAAGCTTCTCTATGTCTATGTGTGATCACTGCAATAGTTATATTATTGCTTGATACTGTGCTTGGTGGAATTGATCTTAGCCCACTTCTTGCTATTGATCAGAGTGGATAGGATTTCAGCTGGGCTCAGAAGAGTTGTATTTCCCCCCAGTTTGTGATTTCATGCACGTTTGAGTGACACAWTAGCTGCTTTATCCCAGCACAGTGCAGTTCAGCAGGCATTATCACGGGTGGATCGTAATGGCTTTGCATCTTACTTTTGTGACATAAAGCTGGTGGGGAGAAACATAACGAGAGCAGTCACTGTGAGCAGCTGCTGTGCTCTTCTGGAGACAAACAGCAAGGAGCACCACGGCTCCTTGCTCCTCCGTGCTGTGTAAATCACACCGCGACTGGGATGGTGCCTGCTGGCCATGATGGCCCACATTGYGACACCCCGAGATTTGCAGTCTCCCACTGTGTTTGGGAAGGTAAAGGTGATTCTGCACATAGCTCAGGAGAGCTATTCTCCTCTGCTTGTTCTGGTAGCTGGAGCTGGGTGGGATAATTGTTCGTAAGGATCCACGTGTGAAGCGATGTTGCCTTAGGAAGGTCCCAAGATTGGCTGTTTTAATAGGGGTAAGCTTGTAATGCTTACAGCTGTAGTGTGCTGTAGGATGCAACACATCTATATTATCATATATATAGGAATGTCTTTTTCAGTATGATAGCAAAAACCTGCTAAATACTAATCTTTGCAACACAATTGCCTTCCCTGTGGCAGAAAGTGGCACATCTAAGGACAACTTTGGAGTCAAAGAGCATTACTGCTTGCAGACTTTATCCTTGCAAAGTGTAAGAGCTAAGTCTGTATTAGGAGACCATTCTTAACTCAAATGTCTTTCCAAATCTTTCTGTGCCTTTCCATATTATCATGGGACTGTCCTTGGAAATCCTGAGCATTCAGTTCTCACTGTCTGCCTGCTCTCAGAAGTACTCCATCATTTGTGGTGATTCTGTATCTAATGTACAGATACCAACTTTACTTTTCCATGTTCATGGCCATTTTAATATATCACAGCTGAAGCTGTGCCTGAAACCTTGGTCATTATTCATTCTTCTTTGTTCATACTCAAAACCAGGTGATGATCACTCCTGGAAGTGAATTAAGTGATGTACTTTCAGACAGCACAGCCTGGAAATCCAGGGAAGGAGCAGAGCACACTGTGCAGCCAGCATTTCTGAGAATGTGTTATTGCTAGAAACAAAAGTAACATGAATTATTTACCTAGAAATATTAAACTGGCTTGAGATCACTGCTGGAAATAGAGGGAATTCTGGGCCTTGTGAATCATTCATGAAGCTTTATTTAAGAGACTTCTTTTTTGTCTTTGCAGATCACTGARTCGTATTTTATAACTTACAGGTTGTTTCTGTGGGTTTCATTCTACTTATAATAGGTAGGGTTTCTTTCAGTGCTTTGTAAGGAAGTGCAGATCAGTAAAGTTACATTTTTATATTTGCTTTTTTCACACATCAGGAGGTATGGAAAGGGGCACAGTGGTGTGGGGAAGGAAGAGGAGATGTGTGATAGTTTCTGGTTGATCATATTCTTTGTGCCATGTTTGCGGACACTGGGAGCTGAGGCACCCCAATAACTGAACCCAGGCATAGGATGGCCTTTAGCTACTCCTGAGGTTTTCTCTGCAGTTTYCTCACAGCCTAAAGTGCTCTAATGTTTACTTATTTTTCAGGAGATTGTATTAAAAATACTGCTTTATATATCCAGCAACTTTTTTTTCCTACATGTGAATGTTTACACTCTTAACATTTGGGGATGCACCAGCTAAGGCTGATTTGTCAATATTCAAATGTGAGCTTCTAATACTATTCTTGGGACTTTTAAATYTTTAATAGTTTCAAAGTCTGAAAGTAACATTTCTGTAGGAACAAAAGGAAAAGAAACCTCCTTGAGTTACTTTGGAACCCCAATGCAAACACTTGCTGCTTGATGTGGCGTCATGGTGAGCAGTGGGGCTTTTCCTCATAAATCCTCTTCTAAAGGAAATGAAGTAAAACAAGGAAAAAAAAAAGGAATCTTAGGTGGATTTAAGGAAAAGAGGATAAACACTAGAAATATCAAAACCTCTCAATTCAGAGAAGAGGTCCTCCTCTTCCCCCTGATGAAAGAAGRGCTGTGATGCTACTTGCCATGAGAGGCAGAGGAACTGTAGATCACAAGGACATCCCGAGCCCTGATCGGGGGCATGGGGGTGTGTGACAAAGAAACACACTGAAACAACACCTGAATGGCACTTACAGGCAGTTTAATTCCACAACAGCTCATCTTGTGAAAAATACACAGCCCAGCAGGTATAATTATACAATATTTCCTTATATTTCTTATACAATCTCTGGTGGTACGAGAGATTTCTCAGGAATACAGCTCTTTTCAAATAGACATTTATTAAAAAGCATAAAACAACAAAGATCTGTTGGTGTTAGATGAATCACCTTTTTGTAGCACAGGTCAGAAAATTTTTGTGTTCAATCTGACTTCTTGCTGCTGGAAATGATGCATTTGTAAAGGGGAAAAAAAACCCTAATGAAAAAAATGGATTCTTCTACTGGGGAGGCTTTCTCTACTTTGTAGCCAAGATTTTTCTATCCCATATCAAGACAAATCAATCAATTTGATTTATCTGTAAAGAGGAGAGTACAAGTGACCTGCCGACCTTTGCATCCTCAGGGCGAGAATGGAAAAAAAAAAACTAAACAATAATTAATAATTAATAATTAATTCCTACTGATAGTTTTAATTGTTTCTAACCTGCAACAGGAATGAGAAAAGAGTGGCTCTTAGTTTGCTGCTTTCCCAGCTGGGGGCTTGTAGGGTGCATATCACTGAASCAAAAGGCTTTTAATCATCCAAATTAGAAAGGGAATATATTCACCTATAGAAATCCCTCTAAGAGAAGTTTGTTAGTATCAAATGTATATACAATACTATATGTACTTATGGTGCCTGTGGAAATACACTGRTTTTATCCTAAAGTTAATATTAAATTTCATCATAGGATTTGTTTTTAGGCATCTCCAAAGAAGAATATAAATTGTATTTCTGCATTCAGYGTGTGCACAGAGTTGCCATCTCTGTGAGTTAGGTTTTCCTCTTCAATAAAATTGGGACAGTTAGAGAGAGAARTAGGATTGCTCCAGCACCTGTGTGACTGGAGCCTCTCTGGAAGCCTTTCCTTTCACAGGACTGATTGATCCCAGACCTAACAGCAGTTCTCAGTTCTTTCTCAAGAGTGTCGTGTAATTAAAGCAAGGATTGGCTGCTATGGCTGCTGAAGGGATTGTTTTTTGTCCTTTCTGATATCAGTATGAAGCTTGCTCATTTTCAGCTAAAAATCTGACAATGTTTTGCTATAGCAGCTGAACTGAAGAAAGAGGGAAATATGTGCATTTATGTCAAAATGGTGATTGTGGGTCAGATGCTTAARGATTTTTGTTCAATGGGGAAACTTTGAGGTAAATGAGGCTTTAAGTTATTTTGAACAAATGTAAAGTGTGAATCACAAAGTGTCTTAGGAGCAATGCATGGAACAAGAAAGAAAACAAAGTTCTTTTCTATCTTGTAGTTTTTCTGACACTTTTTTAGAGATGGGGCAAACATCTTTTCAGTCTTTTCAGTTCAATCAGTCTGAAAAGTTGGGACCAACCCACACAAAGGTTAGGACAGGGACAGGTTATCTSTAAGGTCAGTCAGATCCTGCTTCCTACAGCTTGGCTTAAAGCCATTGTGATTGCCAGTCAGGTTATTTGAACCTGATTTTGTGCTTGCTTGGGTGACAGTGCCATCTGTTATGTCAAAAGGCATAGTGGTAAAACATTTCCAGCTGAAGCACACAGCTTGAGCTCTATTTTCAAAAGATGATCTAAGATATTTTATTTTTCTTTTCCCTTTCTCCAAAATACTCAACTCTCCTAATGATCAAACTCCTCTAGCTTCTGCCACTGAGGTAATTTCTCTTTTAGAACTAAAAAGTAAYCCTTTGGAGGAATTAATGGAAACTTCTAATTGTAGATCTGTGAAATTTACTCGATACCTCTTATTTTGCCCAGCTTTTTCAGACTTCTCTCTGCAACCTTTCTGCAATATCAGTTAATATTGATAGAAGTTGAAGGTGCAGGAATCTTCAGTCATCACATYGTGTCTAGGGAAAACTCAGGTGTTTCCTCTCTCTGTTAAAAAAAGGCATTAAAAATAGGTCATSATTAAAATAAAAATCAGGATTTTAATGTACATTATAGTGGCTCTGCTTCTATTATGCTCAATGCTAATATCACTGTATTTCAAGTTTTTGGGAGAATGCTAATGTTGTATCTGCTATACATGCTATAAAATGTACTTTTTCCCATTAAAAGAAATATCGCAGGCTGGCATGTGATAGGCAATATCAGAATACAATCTGCAGGTAGTAAAACTCAATTCTGTGTATCACTGGAAGRATTCAGATATTTCAGCATTCTGAAGCTGAGTTTTAAGCTGTGAGAACTCATTTTCTCCCTTGGACTGCCACTGTTCCCTGCAGGTGTTGTTGATGTGGGTGCTTAGTTAAGCTGGATGTAGAATTTTGTTTCAAAGCCAGTTTGACTTAAATAATTATAGCCTGTGCTACTACCTCACATCAATACTGGGGTAATCTGTGCTAAGAAATACTATGCACAGTTATAAACTAGACACCAAGAGATAATGGCTTATTAAAACCCTCCAAATGGCCTTATTTCATGGGAAGTCTGCGTGGTGGTACCACACACCATATTAAATTGATTAGTATGATGCTTTAAAAGGCAAAATTAAAGTGGAAGTATTACATGTAGCACCATATAAAGTGCTGCACCTAGAATATAATGAGGTTAAAGTCCTTGCAAGATGACAAAAAGCCAGTGGTGAAAGTCACACCAGTGGTGAAAGTCACACCACTGATGTGCTGTTGCTTCTGCAGGAAATTCACACTTTTATTTTGTAGACAGTGGCACAGAAGTGGCACCTTTCTGTCATTTGGTGTGGCATTCACATTCTCTGAACTGAGAGAGAGAGATAATTCTCTCTCTCAGTTTTTTTCCTGGAGAAACACAGAGAGAAGAAGAGAAAACAACTCTCATCTCTACTTGCTGCTCCTGTTGTTTTTGCACATGTGGAATGTGTTAGGAAGATTGTTTACCTGAAGGCATTTGGTAATTGGATTCTGGTGGTGGTTGTTTATTAATATTTGTTAATTAATATCAATATTAATTAACCAATCACTTGAACCTGTGTCCTGACTGTTGGGAGACAGTCACGCGTTTTCTTTAGCATGTAATTTAGTATAGTATAGTATCTCTATAATATAATATAATATTTTAATAAATAAATTGCATTCTGAGTCAGTGGATTCAGATGCCAATCATTCCCTGCATTGAGGGCACCCTGCTTTCCATAATTTGGCACTTTATTTCTGTCAGAGTGGCTGCTCCATGGGTGGAGGGACAGTTGTGTCCCTGTTTGTCCGTGCTCCAGGCAGAGCTGCTGTCCCTGTGCAGCCAGCCCGGGCAGTGGGCTCACGATGAACTCCCTGGTTTTGCATTCAGGCTCTGACACCTCCATCCCCACTGGAGGTTTGCTGGGCTCAGTTCCAGAATSACTCCTGAGGAATGTCCAGGGCAGCCACTCAGAGATCTTCTCCATCTATTGAAAAATAGCAGGTTGAGCAAGAGGAGTTTGTCAGCTCATTTTGCCTGCTGTAGATTTGAAGTGACTGGGAAATGTTTGTCTGTGAGTATGAATTTGCTTTTGAAATCCAGGGAACTGACTTTTTGCTTCAGTGCCTTTTATTTGCTGTGAATTTCCTGTAATACTCAAACATTACCTGCAAAAGTCCTTCATGAATAGCAATAACTCTTAATGTTGACTGAATGTGAAATCTAACTGTTAGATTTTATGGGAATATTTTGGGTTTGTTGTGTCTCTCTGTGTTACTGGAATCACCAGTTGGTGACCTGAATAACCTCTTATGTCCTCCATAATGATTATATTTTTTCTTAGTGTTAGTCATTTCCTCTGAGGGGGAAAGATTAATTTAAAGATTTCACTGGTGAACAACCTGAAAGGATTTTTGCATGTCTGTATAAGTGAGTAAATACCACTTTTTAAGATTTTTTTGATCTACATGATAAATATTCATTCTGGTTCTGCCGCAAGCAATGCCAATTGTCTTCTGTAGCATTGTCCCCACATCTTTTCTATTTTCATATCAGCAAAGAGAATTTATCTTTTGCTTCTTGTAGAAAATGCTTCCCACCAAGATAAGAACATTTGGAAACGCATTTTGTGCTCTGGTTGTCCTTCTCTGTAAGGGCATTTGCTTCTCTTCTTCTGTCTCAGGGTTGTGCAATATGACTTATAACAGCTACTGATTCTTTGCTGGAATGTATATCAGAAATATCAAAAGCCAGGATTTTGGTTTTAGTTRTTTGTTTTGGATTTGGTTGTTGATTTTGTTTGGAGTTTTTGTGTGTGTTTTTGGTTTGTTGTTTTGCTTGCTTGTTTTGTTTTTTTTTTTATTTGATTGTAGTTAATTCTCTTCTAGCTTTAAGCTTTAGAGAGAAATTAAAAACTTAGATTCTTCCTTTGCTACTATATCTGTCAAACCCTGATTAAAATTTTTATTTATCGGTTCTTGTGCTGTGTTTAATGAGTTCAGACAATCTTCTCTGAAGAAGAACTGAATCTACAAATACCTTTGTAGTATTAGTGAGGTACTGGGGTGTAGACTSATGCCCACCTTTATTGCTGTTAAACATGTTCTTTTAAGTTATACTCTCTTTGGCATATTCATGTCTTCTTGTTGCTGCCTTGTAGAAGAATTTCTGGCTTTTTGATAGTTTAGTTTTCCAATATGATGTGCAAGAGGTCAGCTTTGGTGGCTTTAGCAGTCCCTTTGCTCTTCTGTGTCATTGTTTCTGGTCTCTGACTGTATGTTTTGCTCTAGAACTGTCATTAGATAACCAACCCCATAAGTGTTACCCATTTATCTTCCAGCATTCAGTTCAGCTGGAGAAAATTGGATGTAAATACAATTAAGCCTGGTGAAAAACCCCAAAAGAATGAAAAAAAAAAGAGTAATCCAAGGGTTCGACTAATAAATAATAAATGCTTTATCTTTCTGGTTGATGCAACATAGGGCTATTGGGAAGGGCATCTCTTACTGCAGAAATGCAGAGGAAAAACTAGAAGCTTACTTTTCTATTCTTCTAGACTTGACAGCAATTTCTCCTATGAAATATAATGCAGAATCCCTTTTATAGAGCCCCTTTCCYGGGCAGGAATGACTCCCACAGCTGCCTCTCTGAGCTCAAGTGTTTTCCATGCATMAGTTCAATCTCTGTTAGAGTATGCTACCAATGGAAGGATGCAGGGGCATAAATAACCCTATCATAATAACTGAACTAGAAATACTGTCCATTTTGTTTGCTGTCCAAATGGAAAATATGACTGCTTGGAATTCTCCTGGCCACCACAGTTTTGGCTGCCATCTAATGAAGGCATCAGCACCTCCGTCACTGCCAGTGGCACCATGAGCAATCCCAGAATAAAGTATTATAAACTGGTTCTGTGCTCAAGCTGCTCAAATTCTTTTTGAACTCAAAGGATACAAAGCCAGGCAGGATGCTTTTATAGCTGAAGTTGCTCTGGGTGACAGGCAAAACACTCTGGATGTGATCAGTGTAAGTGATGTAGAAAGCAGTGCCCTTGTCACTGCTGGGGTTTGCTCTCRGGGCTTTGCTTCTGTGACTTACCAGTCAGGAGTTGCCTCAATGTATTAGGCTTTAAAACATTTTAACATTTTCTCTAAACTGACTTACTGTTCAGATGTTTCATTTGACATTTATGAAAACCATTCATTAAAGTCTAATTATGGAAGAAAAACCTGTTTAAAGGGGAAAAAAATCACTATTTTTGCACTTGCCGATGCATGTTGTCAGTGATATTGATTATTTATATATTAGTTTGGGCAGCATCCCTGGTGCACAAGTAAATCTAAATGAATTCCTGATGTAGATGAAGTGATTGGTGCTGTGCCAGGGGAGCAGGTTCAGAYCTGGTGTCAGACATGAGCCCTTCCCAGGCTCAGGGCTCTCATCCTTCTCCTCTCTCTGTGCATCTGCTCAGCCACACGTCTCAGCTGCTGCTTGGCCTCACAGGGCTGGACATCACCCTGTCCTCTTCTGATTTTGCACTAAACTCARGATTTTAATTAGCACTGCATTTCTTAGTTGCTACTTAGAAGAGTTTTACTTCACATTTTTGCTATGTGAACTGTATTCTTTTTTTAAATAAGCTGTGTGTGAAATTCTGGAATTGATACTATTTTTTTGGTGTGTGATGAATAATCACATTATATGACATGATTGATTTTAATTGAACATATTAAATAATTCAGTGTATSAAAACTTATCAGACAGGTAGCAGAACTTCACAACAGGATGAGTATGCTCTTMAAAAAGGGTGAGTATTATATTATACAAGGTTATAAGAAATGTTGATGTGGTCTACACAATGTAGCTAATATTTACAATTTGTTAAATATTCATAAGACTTTTTTATTGCATTCATAATKGGTGTATGAACGTTTTCTGATGAAATATATAAAAATAAATGTCATATAGAGTTAGATGCCATATCACTTTGGCATTTAACTGGGTTAGGGTGTGCTGGCATTGGACTGTTTGTCCCCCCTCAAGTGTYTGTTTTATTAGTGAAAAATAAATGCAGTAGAATCTCAGATGCTGATTGGAAGTAGTACCCAGAAATCTAGAACTTGGAAATAACTCTGTGCTGAAAGATTTCAAAGCTTTTTTTGTCTTAAAAAAAGACAAAAATCAGGTTAGAAAAAATGGGATGCAGATTGTTTATCACATTATGCTTTATTTCTGTTGCCTTTTGGTGTCTCAGAAGACGAGTGTTTAACTGGCTGTAAGACTGCGGAAGCATGAGTGACAGMTTTTTGTCTTTTCATAGCTGAAAATAAAATTATATTTCATAGGTACTCCTGTAGGTATTGCTTATTTACTGAAAATGAATATAGTTTTCTTTGCTTTAGATGCTGTATACTCCCAATATTTCTCCTAGAGGGAAGGAGAGCAGTGATTAAGTCCTGAAGCAAGTGCCAGGTCCAAGCTGYGCCAAACTTTGTCAGCAATGAGTTTCAAATATTTTGAAAGTTACATTTTTCTCCCAGCTGCTTTCCTTGCTATATGGAATAAGTAATCTGCTCCTGCCAAGAGTTAATGTATTTTTTGCTTTTTTTTTTCTTTTTTTTTTGAAGTGAGAATTAAAACACTTTCCTCTCTTCTCATCTCCCAAAACCAAGCATGCCAAGCATGTCCTCATCACTGAGCACAGACTCATGGTGCTGATATTTCACTCCAGGGAGCTTGGAAGCTTTTCTTCCTCTGCCCTGCTGCTGAGTAAGGAATGTGAAAAGTCTTTCTTGGAGTCATTGGTATCAGGCCAAGAGTTCTTGGCATCTGCTTGTAACAAGACCTCTATCCTCAAATGTAGTAGCTATTTTCTTCCTGGAAGTAGTTTCCTTCCTGGGAAGCTCCAATTCTGGGTTCTTTTTTTGGAGAAAAAAGGTGGAATACCTCTGTTTCCTGTTCAGGGCTGTGTGTTGAAAGCTGATAAAATGCTGCTCTTTTTTTTTTTCTCCAAGATGAAAGTAAGTGTTACAGAAACAGTAATGCTGTCTCTTCCTGTTGAGTTTCATGTTCAGGGAAAATGCCATGGCAGAAAAAGGAATGTTTCTGCTGTGTGCAGATTGAATATGTGTGATTTTATATGGAGTACAGAAATTTATATGCACAACTTAATTAAATTATGTAATAGAAACTGAGTAGCTGGTCTTTGGATACTGTATCCCACAACCTGTGTTTTTACCCCAACAGTGAATTGTTTCAGTGCCATAAACTGGATTCAGGCAGTTGAACTGGGCRCTCTGCAGAACAGAGCAGAACAGGCTCCAATTTCTGGCATCTCCTTAGTGTGCTTCACATTACACTGTAAAATTAAATGGATTTCTTTTATTGCTAATTCCCCCCAGGCATTATTATAGTGTAAGGTCTTTAAGTGAGGTGTTAATGGCATCCTAGTAGGATTTGTTTTTTTAGTTTGTCAGCTCATAGTATCGAGAGCTGTGGTGGATTCTGCACTAAAGTGTTTAAAACAAGTCTGCATGCTTTTTGTAAAGGAAAACCCAACGGGAAATTACAGGCCTGGTGCCAGAATTGCAGGTCAAAATCCTGTAATCTTGGCTCTGAAAGAATTCAGGATAGAAGTACATAATGAGCTCTTTTGGCCCTGAAATCTCTGAATGCACTGCATTAAATGAATGCAATCTCTTCTGCTTCCATCAGTTCTGATGGTCCAGCCTTTATGTACTTGGAATATATAATTTGGAAAACAATATCAAATTCATATACTTCATATGAGTATGTTGAACTACTAAGTGACTTCCTTGTAATGACTTAAATTTCAGCCTGTAAACCAGAATAAGTTTGTCTTTAGAACTACTAAAACTGATCTGCAGTTGGGAAATATGGGAGCATTTCTGTATTTCAATTAGGTGCATGAAGGGTTTGTGTTTCTTAATTACATGAAAAATGAAAATAACAAAATCTGTTTGACAATTTCACCATCAGGAAAATATTTGCTAACGATGATAAAAATGAGTAAGTGTAAACAAATTTAAAATCCCTCATTTAGAAAGATGTTTAATATTCTTCCAAAGCMAAATGTTTAGGTGTGAAAATATGGATGTTCTGCCAAAAACAAAGTTACACCAAAACAAATTTTGTTCCTGTTAATGTATTTGGATATGTATTTACATATGTATTTATTTGGATATGTATTTAAATATTTCCCTAGCTCCTTATCTTGTTGCATGCCTTTATATCCTTGGTAATGGAGTAGAGGAGAAAATTCAAGAATCTTCCTATTGAGGCTTTCCTCATAATGTAATGGTGCTTATTCTAGATCCAGTTAATAATTGCTAATTATGAGCATCAGGTTCATATTTTTCAGCTATGACACTCTGTTCTATTCAATCCTTCCAGTTACTTTCCTCCTTTTTTATGGTACAAAAAAAAAAGAAATCCAAACAGGTGTTTTAAACTTTGAATAGAATATCTTCTGTGTGTCTAAAGCAGTTATTGAGAAAGTGTGGACATACCAATGAAGTTAGTGTTTCAATGAAAAAAATTACACTTTTACTTAGGGAAAWCCAGAAAATAATAAAATGAATAATGATGTTAATCTGAAAGGGGAGCCTAATTCAAATAGA
This sequence comes from Cardinalis cardinalis, assembly GCA_014549065.1. NCBI lineage: Eukaryota > Metazoa > Chordata > Aves > Passeriformes > Cardinalidae > Cardinalis > Cardinalis cardinalis. The sequence continues at coordinate 4,840,683 of JACDOX010000036.1, forward strand.
AAATAAAAGCTGAATTGCTTGAATTCTCTGATCAGAAGCAGATAGGAGGTGTAATTCTATGGAATAATTATTAGGATAAATTTGGAAACATAATTTAAATATTCATTCTTTGAAACTCATGTATGACTAAAGCATAGAGAATAGGTCTGCTGTCTCACTTGCACATCATACCTGGAGGAGGCCTGTGCTCCTCCATTTGTTGGGAATGCTGTCAAATTGCCACTAAATGCTCATGCTGGTACAGAACAGTTGCTGGTTTGCCAAGAATTCCATTGTTCAACCTCTCCTTGAATTTATTCTTCATGTAATATTCCCATTCCAGCTACATTTTATTTTAAATTAATTGTAGAGATAAGCTGCACAAAATGTCCCTTTACCAATGTGTCACCTTTGTAATTTTGAAAGAAGCAAAGTGAAGCACACGATGATAATGTTGAGATAGAGACTTAATTGCTTGTGTCTCTTTCCTTTTGGAACTGAGACTTCATCTTTGAGCCAAATCAAATCTGTTGGCAAGTGCTCCAAAATGCAATCAGAATCCTTTCCAGGCCAGTATGACAAGCTTGATGCTGATGTGTTTTGATCAGAAGGCTTGTTTGTGTGAGTTTGARCTTACACCAGAGTTTTCTCTTTGGATGCTGAGGACAGGACACTTTCCTGGGTCATTTGCTCTCCAGAGCTGCTTCCTGCTCTTACAGGGCTTGCCCAGAGTGTGCCAGGCAGGGCAGGACCTGGTGGGTGCAGCCAAGCRCTGTCCTGGTGATCCTGCAGTCCCTGGCACTGCCTGTCCAAGTCCCCACTCTCCAGTAGAACAGTGGAATTACATGTACAGATGAAACAATGGCATCCAAAATGAATGGAAGCCAAAGGAAATTCTGCCAGTGTTTTCAAATGCTGGTGCCAAATCTGTGTTTCCATATCTATGCTGATTAGATGMCTACACACTCACCATTTCATTTTCCAATTACCTGGCATGGTTATTTCCCAAGAATTCCAATATTATGGTAGGTGATGAACACATGTGAAAACAYCACCTAAATTGCTTTCATTTTGTGAGTTGAATTTAGATACACAGACTTTAATATTCCTGGGCAAAAATTCTTAATGGCACATGTGACTCTTGAATCTGTATTTTCTATTCAAAGTACAGATGACTGATCAGTAGAAATAATTTAACATAGATAAGTATTTAAGGTTCATAAAAAGATACAAATAAAATTGCAAAACAGTGCCTTGGTGTGATTTATATATTACTGGGTGCATRATAATTCTTCCAAGCCCATGATCTTCATTTAATCAACATCTTCTCATAAATCCAGAATGAGGCTTGGAAGAAGCAAGTTAAACATTTGTGAAGAGAAAGTTCCTTCCCTTTGTTTACTTTTATAATAGAATTCTTTGTTTGTCCTTTGGTAGTATAAAACAAAARAGATTCAGCACTGTCAGTGTAGAGCTGGAAATCCTACTCCATGGCCCTGGATGTGCTTTGCTGGGTGTGCCAGTCTCCCAGGAGCTGGATTGGAGCATGTTAAGGACAGCCCTAGGGCRTGTGGATATCAGAGCTGTGGTGTTTTCACTGTCTGAGCGTGGTGCTGGGCACTGAGCCACCAGCTCTGCCTGAGTCAGCTTGCTGAGATACCCTYGTGGGGACTAAAGGGAGTGAGGAAACTGCAGCCCTGTGGCTGCTCCAGAGACTGGCCTTTTACTGGAATATCTGCATTGCCACTGAATTTTAATTTTCTCACTTATTGGGCTTTTCTAGGAAATGCCAGTGTATCTGCCGAAGTAGGGACCATGGGGAGCCCTCAGGAGTGATCRTTTGGAAGGCTTAGGGTATTCACATTCCTGTTGCAAGCTGAAATACTGTTTTATTTGAGATTTGCAATTATGTGGGAGTAGAGAAGCATATAAATCTCCCTTCATTGAAGTCACTGTCCTCCCAGAGYGCAGCCTTGCCAGCTGAGCAGCCTGTGTGAAATCCGGCCCAGGCCGCGCTGCCGGCTCCAAGCGGAGCTGTCCCTGYTCCATCTGCCCTGGCCCAGCAGAAAGGTCAGCTCCCAGCGCTGCCAGAGGAGTGCTGCTCTTCTGTGGTGCTTCATTATCCCTCTGGGGAAGAGGCTGGAGTGGGATGTGTGAGYGAAACGGAGAATTTGTTCCCTGATTTTCTCAGTAGTCCAGGGACATGTACGCTATTTGGACAGCAGCTGTCTGAGTCCATTGCCAAGCTGGCTCAGTAATGGCCCTTGGTGCAGTGCAGGAGAGCAAAAATGTCCCCAAATAGCTGGGAAGACTGAGTTTTGTCGGAATTTTGGAGCTGGCAAAATACCAGTGTTTGATGTTTCACYATCACTGTGCAATGTGGACTCTGGGAATGGGAAAACCAAAGTGTTGTTTGAAGTTTCACCACTCATCATCTTTAAAATTTCTTATCATTTTATCTAATTTGAAGCCTCAGTCTCATTTTTTTTTTTAACATAAAGAATGGCTAAAGAAAAGTGTAGGTACCCAAAGTTSTGTGCCACTCAAGCAGTGATGTGGCCTAGAAGGAAGGCTCTGCCATGAATGCAGCCACTTCCCCTCCCCTTCTCTTGGTGCTGATGTACTGTTAATTGCATTTCAAACAAATTGGAATGGACTAATAGACTGAAGTCTAKTATCCTAGCTTTTAACACAATGAAATCATGTTTAGTGCTTTGTTCTAAGGGGGGGAATGAATATCCCTGACATTTTCCTCCAAGTAATGACAGAGATACAGATGGAGATTTCTGCATTATGGATAGTGGGATGGGGAAAGCATGGGAAGGAAGGGTAGAAACAGTCACATTTTGTGCTTTAGTCCATCAACTCATTGCTCTTTGGGTTAGATAACTGCCTTCCATTTATGCTGGCATGCACTTAGRTCTTTGCATTTGCATTTATTTTTGTTAATTTACTTTGTAGTGCTTTGACCATTTGTGTTCTAAAATGAGAGAGACTTTTAATTCTTCTAGGAGAATAATTATGGCACAACTCTTATTTTCTTTCAACTTCTTTTAACTGATAGACAACTCCTTTAACAGTGTCAACATCTTGCTTGCAGATTGTGATTTTGGAAGGCTGAAGCTCAGATGTAGTTATGTTATTCTGAGTGTGCTCTTGAAACAGAAAATGAGACAGACCCTGCTGGGGCAGCCTTGATTTGACAAGTTTTGAGTGTGCAGGTCCATGTAAAGGTGCTCTGTTCACTGCCAAGCAGAGTACCAGGGGAGCAGAAGAKAAATGCATGACAATTTGTTCATTCAGGAAGGCTGGAGAAGAAGTATCTTCCACAAGCTGTTGCTGCTCTGTGCCAGGGATAGCAGGACCAAAGCCCTCAAACAGTTACAACTTAAGTTATGATTGATTTGATAAACTTATTGGAAGAACTTGGAAATTTCTAAATTAGAACAGCTTTCCATTACCATGGCAGTACATAGTAGAGGAATATATGGYTTAGTTTTGCTGTGACAACTGAGCTGACAGCACACCTGGATTGCAGGATGTGTCTGGGTAGGGTCCCAGGACAGTGGCTGCAGCTTTATTCAGCTGCATTCTCTGTGGTTTCAATTCTCTGCATTTCAATTCATCTGCCTCTRCCTTTGTGCAGTAATTCCCTTGTGTTTCCATCTTTCCAACATGTCTAGAAGTGGCTGAGGCAGCAGACAGTGATGTTCTTCCAGCTGAGCTTGTCACAGACATAACGACCTGGGGCTGCTGGTCAYTGTCCTCCTTCTTGCCTCCCACAGCTCTGCAGTGAATGCTTCCTCATCTTCCAAGCTCCAGAGGCTTGGCTCAACTGCACTGTAAATTTCACTGTTGGTTGTTTTTTTTTTTTTTTCCCTTTTTTTCCCCTGTAAATCAATCCCCCAGTGGTTTTGTTAATATTCAGGAGCTGTCTGGTCCCTCTGTTCTGTCTGAAGTGGGCATGGGGATAGTGTGATACTGAGGCATGAATCCTGTGCAGCTGCATGACAAGGAAGAAATGGATTTCATAAAGGAATATTGGCTGTTGAGCAGAGTTTAAGATTTTCATACATCAATATGCCAAAGTAACTGGGACCACTGAAAATTGGCATGAATTGAGCTTGACTTGCTTTGCAAACCAATGACCAGATTAGGAAAAGAGGAAGATACATTGAGTATGGATGGAAATTTGAATTTTCTAGGTCAGTCCATGCCTGGTCACTTCATTCTGAAGTTCCAGAAGGTAGGAAGAGCAGAGCTAATTAATTTGTGCCTGGCAGGGTGCTACTCTCACTGTGCCACCTCCATTCCTGTAGCTGCTACACCATAAGACCTCTGTCTGGTTTTTGGCTTGTTTGCACTGGGCATAGATGGGAAAAGGAAGTAAGTAGGGATCAGAAAGAACAGGAATTACCTGTGTGCACAACTTTGCAAGCCATTTTGAATAGGAAATCTTCTATATACTAAAGGATTGTTTGGAGGGGTACATTCCAAGAGTACATTGCATTATAAAACTAGTCCAGAATAATTTTTGTCTTGAGAGCATTACTAACAGCCTGACCTTTTAGAAGAGCAGTGGAAATCTTGCTCAGCTGACACGTGACTTTAGTAACATATTGCAATTTGGTCTGTATCTCTAATATCTCTGTAAATGACTATTTAATTAGTAAACACTTCATTAGACAAAGAATTGTCTAGCACCCCCTGTTTATTAAATCAGAAAGCATTCTCTATTTTAATTAGCATGACATTTTCTATAATCAATTTGATGAAATGCCATCTGCAGTTCTAATAATACTGTGTACAGCAAAGGCTGATTGACATATGTGTTGACTGCAAGGTATCAACCTTCTTGCATGTTTGCATTTGATAAAACATAAAATATAAGGAAGAGGAGGACTCTGACTTGCTAATGCTGCTGTTTGTGCTGCAAAGCAGAATTTTAGCTAAACAAACTAAAACTTAGTAAATATTTTCAGTGGGAAAACAAGCATTAGCAATCTTCAGGTTAACACTGTCAGCAATTTCAGAAGACTACCCTGAGGCCCCCTTATTCCAGATACTATGGAACAGATTTTCAGCATTGCCTGAATTATTTCCTTCTCTTTCCTTCACTTTTTAGAAGCTACTTGCTCTCTCAAGACTGTTTGATAAATTGCCTTAATACCCAGTGGTTTCTATGCACAAAACTGCCTGAGTGCTGATCTCCTTTGGACAATTAACTTAGGCTAAGATTTACAGTGCTCTGTGCAAATAACCAGCAATTAGCAATCTGTGCAYCTTCTTTATAAATCAGTTTTTTTGTCAAACCATTCAATATCACAATTAGTAAATTCTAAACCACTTTTAAGCCAGGTTCTAGAAAGTTGGTCTTRGCCTGCATCCATTCAAATTGATCAATCCACACAAGTTACCATGAAATAAGCCTTATTATCAACAAGTAATAAAAAATCTAGCAAATATTTTACCAAAATTTTGTTTGGCAAACAAAATGTACATTAACAGTACTGTGAATTTGGTAAGAATCAGTTTTTTTACACTCAAAGAAGTGCTGTTATTTCTATTGCTCCTTGTCAGTGCTAGCAGCTGCAGAGATGAATGTGAATAATCTCAGTGAACATGCTGGCAATGTAGATTTACAGGTTKTAGTTTTATAATAAACTTGAGTCTCCATGATGTCTATTCGAGGCTAAAGAATAACTCAATTCATAGGTCAAAAATCATCGTGTAAACCTCTGAGAATGGAATAGACTAGGTAGAAATGCAAGTCTTGCCTAGCTTAGATGAAATATGCAAAGAATAGTGGAGGTTCAGATTCAGTAATCTTCTAACTCATGTGGCTTTAGTGAGCCTGTGATGGGTCTCTGTATTTTCATAATTCTCGCTCATCCAGGGCAGGATTCCTGCTTTCATACTTCCTCAAGGAAGCCCCATTTGTTCCTTAGGCTTTTGAATCTTTCCARATACAACACAGAAGACTTGTATTACTTGGTTGATGATGTCTCATATCTCTATTGGTCTGCAATCTCTTGTAAAATATCCCAGATTTAGAGACCTAAGAAATGACAGAACATTTCACACCTCCTTTGCTCATTCATGTGAAGGACACAACTCCCTTCTCCTGACTTGCTGAGGAATTATGCAGACAGAACCTGTGTCAACATCTTAGGGCACACAGGGAGACTCTTGGAGTTACTCCATGGCAGAAAAAGAATAAATGTGATTATCATCCTGGAGCTTTTTGTGTCACGTACAGGTCTAAAGATGAAAATACCTCCAATAAAAGAGGAAGACTTCCAGCTAATAAAAGTTGGATCAATATTGATGTGAAAGTGAATAGAACGCTGGACTGAAATTCCAGAGGTTTGAAAGTGTGTGGTAGTGTGTCTTTTTAACTCAGTCTGTGTCATTTAAAAAACAAGATGAATTGCTTAATTGCAGTGACACGTGAAACTAGAGCTTATACTCTTCAAATAAACCACCACCATTCAGTGTCCTGCTGGCACAAAGATAAATCATGAAAGGTCCCTCTGGCCCAAATTCTTGCACTAGAACAATTCAGGGATTGATTTGCAGTGATGGGGATGTATTTGAGGCTGGAAGTTACTCCATTTTCCCCCTAAACAACACAGGATTTTTCATTAGAATTTACAAGGCCCTGGATTATTTTTTTGGTTCATGTGAACGTACCTTGTGTAACTGTGAGTAACAAAGGAGTTCTGTAGCATTTAGGATGTGGTAGCATGTTGTCAATTCAATAAATGGGGGTAAATTCAATAAATGGAGGTAAAGAAATTTTTGCAAAATTGATGGGGATCAAGCTGCTTGTCAAGTAGGARAAGTTTTGCATTGATTTCTTTTCACTTTATGATAGTTTGCCTGTACTTTGACATTCCCAGGAACAATTTATATTATGTCAGGCGCAGTATAGAGCTGCATTTCCTGCCAACTCATACCCTGATCYTAAACAAAACTCTTAGCAGTGTTGAACCTAAACCAGAAACAATAGTCTTTGTCAAGCTATTTATAAGAAATACTGCTTTTATTTAAAAAAAATACTTGAGATTATCATGGTGCTGCAATAGTGCTGTCACTGAGGGCTATATTTATATATATCCAACTTGTGATTTAAAATGTAAGGATTAATCATTTTAGCAGAATGTATATTCCATGTTCTTTGCCTAGAGATAGGGTAGATGATGAAAATATTAACTTTTAAAAACATACAATAGTATAAGAATTTGGACATTTAGCCTCACAATGATAAAATAAGTTACTGTTGGTTCTGMAGCCTATAAGAGGATGTTGCTGACTAAGGTGAATTTATTCTGCTGTGATAACCCCAGAATTTTGTTTGAGTTTGTTTTCATGTAGTRTYTTATTTAATGYTGCATTATTTGTGAAAGYCARATAAGTTGTAGAGAACYTGTTGAGCATCGAGTTGTCCTGYARGGGTGTGTGTCCACTAGGCAGCCTCCTTCTCAGTCAGCCTTAGAAATAAGGTCAAAATCAAGATGGAATCAATTCTTCCCAAAGATAGTTGTGTATGATAACCCTGTCAACCTCTTTATTTTTTAGTCATACTGTTTTTAATCCTTCTGATGTGTTTCCCATGAATTGTGTTTAATGTAAGCTTTGGATGTCATAAAACAAATCAAATACCTTGGATGAAAACCCAATACACAGTTTCAGCAGAGTTGCCTCTATCAAATATAGCACTCTCAATTTTTTTTTAACAAGATCTATGTTCTGCAAAGTGATGTTAGGTGTTAATTATATTGCCAGCCATTATTTTTGTGGGGAGAATCCTGGATTTATAGTGCCATTATTTTCTTTGGTACTGATGTCAGGATAGCTTGCATACAGAGCCTTGGTTGTCTTTATTCATGTTTTAGTAAAAGAGAATAAATTAATTAGTTATTCAATGCTCTGGAGTTCCCAAACTTTTCCGAAATTTGAGAACTATTATAATTAKGAAATTTTCAATCAGTTGTTTTCAAGACTTTTTATGTGTGCATCGTCCAGGGCTGGTGACTCGATAGCTCATCTTCTTTACAGAGGCTTCCTCACATTCTCCTTTGCTTAAGACAGGATGTTTTTTATTCTGGTGATGTCCTCAGATCAATAATATGTCTCCTCAGGGCTGCAATTTGTGCCCAGCTGAGAGCTTTTCACATGATACTACTGTTTGTTTCAAATTAAATGAGAATTTCTTTGAATTAAGAACTCCRCTTCTCTGAATGTGAAGTGTCAGAGATCCCTGAACCTTCTTCTGGTGAAGGCACCAAGATAGTAAATAAAACAAATCYATCAGCTGTGCAAATGGATGAGGCTAAGGACTAGGTATTGTTTTCTTTTGTAGAATTTCTGACTCTAGGTAACAAAATTTTCAAAAAACCCCAGTGTTTATGGCTCTTAATTAACATTTGAGCAATCTATGAAAAAAAATCATCGTCATGTGTTGTGACCATCAACTATMACATTATCCAGCCTGAAAAAAATATTGTTTGGAATGGGACTTCCATATTAACTTCTGTAGTTACTTTTGAAGACTGTTATGCTCTGTGTTTACCTGGGATTTTGGTATRATCTTTTACCTGCAAACCACCATCCATTTTGTGAGCATTCTTTTGATTTATACCCTTCAGGAGGTAACTACTGAATCCAAGTTCAAAGAGAGGTATAAGTCCTGTCCAGTAAAGCCTGGCTTTTCAACGGATCTGACTCAGTTTTCTGTTCTGATTTATTGAGTAAATTTTCTTCTAACTATAGAACAAAGGCTTTCCTTTTGTCTCTCACAGTATTTGCCATTCCAAATGTCGTTTCACACCTTGTGAAGGACTTGCAAGAAGAGCCATAGAACTGTGTATTTTATCCATGGTCCTCTTAGGAGTTTTAAGGGAAAGTTCTTTTTTTGAGTGAATTTATTTTGGTAGGATTAGTTAATGAGGCACAGTGCTATGAATCCTGTTGGCAAATGACATGTAGGAGAGTAGATAAATGAGAAGGAGTAACATTCTGTACTCATTTGGATTTTAGCACATTAGTGTCACCTATGGGGTCAAAATGCATGGTTTGGAGCACTGCTGTTTAGTGTCCTGGGTTATTTATGCCATTTCTCACAATATGGTTCAATCATAACTAGGGACAGCTCTTTAGCCAGTCAACTTCATTTTTTGCTATAATACTCAGCACAGTGATCCAGTGTCATTGGAGATTTCCAGTGCTGGGGTTCCTAAAAGAATAAATGCAAAATAGCCTAAAGGAAGCTGCAGAAACAGCCATGTTCTGTAATTGGTAACCTGAAACCAAATAACTGTCTGTGAAGTGCTGTTCTTTTTATTCAAAATGAATATTTGAAATATTTTCTCTTTAAAAGGAGCCGCTGTTAATCCCACAGTCCACAATCTGGTTTGCCTTCCTAAACAGCAGCTCTAATAATACTGTCCTAAACTSCATCAATCCCACCCTACTTCCCAGCCATGGCTCTAAAATAGCTTAGGAAGCTCTTCAAATGAGGCTTCATTAATTTTACAGAACATACCAGAGGACATTGCCTAGTGCTGGATATCTTGAGTTGCTGTGGAGTCAATTAAARTAGAGCTACATTTTTCTGAATGAGAAAAGCATTTTTTTTTTATGATAGCATAACCTTTTACTCCAGTCATGTTTACTTCCCACTTCATAAAATTCAGGGATTTGTAATGAATTTCTCAGACATTACTGAGGATCAGGGAAGTTCTTTTGTGTTTCCTTTAGGCTTAATTTAGAAATTTTCTTATGCTTTTTATATTGTTATAATAAAATTGTTTCATTTAATTAAGTACAGATCTCCTACATGGGTTTTAAATAATCTGAGAGAATCAGCACTCTRTTCAATCTTGTAACAAATAGTGGAAAATTTTGAACTTTTTTTTTAACTCAAGGCTGATGCAGTAATTGTGTATTTCTTGGTAATATTGCAGGTTTTGATACAAGCAAATGCAAAGTATTTTTTTAATAGAAATCCCATAGAATTGATTTCAGATGTCTTTTTTTTTTTTCTTTGGGGGGTGTGTCTGATTCTTTGATAAATGATAAATGAAGTGAGTGGAAAATGGAAGAAGTTGCAACAGTTCATCCCACAATGTTTTAAATGYTTTCCAAATGGACCTACTTAGCTTTAACCCTCCTTTGCTAACATTCAGTTCACAAGAAAATTCAGTATTCTGCAGCCCAGCATGAATCACACAGAATATGGACTGTCTTAAAATAGTCATAACTTTGTCCAGTCACCAGAAATACAGACCAGTAMAGAAGTTTTGTTGGAATCATTTCTAAGGAGATGTGAATATGATGTTCAAGAAAATCTTTTGGTTTTTTGCAAAACTTTACTTTGCTATGTGGCCAAAACATAGATGAATTGAATGAGGGGAGCAGGCTATAGGGCATAAACTGATAATTTTGAAGCTTATGAGGCAAATCAACAAAACTTCTGTCTTGTTTGTGTGTAGTAATAAGGATACTGTAATTAATTTAACCTGCTGGTTCTCTCTACAGTGGTATTAAATTCTCAGTGTGTTTGCTGACTGCTTTTTTATTTGTCATTGCAGACACAGCAGTGGTGTATAAAACCAGGAATGGACATGTTGTTGAACTGAATGTAGAAACAAATACAACTACATTATTACTGGAAAACACAACTTTTGTAAGTAATATATATTATCTGCCTCTCAGTGAAAGTCTGCTAAGATTTTTTTCTTGCAACAGGAGGGAGAGATTAATATCTAAACGTTAGAGGAGATATGTTCATGACCTAGACTAAATTGCATATAAATGAAAAATATAATCCATTCCTCTGTCAGGGAATGATTTCTGAATGAAGTTACTTGCTGTTTTATGTGTAAATAACCAAGATGTTGGAGGATTTGCTGTTGGTTGTGCTTTGTTCAGACCATCTTGGCATATGTGCTGGGGAATCTACCTGATGTCTATCAGGAAAAAATGTTTCATAAAAGGTGGGAATGCCACTTAAATGTTGAGAGYTTTTCACTATTAGAAAAGAGGGAAATTGTTCAAGATTCATAGGAATATTTTCCTTAAGAAAAATAAATATGGAAAGAAAAATGTCATGTTAATCTCTGGTTTAGTTGTTTCTCTGYGCTTTAAGGGCTGAGTGGATGATTGGAGATTATTCCTCTTGACCAGCAAAGGGTCAAGAAGGGTTTCTGACTAGCAGYAATTGCTGAGAAGTACTTTAATACTTTAGTCTGCATTTTCTTTTGCTTTGCTTGGCACTGTTATTCTCAGGGATACCACTTACATTCCACCCTGTAATTCTCGTTTATCAGGGTTTTGCCGCATAATTGTGTGGCTTGTCAATCTCTCCTCATAAATACTCCATGCAGACCACTGGCTGTTATTGTTAATCCCTGTACTTTTAATTTAATAAAATCTTTTACACCTGCAGACTCAAAAGGATGATTCATTTTCATCAGTGCTCTTTGGCAAAGGCTGATTTTATTCCTGGTCTGTTCCTGGCCTTTGCTGATAGAGATTCCTCTTTTCAAAGCATAAAGCCTCAGGTGACCTTTACTTCTAACTCCTCAAACAAGAAAGAGGAGTGTAGAACTTCAGGAGAAAGAATTTGATGCTGATTTCCTAGGTCAGTGTAAAGATGGAGGAGGATGGAGGAGAGATTTATATTTTAATGGGTGGGTGTGTGTGTGTGTGTGTGACTCCCCTTCTGTGAGCTGCACCTTCCATGTGCTGGGATGTTCCTCAGGGGACCTCTTAGCCCAAAAAAGGCTGTCAGACACAACTAAAACTAGGTGGTGATGCCTTGTGAAGGCTGACCGTGATGGAGGTAAAGGATAAAGTAGGTGTTTATTAGGAGGCCTCAATGGATCCACCTTGGGCACAAGAGCCCAGCCAGGGCTGCACTCAAGGTGAACCAAAATGGTCACAAAATGGATGAGCGGTCATGAGGTCTCACACTTTAGGTCCGTTTGCATATTGGAGTTAATTATCCAATTACAGTCCACTGTTTATACTCTTGGGCCTGAGATTTGGATCATTTGTCCTTGGTCCCCAGCTAGAGAAGGAATTGTTTTGTCTCCCTACTCTGTGAAGAGAGCTCACCATCCCCTAATACAAAGCTCAGACTTACACTCTAAAGCAGCACAGAATCTAAAAAACAAAAAAGCTGAAACMTGAGGCATCAGTGGAAGGCTGAATTTCTGTTAAGTACAAACCCTCAAGTATGAGRAAGCACTTTCCCTGTTAGCCATTTATCCAAGGGTCTGTGAGCCCTTGCCTGGTCTGCCAGGCCTGTGCCAGGTCTGTGTGGTGCCTTCAGTGCATCCTTGAGCAGGAGCAGCTGCTTGGGCATCCCCGGCTGCAGAATTGACTTTAATGCCAAGACCTCAGTCTCCTCACAGAGGAATCCAGACACTTCTGGCTGGAAGTGTCTGGCCTGTGCTCTAGAGTGTGGTGCCAGCATGGCAGGCTATTCAGGCCATTATGCCACCCCAGCCTTGCCAACTGATGATAGGCTGGGAAGGACAGGCTGCTTCACACCAGGGGTGTTGTCTCTTTTTGCAAAGTTGTTCTTCTCTGGGCTTTTTATGGAACTGATTTATCCTCAATTCACACAAACCCAGTGAGCTCTAGACACTAGATATCTGCTATTAATTAGAAATATGGGAAACTGATCCAAAATATGCAGCCATTTAGTAATTATGGGTGAAAAAAAAAACCAAACCTAAGTGTATTTTTTTTCCTGCACAGCTCCTTTCTTTACACAGCCAAAAGTTGAGAGTGTTATACTTAAAAATAGTCAATTCCAGCAATTAGTATTCACATGGAGGAAGTATAATAAAAAGCTGAAAACAGAGCAGAAGGCCCAGCAAGTTTGTTGGTGTATGTTTGGAAGAGAASAGTGGGGAATGTTCTGTGCTGTCTGACGTGGTGGCCAACAATTAATGTTATCCAACATTACTGAGGCAGGCTGAAATCAAAAGCTCTCCTCGTCTTCTGAGCTTGACTGTCCCCAGATTTGCACTGCTAAATGTAATCTGCTAAAGTTAGACACCTGGATCATTAATCAAACATTTTCCTCGCTCAGTGTCACATCTGCTTAATCATCGGTGCATAATTAGAATGGTGGTGGTTTAATGACTCTGCAGAGATGTCTTGGATTAATAAAAAATACAGCAGAGATCCAACACAGGCAGTGGCAATGCAAGTTCCTTCATTCTTCTTCCCTGTCAAAGGGTTTTAGTCATGGAAGAGTCACCTTTTGATGGGAGTTATTAGTCTGATTTCAGTCTGCATTTGCTTTCCTGTTTKCCTTTGCTCAAGCAGCCAGAGAAATGGCAGGGTTTTCTTAGTAATGTTGATAATTGTCCCTGGAGAATTGAACTGCTGTGATAAACTCCTTGTGCAGAGGAAAGGGGCAAGTAATGACTCTTTGTCACCCCTGACTGGACTGTGTTTGAATCAGCGGCTCAGAGGAGATTTTCTTTTTTCCCCTGATTGCTCAGCCCTTGAAGCAATCTTCCACTGGGCACAGATGACTGGCTCTTCTTTTGCATCCTAGAAACTGCCACTTTCCTGCAAAGTACACATCTTTTGTCCTTCTTTGTGTTGCTTATTGTGTAGAAGCCAAATATCCCTAATGAGAATCTGCTGTGCTCACTGAGTAGGTGTATCATCAAAAAAGCAGGCTGCAGATTTTAAAAAATCCTGTGTTAACAGATATAAAGATAACAAAATCCCCCAACCTTTAAAAGTACCATTAATAAYAGTCATGCACCTGGAAAGAAGAAAGGCTGGTGTTTTGTCATTCTGGGATGCCCACTTCTCTTACAGAGGGGAAGTATCCCAAGTTCTTGAAATAAAGTACTTTTCTTCCAGTATAATCAGGTTTTGTTTAGAAGTAGAAGAAATTCTCGCATTCTTCTGGAACAGAATCCTTTTCTGTAATCAATTAGTAAAACAGTCTCACCTTTATTTAATTAATCTATCAGCAAAGCAATATTATGGGTAACAAATACAGTGCCATAAGTGAAAAGGGTAAGTTGCAAATCACAAAGAATATTTGTTGACATCTCTGGGTGTTATTATTTAAGGATGTTTTCTAAAACACCTTCCCCTCTGACTGTATCCATGTAGTCCCTCCCATTTCAGCTGACTAATAAACAGTTAATATCCTTAGCCAGCAGCATATAAATGTTCACAGCTGGAAGCTGGGCCAGTCTCCTATGAAGAGGAGCCAGAAAAAGCCCCAGACATTAATCACTGTGTGGCATCCTGGTGTTTGAGATGCTGCCTCGATACATGATTACAATATGTTCTCTATCATCTGCCTGGGCTGCCTATCCCTGTGATCCTAAGTGACAACCTACCAGCTTTTCAGCRTTTGGCAATACTTGATTGCACTTCACACTTCCAAAATCAGTGGCATTATGCCACATTTAGCTAAGGAGTTTCAGTGTTTAGTGAGCATTTTATTGRATGCTTTTGCCATCAGCTGTTCCTTAAGGTCAGAAAAAGCAGGGTACCAGTTCAGACACAGCCCAGCCACAAGCTGGAGAGGAGAGCGTGCAGGACCCCATGGATCCTTTAGCTCAGGGAAAGTTGTCCATCTGGTTCCTTATTCTAGCTCAGCTTCTCAAGCCTGTTTTACAACCCTACAACACAAAACTAAATGGAAAAAGCAAGCACAGAGAGGATAGAAAATGTGTGTAGGGACTGTGTGTTCTGGTRTGGAACTTTCCAAATGTGTTGAATTCTCTGAAAGAAACCTGCAGAAGTTTTGCCTTCATTTCTTCCTCTTACAAGAGCTGCAATAATTATGAAAGTGGTAAGAATTTTGTTAGCCCTCAGTTTCACTGCTCCTGTGGTGCTTGTATTCAGATACCATGCACACATCCTGACAAACACTCAGGGTCCTCTGTCACAAATGAGTCCACTGGGACTCCTCCAGGCTTTGGGGTGTGCATGATGGGATAAACTTTGAATCTGTTGATTTGTTTTCAATACCAGGCAATACAAGTGGAATTGTTTTCAGTTTGTGAAAATGTCCAGCTGTACTCTTCTAACCCCYAGTAATTCCTGACTTGCTGTGCCCTTTGCTTTCTGTGCCTTTCCACAACTCTTTTCAAGCTCAAAGGGAGACTGCATTCATGGTGCACAGYAAACAATTACTGCTGAGTTTCAAACCTGTTTCCAGAGGCTTTTCAGGAGCACACCCTGCAGCCTGTTGYGTTGCTGTGTTACTGTGGACAGGGAAGGGCCTTGCTGCCTGCTATTGCTGTCAGAAGGTGACAGAGCAGGAGCAGTCCTGGCTCAGGGACCAGGGTCAGGCTGTGGCAGCCCAGCTGTGACAGCCCTGTGGAGGCCTTGCAGCCAAAAGCAGAGAATGAGAGCTTCAGTCTGAGCAGAGCTTTTGGCAGGGACTCTTTTGTGCTGTTTTACAGAGCGTTGTTCATAAACAGCCCTGCTTGCTCTCTTCCTCTGGATATTTTTTTATTTTGCTTTGTGCTCCCCACCATCACATCACCTTCCTCTTTTGACATGAAACTCAGTGCAACATCATAATGCAGTTACAGTTCTTTTGTTGATTAATGTAGATTTAATTGCAAGAGTAGGTTACATGCTTGTATTTTAAGAACCTTGCATAAGAGATTAATGAAAGTGTGAATAATAGTAAATACATTAAATARCATTATATAACCACATAAATATTAATAGTTGTTGCAACACTGGACATTTTWATGACCCACACATGTTGTAAATAGGTGATTATGAATATTGTAACATTCTACTCTCCCATGCTCCTCTGGGTGTCCAGTAACCCTCTCAGCACAGCCTTTTCAGTAGAGGGGTTTTTATGAGAAAAGGTTTATTGTTGCAGTGCGCCACTGTGCATGGAGGTAGGAAAGCCTCACAGATGGAAGGGTTTGCAATCACTGTGGTTTGGTGGTGGCCATTGGTTTCTGTCCAAGAAGGAGGTTTAACCATAAAAAATGTGAAAATATCAGGTTACAGTAACTCTGTATGGGATTTCTCTAAATACTATTACTGGTAAGATTGTTCCTTGATATAGTTAGGGTTAAATATGTCAATTTTCCTGGGAAATGTGAGGGGGGAAAACTTGTGTGATTGACTGGTTGGAGGTTATGGTCTATCAGGGAGGCTGTGGTGCAAGGCTCATGGTTGGTTCCTGTCTATTTTTATATCTTCAAGTTCCAGGTGAGTTTGGGGAATTTGGTTCCTGGTTTTGAGGGCATAGAAGTCATCTGAGGTCACAGTTTAAGGCACATTTGTCTTCTAAACTGGACAGGAAACCTGAGGGTTAACAGTTCCAACACCTGGCATTGCAGAATTTTTGGGTCTAGATTAACTGCTCAGGTGACACAAGAAGCACCGCGTAACCTTGGAAACCCAGATTTTTCATCATTCCAATTATAGCACGTTTTTCTAATTACAACCTATCTTTCTCAGAGGTTTCCTGTTTCCAGCCTTGCTCTTCTGCYGGGCTCCACTCTCTGCTGCTTTCTCATGGTCCATGTTCTCCTTTCAGTCACAGCAGCGGCAGTGAAGGAGAATCCCATTGTTCCCTGGATTGCCAGTGACTCCCAAGGGAACTGTGACATGCCAAATGCCTTCTCCTCTTGCAGCTCCTGKAATTCCATCCTGCCTGACTCCTTTTATGCCATTTGGCCAATGCCTGTCTGATAAGTGGAGCTGGATACCTGTGAATGCTGATGAACCCCAATCCACTGAGATTCCACTACACCATCGAGTTAAATTTCTGATACAGATGTAGATGTGCAATAGAGAGATGTATAATTTCCTGGTTGCCACCAAGATCTAAAGCAACATTCCTGAA
This sequence comes from Cardinalis cardinalis, assembly GCA_014549065.1. Classification (NCBI taxonomy): domain Eukaryota; kingdom Metazoa; phylum Chordata; class Aves; order Passeriformes; family Cardinalidae; genus Cardinalis; species Cardinalis cardinalis. Next base: position 4,857,541 of record JACDOX010000036.1, read on the forward strand.
GGTCTTAAAATATTTCGTTCTGGATGAATAATAATAATAAAAAAAATAATAAAGCCTCAATGTGTGTTAAGGGAGCACTAAAAAGCTGGAGAAGGAGAATAACAGGAGTGGGGAAGATGACAGTTTCTGGGGAAAACAGAAGCACAAGAAACTGAAACAGCAGGAGGGGTAAACCTAAAGGAAAAAAAACCCAAACCAGACAATTAAGCAGACCACAACAGTGAACATTTCTTTAAATCAGTTTTAACTATGATATATTATTTCACTTAAAACCATCCAACTGAAACTACGGAAAAAGAAAACTGTAATGTATACATGTTACGAAAAGATTTTTACAACTCTGGGCTAGACTGTATTAGAGTTAACTTCATCTGTTTGCTTTATACTGTGGTTTTGAAAGATTATGAATAAGGCACTGATTTAAATATCATAATAGCTAAAATCCACAAAACCAGTAACCTCAACATTTAATAGYATGTGAAAGATGAAGAGAGTCACCAGTACATCAGTAGCTCAGAACTAGGGTTTAAGAAAGCAGGAGAAATAAAGAGCTGATACTAACTAGGGGCCCTTGCTGAGGATCAGAGCCTAAATCAAGCTTAAAATTACTCTTAAACACAATCATAACAGGTATTACTGTTAACAGGAAAACACACATAACATGCAAAGTTAGAAAAAGAAAGAAATATTGACATTGGAAATCAAACTTGAGAATATATTGTTCACTGGAATTCTATGTTCCATTTTAATCACCCATATGGAAAGATGTAAAAAGCCAATTCTTCTTTTCCATGCAAAACTATATTTTAGCAATTCCTGAAAGGTGGGTCAGAGAATGAAACTGGAAAGCTGAAGGACAAAAAACTGTTCAAATTCTGTCTTTTTTGCCTGGATTTGACTTTTRCTGCTGTGGTGGCAGTGAGACCACTGAGGTCATCACATCATGCATCACTGTCAGGAGAATTGCAACTCTTATTACAGGAGGTATTTCAAAGAATCCTAGAAATACAATGTTTCATACGGCTAGACCTGATTTTGCAGTCAGTGGGGGAGTTGGTTGAGTAAGGAATGAAAGATCAGGTATAAGGATCATTTATGTCTGAAAAAGTGGAATTATGTCAAATGCAGCAATATAGGGGAAATGGCTGACAGGTGTGTGGATTAATCAGGGAAGACAGTGCACAAGTGTTAAAAAACCCCACATTTATTTTGTCTCAGAGTTATGCAATAGTGTAACCTGTAACTAATTCAAGGATTACAGCAATTTCTCCAGTCCAAGTGTTTTCTGGTTGCATAGACCTGATGTTTTTAGAGATTTCAATTATTATTTTTAGGGATTTTTATTTTTAGGGATTTCAGTTCTTGATGGGGCTGGGTAGAGAGAAACAAGGAAACTCCCTTCCCTTTTAAYTTGTGTTCTGCCTTTGGAAAGGGATTAGGGTGTGCAGGGAGGGCACAGGGTTGGACTGCCCCAGTCCCCAAGTGTTGATTCTGAGCAGGGATGCAGAGGAAAACCAGCCCTGTATCCCTGGACTCTGCCTAATTAGGCAGCTCTGTTTCTCCTAATTTCAGAGCTTTTTATCCAAAATTCCATTTCTTAGAGATCGAGTACAGCAAACCCATAGGGTTATAGTCACATGGGGCAGCATTTAGGTCTGTCTTCCTTAATGAAGGCTAAATAACTCCTGACAAAGCAAGAAGCTTGAGAAATTTGGGATATGCAGACCTGTGGAACAGCCATCCTCCAGATAACAAGACACCTGAGAGTTTTTAATTCCTAGTGTATTTCCAATGTGGTATTTCCCCAGCACTTCCTCTTAAACTCAGAAATGTGTTCTCCTGAGAAGAGAATAAACCCTTGGGGTCAGAGTCCTCACAAGCCTCTTTTTAATGAATAAATACATCTAACCCCTGTAGAGACTGGCCCAATAGGTGATCTCCCAGAAGTTTGTGTGGCATACACCTCATCTCYTACAGCAGGGACTGAAACTTTCTTTCTCTTTAAGCCCTTCACCAGCTGGTCTAATCTCCTCAGCCATGGAGTCAGGCAGTTGTTGGTTGATGAAATCCCTTAGACATGTTTGAAAAGGGGAAAAAAAAAGAATTCTGTCTTTTGTTTAAGTAACTCACAGATCAAGTGAGTTTACTTGCAGGAGGAATGACTCAGGTGATTTAATTTTCTGTTTTTAATCTATAAGGGCTTCTTCTGTGCATATAAGTAGGTRTTCTGAATTAATTGCCAAAATTGTGCTTGTCTTACCAAAAAAACCCATTCAAAACCAGAATTTTAAGGAAATTGTTATGACTGCAAGTCAGTTAAATCTCTCTTCAATTCTATTAGAATTAAACATTTATTTATTAAAGGCTTCATTCTAAATCAGGCTTAAATAAAAGGACTAATAATGTTTTTATGATAATTCGAAGAAGTCAGTGTTGCTATCAGCTTTGGCAATAAGCATATGATTTCTGCTGGTCTGATTTTTAGTTTCTTATTTCTGAGGTAAAACATTAAAAACTATGACACAGCTTTATATTCCTTTTACCAAGAATCATGCCATTATGCTAACAAAAATAAAACTATTTTGCCCAAACCCATTACCATGTAGTTTTTTGCATTGAATGTACACCTTGTGTCTGGAGGCAAATAAAATTTTGCAGGTCAGTGCAAGCTGAATAAACAAGGTTAGTGGGATTCAAAAGACTTTAAATCTCAAATCCACAGCACTCTGTACTTGAATATGCAAGCAGTTCTTGCTGGTATTGCCTGGAAGTGCCAATAGCTTGCAGCTGAGCTGCTCAGGTGTTTGCAGGAAGAGCCTCATTGCCTTTGTGGTGGCACCTGCTGGGACTGCAGGTTCTTGCTAAATGTGTGAACTGGAAGGAGCTGCCCTCCCTGGGAGTGAATTTGGAAAGTTGCCTGGGTTGTGTAGTGCTGAACGCTGAGGTAGTGGGGCAATAATTAATAAACTGCTAGAAAGAAGATAAATTTCACATCTGAAAATATTTTCAGTGAAGTTCCAGGAGAAGGGAATGTTACTCAAAGAATAACGTAGTCTCTGCTTAAAGATGATTAACTCCTAAAAGCAAATTTGGGCACAGTAGAAATCTGTTCTGGATGCCTTGTGCATACAGAAGGATGGTTTAAGGTGTGTTGTCTTTTTCTTTTTTTTTTTTCCCCCTTTTCTCAAGACTGCAGAATTATCTTCTGACTTTTGATTCTGTTATGTTGCTGAATCATAGAGTTTATCTTCAAAAATATTTTTCCCTTTAATTCTTTTGGATAGCTTGATTCTAACTATATTACCTAGGAACCTGGATTTAATATGTATACCAAAATATAGCATCTTTTCAGTTTATTGGAAGCTCTTTTTTTCCAGGTATAGYTCCTTAGCTACTCCGATTGTGACAGTTTGTGACTTCCTGCTTGTGTACCTTTAAAACCCCTGTTGAATTCATTAGTTTAGTGGTGGGATTAAGCTAAGCAGAACAAGMTCTTTAAGAAATCAAATAGTGRATATCTCTTGTCCTACATAGCTGCTTTTATTTGTTTTCATTTTATGGCTTTGTGGTTCTGTTTTGTTTTTCTTTTTTGCTGTCCTGCTTTTTTTTCTATTATCTGCATTTTCATTTCTTCCTTTTCCTTTCATTCTGCAAATAGATGTCTTGAGATTAATTTAAAATTACTTCCTTCAGTGCCCTTTAAAGCACATTCTTATCTTTCTTTATGCAGTAGATTCATTAAATTATTTCTGACATCAACATTACTCCTTGATTAAATTACAGTCTTGAATCCAATTGGGTGTCATGTAGTCTTGAGTRGATGTAAAGCATTATTAGTTTAATAATACTACCTTATGTTTCACTTTTCTCTCTGCTAAGAATTTTCTTTATTTTAAGAAAGACTTTTGCTTTTGTTCAAGTTTTGCAAAATGTTTGTATGTGTGGTGCACACTTATTCTTTTTATTGCATATTATCTTTAATATATTATGTTATTCTTCACTGGTAAAGTAGTGCACACTTATTCTTTTTACTGCATATTATCTTTAAGGCCAGCCTAGTGATGAATCTCCCTTTTAATCATTCCAACACAAGTGTCTTTTTTCATTCTCTGGGAATGAATTGGTTATCCTATAGTTATAGTTATCCTTGTTATCCTTGAACTTAGTGCTTRTAGTGATGATAAAAAAACTCATCAGCCTCTCACTGATATTTAATGTTGAAGCCAGATTCTTCTGTTGCCATYGTGCTAATACCAGCTAATTAGACTAAGAATTATTTAATGAGTCCTTATTTTGTGAAAATTGCATTGGTTTTCTAAACCAATTCTGTCTTGTGAATGGGAAGTTCTTAAATGAGCTTTAGGAAACTTTGGGAAATGGGATCTTATGCTTTTCTATTGCTAGCTCACTTTTACTGTTTGTTGCTTCATTGCAGGTAACCTTCAAAGCATCAAGGTACTCTGTTTCACCAGACCTAAGATTTGTTCTTCTTGCATATGATGTTAAACAGGTAAGCCAAGCCTTCCTAATCAAAGAGCCTCTAAATCAAAACTCCAAAAACTTTGTTGTTTTGTATGTTTCATTTGTAATTCCACATGCTATGACTTGCATACTTGATTTCTCTTCCCAAAACCTTCTGGTTCAATGATGGGGAAGTTTGTATTTAGATGTGTGTGSAGGTGTTGCCTGGTTCTCAGGAAGATGAATTGCCATGCTGGTTTTAGCAGTAGTGTTTTTCTAACCCTTAAACTGCTGTTACTGCCTGTTTATGTGAAATTCTGTCTTTTGATATTCCTTTTGTTTTAAACAGCTGCACTGGTAATTTATGGACTATACAAAACAAAGGTCTAGGCTGATTCACGTCATCATGGAATTTTTATTGTTGTCTTCAGGAGTCTGAAGTGGGATAGTCTGGAAGCCTATATAATGCAGTGTATTCTTTGTTTCTTATATTATTTAGAAGTATTGGAGGCTATTACATTGTCAAAAAGAGTTTTKATCAAAACCATGTAGAGTTTTCCAAGATAAATCTTGTAACACAGAAAGGAAAGAAAAAAAAAGCTTCATGAATTTTATTAATTTCTTCTGTATATTGGTGCTTGTATAAAAAGTGCTACTAAAACATGAACTGCTTTTCATGAAAGAAGAGTTCTGGGTTGATGAACTCAGTGGTTACTTGAATAAGTTTGGGTTGTTTCGTTTGTTTGAACAGAGTTGATATTAAGTGATTTGTTAACTTGGTATTACATCCAAATAGGGTTTTCATCTATCAGTTGTGCTGGATTCCAGATCAAGCTTTCCTTACAATGTGCATATATCAACAGGAAAGAGCTGCTGTTGTTCACTTCACTGTTTTTTTGGTGAAGGGTTCCAGTTTTATTCCTGTCTGAAAAATACACAATCCTTGCTGCTTCCCTTCTTAATTGCTTCTTATTTTGTGGATGATTTAATAATCCCTCATACTGACTTAAATTCCTCATTTATTCTATTTGTTCTATTGAATTTTTGATTTTAGATATTTGGTTTGGGTTTTTTTTCCCTTTGAGATTTTCTTGGTACTAATGTATATATCTGATAAAGGTAAATAAGGAAAACGTGAAAGCATCTGTCACACCTTATTACATCTAAATGTGTTAACACCATGATAAAGATGGTCCATTGACATGCAGAGAACCTTCAGTGCTGATTCTATCAGTTTGCAGTTCTTTCTGTATTTCAATCTTGGTTTCATTGCAAAAAGAAACTTTTCTGTCCTTTCACAGTGAAGTTACATAGATGAAAGATGTTTGCAGTATTTAAATTTTCATCTAGAGGTTTTCTTTGCTCAACTGTGTTGACAAGAAGTAATTAAAAAGAGAATTGAACAGGGGTAGGGCAGCAGTTTGTGGGGCAGTCCTGGGTGCCTTTGGATGAGGCTTGTGTCACTTAGACTGCTCCAGCTGAGCTCATGGCTTTCAAACCAGAAACATACTGTGGTTGTTGTGTCTTCTACAAGTGGTGGTCCTAAAACTCAAAATAGCTGTATGTTGTCACTCAGGTGTAAATAATACTTTAGCTCCTGAATGTGTTGCTTAAGGTGAAGGAAGAAGYACCAAAAATCGTGTAAGGCAATTTATTCAGATTTTGCAAAAAAAGGTTATTGTGAATAACTGGGGAAAGTCTTTTATTTTTTCCTCTAAATTTTCTGACTTATGAGATATTTGTTAGAGTGGTAAGGCACTTCTGTTTCCTCCAAATCTGTTGGAGAAAAGGCATGCAAAGCCTATCTATTTCTTCTTAACTAATGCTTCYGAATTACATCAAGGTTTAAGTAAATGTTCATAATTCTTGTGGTTTAGGAATTTTTTTTACCTCAGAGCCAGATTTACTGCATCTAGATGAGAGGAAATCTGCCTGTCTACCTTTCTTTTCCCACAGCTGCTAAGTATAAATGATTACATTTATTGACTATAAAATTAAAATCAATACTAAGCAGCACAACTTAMTTGAAGAGTTTCCAATTAGTTTCAGTAGAACCAGGCCAGATTCTTTCTTCATKCCTCTTTTGAATGTAACTTTTTATGGAGCTGAGGATTTCCTTATTGTCAAAGTTACAGCACATGGTTGAGTCTAATAATACCCAGTTCAAGGAACCACCAGTAACTGATAATAAGTATTTAGTTGATCTCTCCATCTGCTATAAATTGCCACAGGTCTTTGGACCTTATGTTTGCCCCTTATTTTTCCTTCTTTGTTAAGATTTAGGTGTATAATTGTCCTGCAATGTATTTGATGGGATTTCTGCTTTTAAGGACTGTGAAGAATTTGGGTCTTTAAAATTATAATGGTTGTTTACATACATCAATCTGTGCTCTTTGCAACATACAGTAATACAGCTGCAACAGATTTATTAATCAACAGTTTTATAAATAAGCTAGTGTATAACTGAGCAGATTGGAGGGAAATAGAGACAAATACTTCTTCAAGACATTTTGTCATGAAATTGTAATTAGGAAAAAGGTTATTTTGATGTTTGGATTAAAAATAAATGTTAAATTAAATAGTCGAATATTTATTTTACTGTTGTCAGCATTTTCTTTAATCTATTTTATGCTTGGAATGGCAAACTTTAATTAAATTTGCAGTTGTTTCGGCACAATTAAGAATATCTTCTATGCATAGCGAAACATAAATCTCCATGAAAATAAGCCATCYTTGAATACAAAAGTAATAATTGGATCATTGAAATTATGCTTAATACATGGAAGAAAACCATTTCATGTGGCATAGCAGCTGGTTTGGTAGAGCTCTATGAAAATACTGTGGAAGAAAGCCCTTTTGCTAAGGAGTTGGAGGTGTTGTACATTGACTTCTGAGTGTCGGGCTCCCTCCATCTCCTTCCCAGCAGGTCACAGAACACAAGCCCTGGGGCTGTYTGGTGTTTCCTCTTGGAACCCAAGGCACTGGTGATTGTAGAGGTCCTTTCTGTGTGATCTTTGCTGCGGTACTCCATCATTCTCCACACTCCTGGACTGCTTTTCACCAGKTCTCCAAGGTTTCTGACTGTCCCAAGCTCCCATGGCTCAGCTGCAGTGCGCATGGTCTTTCTGTCTGTAGCTCACCACAATTTGATCGGTGTCGCTGAAAAAGTCTCATTGTGCAAGGCGGCAGATCAGAAATAGAAACTAATTTGGGAAATGAGCTCAGACATCCTGGCTGGATGTCAGGCCATCCTCATTCTTCTGGGACAGTGGGAAGACAGCACCAGGGAAACTATTGTACCTATTGTATGCAGGGAGGGGACAGTTTTGCAGGGCTGTATCTTTTTGATTTTCCTTTGAAGATTGTCAAGGTGTGAGCAAAGAATGTGACACTCTGGGTGACAGCATATCTAAGCCAGTTGAGATTTCAAGAGGAAAGATTATTTCACTGTTGCTTTCAATAAGGACTGTGTTAAAATGGTATTTTAAACTTTTCTCACTGTTCTGATGGTATAATTCACAACTACCGAAATCTGATTTATGGTTTTGATAAGTAAATGGAAATCAGACATTCTGTTCTGCATTAATGGTAAAGAATGGGGCAGTGAATTTGCAGAAGAGTGAGAATTAAGGTCCTAAGAAATTCTTTTACCATTAGGAAACTTTGGTGTTAACTTGTTATCACATCCCTCAGCAGACTGTCCCTGCTTGTCCCTGGACTCCACATGAAATAAAAAAAGCTCTTTTCCAGATAATATTGAGTTTTTGCTCAGATATCGTGGGCATGTTCTCCCAGTGCTCTTGCTAGAGCATAATTTGCCACAGAAGAGCAAATGAAGAAGTAGATGAGATCATTTCCTCTTGTCCCTCACGTGATTAAATCCTTGTGATTTCTTTTTTCTCTCCCTGCAAAYAAACTGTTCTTTCCTTTTCCCTGCTTTCAAAGCCCTTTTGAATGCCAAGCTTCAGGAATTTTTTCTACTTTATTTTCTTTTCTATTAATAAGGCATCATCTTCTGTTTTCAGTGCATGATAATTATGTGTGAATTTTTTAGCTCTTGGTTCAGAAATGTGCTTAAAACAGATTAAAGTTCAGCTCTAGTTTAGAAGCATGAGCATTTAAATACTGTCTAAAAAAGGAAATCTTTTCCTGAACTAGGACTTCAAACTGTAATCTTTTTTAGCTAGAAAATTTTAATAGAACAATATGTATAGCTGAAAAAAAATAGATTTTAACACTTCTTATGGTAAGATCAGGATGAAGAATAACCCAATACTCTTCAGAAAGGAAGGAGAAAAATAATTTAGATCTGAATATCACTTATCCAGTAGAAATAGTTCAAAAATGTATCTGAATATTTTCCTTTTAATGTATTAAAGACAATATTCCAACATAGCATTTGAAGCATAAAACCCCCAAGTTACTTTCTGCWTTGTGCTGATTCCTGTCATCAGTTTGCTGCTATAATATCTATTTTTAGAGGATGATGAAAGGGAGTTCTGACCACGGTCTACAGCAAATGAAGGACAAACAAGTGGCATTCTCATTAAGCTTTTAAAATTGCCTCTGATACTGACTTACTCAAGTGCACTGAAAGGATCTTCAGGATTTTGTCTGCAAATTAGGAGAATCCATGAGGGAAAGAACTCACTGAAGTCTTAAATTATGTGTATGTGTTCTGCATTAGGAGATTATCTTTCTTCAAAGCAGGTGGAAACTAAGTGCTCAGTTGTCAGTACCTCTGGGTCAGTGAAATTTATTTGTGGATTTTTGTCATGAAAAAGTTAAAAGGTAAAGAAACTACCGTGCACTATGTCTTATTTTTAATCACAACACTGGTTTTGACACATGCAGGTGTTTTCAAGATATTTTATCCATTGCTTGTGGAAGTCTGACTATGAGGAGCATTATCTACATATCAGCCAAGGGTTGGAAACACACATAACAAAGATGAAATGAAATCTGTCACCTAGCACATGGAAACAGCATTTTCTCAACAAGATTATTTCATACAAAGGAATAACAAAAGACTTTTTAAAGCAGCAGCGATCAGGCCAACAATATTTTATGTAGCACTCTCTATAAAGCAAAGATCTGATATAAAATTCACCTTTTTCCTCCAAAAATGCCTGTTTCTTTAGATAAACCTGTTTTTCATGTGTGTTTCTGCAGGTCCTCAGGGTAATCTTTCATCTCTCATTTGTTCATTTTGAGATGAGTCCAGAAGCAAATCATGCATGTGCACAGTCCTGAACTTACAAGATCGTAAATAAAAGTCTGATCCTGACATGACTTTCCCATTCATCTTTATCTCCTGTCAAGAACAAGAAAGACCAATTTTTATCAGCTTTAGGGCAGCAGGAAAAAAATAGGAAGGGATTTTTAAGAGAGATCCACCCCCAAAATCTGAGCTTATTTCTTGCAAATAGTTTTTGTGATATATTTTATTCCTCTCTTAGATAYGACAAGACTGGGTGCTTAAAAGGTCAGATATTGAGCAATTTGTGGAATTAGRCTGCTCAAATTTTTGCCTTTTCAAGGCTGTTGTTTTACTTGGAGCTRAAGTTTTAGATGGACAGAGTCTGGTAAAATAACAACTAAGGCTGTAGGTTTTCCTGGTATAGTGCTCTTCTTTTTCATATATTTGACTTTACAGAGCTCCACAGCTAAGCAAGGCATTTTAAAGGTATAAAAAGCCAAGGTCTTTGCCTGAGGAGATGATGTGCTTTGTTGTAAAATCTGGCCAAATGTATTTTATGACACTACCTACTACCATGAATTATCCCTCAGGAGTGAGTATTCATGTGAATTTACAGTGTCCCAATTCTATCCTGGATTTTATCTYAATTATGTGGCAAAATGCAATAGCAACCCACACCCACAAATGGATGGTGGGGAAAACAGAGTCTATTTTATGGTTAGAATCATGGACACTGATGTTTGTTTTGTATTTGTCTGAAAAACAGACTTCACCTTTTATTCCTGTTGAGTTGTAATCCTTTAAGTGCTTGCCTTCAGTCCATCAGGCCTCACTTACTAGAAGCGGCAGAGTTGTATGTAGAGGATCTGCATTTATCTGCACTACTGTGTAAAAGTTATTGTTGTATTTGTGATGGGATGTTGGGGATGCTCTTTGCCAGGGTGTTGCTGTGGTGGCCTACAGGACAGGGCTGGAACTGTCACAACTTTTCCTCTAAAAATAAAAAAATTGAACTAAAAAGATGGGAAACTCTGGAGTACTATTTGGATGCTTGCACTGTTTCTTTACATCTAATAAGGGAATATCACTTGTCACATACCAGTCCTTATGCATCCACTTCCTGTTTTTCATAAGGGACGTGTTGGTTCATGTATGCAAGTTCAGCCTATTGTAGCAGTTAAAAAAATGGATCACTTATCACATGAGGCAGGGTGTTGCTACTTTTCAAGTAGTTTACTGAGTTTGTCTCTTCCATTTATACTTACAGGATGGCTGCTCAACTTCAAGTTTTAGAAGTAAGCAAAATAAATAATTCTAATTGAGGTAGAAGATGGCTTTTTTCCCTTGTTCAGAGTTKCCAGAGCTGAAAAATCTGACTTCATGTTTCAGTTTCTTGTTCAARGCCAGTATTGAAAAAGAAGATTGTACTTTGCAGTTGTTGAGGAAGAATGAAGGYATTTAGCTTTTCAAAGAAAATGTTTATTGACAGAAAAAGTATTTCTTTTCAATAGTATTGTCATTCCTATCAAGTATGAATACTGTTATTTCAGGAGGACCTAGGTGGTGTCCAGCTGAGTTTCTGAGATCCAGCAGCTTAGAAACTCAGTCTTAACTCTGATTTTCAGAGTAGTTGTATTCCTACATCCCATAATAATCCATGGGGACTGGAATCCCWCTGTGCTAATGCTATAGAAACAGGAAATATTGCACTATTTAATTCATCAGTTCCCCTAATCTRTGGGCAATTTATTCTATAAAGCAGAAGTTCTGCCTTCTGCTGTGAAACTGGCAACTGTCACATCCTCCCTGTTCCTCTCTTGTGCATGGACAATGTGCAGAAATGACCCAGAAATGTCCATTGCAGGTAAAGAGTTTGTCTGTCACAGCYCACTGACAGAAAAACCCAGAGTCTTAAAGGTGTTGGGGGTTTCTCTGCTGTTTTGTGATGTTTTTAATTCCACATATCTCTTCTATGTGCTGGAAACATGTACAACTGAAAGCCAGTTATACACTGGTAATGGAGTGCTTGGGGATTTTTTAGAAGATGGGGTAGAAATTATTTTTCTTATCACAATATGCGATAACAAGTCTTCCTCAACAGTGGTGAATGGAAAAAAAGAAAACCAAAATAAAAAACAAGAGGCTGTTTTAATAAAAGAAGACAAGCAAGGACAGCCTGAATAAATAACAGGGCAAGGACTGTTGAGAGCCCTAATTGGGGACTGTGTTAGTAGCTGTTAAAGGCTGCAAAAGCTGAACAGAGCTTTAATTTGGATTGAGATCTGCCAGAGTTCACCACAAACTAGACTCAACTGGTGCACCCACCTGTTTTTAACAATTCTATATTCTGTGCTCCTAAAAAAGAATTCCCTTCCTCTCTACCAAAACAATAAGGACTAAGAATATTTTCTACATCTTTCAGTTTTGACAAGTTTTACCCTGAGCATGAATCATTGCTACTTCAACTGCTACTCCTATTGATTTCTCAAATACAAGAGCTGGCTCACATCAAATACTGTGAATAAATGACCTCTGAGGGGCAAAWTCACTTCATGGGTCTCACTGTCCCCTTATGTTACATRGCATTTTCAGTAAAATGTTTTATGTTTTATCTGATGTGGATGTCCTCATGGTCTATAWTGACTAATTTCAAGTCTGACTTAGACACACTCTTTTCATATGGAATGCAAATAAACAAGATGGGATTACCTTAAAAATAGTCCTCTAAGCAAATGCCTGCAGTCCAGTTCATGGGTTCAATACACTTAAAAAATCCATTTTAAACAATGGGCTTTTTTTGCTTTTATTTCATTTTTCATAATAGTGTCTCTCTGAAATTCAATAATAATGTTTCTTACTGAGAAATGTGATATGCATTATAGCTTTCTCATTAAGCTTTTAAATAAGATACCATTAGTATTGATGAATGTAATCCCAAATGGTCACTTAATCTTAAAATTGTCATTGATCACACATTCAGAATTTTAGTCTTGCAGCCAAAATAGTACATATTGTCAGTGGTCATGAATTTTATACCAATAGCAATTAACATCTTTCTTTAGCTGCAGTGTTATGAATTAGATATACAAACTAGGGATGACTTAGTGATTTTCTGGTTGTTGGGTTCTTTTCCTTAACAGCATTTGCTAAAGAATCTTTTCAGATGTATTGATATATGAAATAGAAGGCTTAAGCACAGTCTAGAAACCCAAAGTTGTCATCTTTTAAAATATTTTCGTTTTGACTTTTCACGGAAATTAAGAGGCAGAGTGATTCCACAACATTCACTGATGAGCTGGCATGTGGTTAAAGTTGCCCTAACAGTAGAATTTATTTTTTTTTCTAAAATCTTTAGAAAATCTGAACCAAATATCTTTGTAAAGGAGCCATGGTGGTTTTCCCAGSATAAATGTGTCACAGAATCATAGAATGGTTTKGGTAGAAAGAGACCCTGAAGATGATCTCACTCCRACCCCTGCCATGGCCAGGGACACCTTCCACTGGCCCAGGTGCTCAGGCCCCATCCAACCTGGCCTKGAACACTTCCAGGCRTGGGGCAGGGATGATCCATAAGAATGGATTTAAATATACATGCTTATGTTTAAGTGAATATTGACTRAATATTTCTTTRAAATATCCTGGAATTTAAATAACAATACAAAGTAGAAGCGTATACAAAGCAAAAAGGGTAATACCTCTCCAGTCTGGTCCATGCTCTCATGCATCTTTTGACTGAACTCTGTTGGTGATGCTGTCTTGAAACCAAAACTCCCAAGTGTAATCTGCAGTTCTTATTTCAGGTGTTAAATACAATCAAGCCTAATTAGACTGTGCACTTTCAGGGCCTGGTTGGGCCTGGATTCAGTGCTGATCCTGCTTTGTGGAGGGAGTTCAGCTGATGGCTGCCTGAGATCTTTCACTGTAGCTGAGTCTGTGAGTCAGCACCATCACACCAGGAGTGATYCCCCTGGAGATAAAGATTCCCAAGTTAAAAAAAAAMAAACCAAACAAACATTATATTTTAGAACAGCTTCCAAGAAGGAAAGCAAATGTCAAATATGTACCCAAATGTTCAGTTTCATAAAGATTCAAATAATATGTAAATATTCSTTAAACTATTTTCAATAATTTTATCTATACTTTTCTTTTATTAAGATTAGGTYTGTAATCTCCAGGCATTTCCATGTCTTTGTGAGTATTTCAAATCTCATCCTTTGCTGCTCCAGACACATGAACATTCTCTCTACACTCTCTCTGTATCAATCATGTTTGATGGGAAGAAATCCTGAAATATTTCTCTGTTGCAAAAATGAGGAAAATCAGAAAAAGGGAAAACCTAAGCTTTTACTGAAGGTTCACAATCACTTTTTGCTATGATTAAGTATCAAACAGGCTGGCCAAATCTGGAAACCAATTATTCTAAAATGTGAGAGGGAAAAAACTAAATATGCTTTTCAATTATTCTGCATAATTCTATCAGCAGTGCACATTGAATAATAATTAAATTTTGCTTAAAATAGACAAGTTGGGGAAAAAAATGTAGCTTGAAAAAAATCATAGCGTGATCTCATGAATTGCAGCTTATTTTTTATTCTGAACAGCAGATTCCTGGTCAGAAGAATAAAATACACAAACTGAAGGTGTATATACTTAGCAATTGTTTTTAGTCTTGAACAAGAGAAATTTTGTATTGTGTATTAACTCGATCCTTTTCAGCAGGGGTGAAGTGCCAGCCTTTTTTGTTTGCATATTTTTCATAAGCAGAAAGAACCAAAGTGTGTTGACATCTTAAAATCCTGGCACTATTCTGGAAAAAATCAGTCATTTAAAGACAAGTTCAAGTATCAGTACCTGTAACAATGGCAAATGGTCCAAAATATGAGGAAACTTGTTTAAAAACTGTCCCATGGAGAATGTCTGCTCTTCCCAAATGCCAAGATCCTTCCAAGAAGGATCAAAAACCTAGAGGGTGCCATGGGTGCTCCAGGGCTGCTTGTCACACTTCAGAGAACCAGTGCAAGCACATCAGAATTTAATTTTCTTCCACAATCTTACACTTTCACTGCACAGGAAGTATCATTAACTTTCTATTCAAGTAGCCATCATTATCTAGCAGGCTCCTTGAGTGCTTATCACTTCTGAACTTGATGAAAATGCAGTTAAAGTCAATGGAACTTTTTCTGTTGTCTTTAAAATGGACATTTGGATTATTGGATATTTGGATTTATTACACAAATGTAATAAAGTCATCTCCACAGTGTGACAGCAGCAGCCATGTGGACAATGAGTAAGGCACAGGATTTTCAGCAGGATCTTGTAGAGGATTTATCAATGTTTGCAGCAGCTCATCTGTGCTGTGAGTTGGCCTTTAGGTCTGTAGTTTGTTTATAACTTTGTGAAGATCAAGTCAACTTGTTTCTCATGGTGTTCCCTCTCTTTAGGGACAAATGTGACAGAGCCTTCTGACAGCCTGCTACTGTCACTGTTATTTTCTGTAGCATTTTGAGTGCAATTCACTTGGCCCTSGTGCACTGTCAGCTCACAGTGGTTCTAATTGCCATCTTCACTGTCATRATCTTAGAGATATTTTAAAACTGTTTTCCTCCAGTGGAAAACTTCCTGAATGTGACCTTCATCTGCTTTTTGTGGATGCTGAGACGAGTTGATTCAAGTTCTTGTCACTGTCAGCTTGGTGTGCCCGTGGTTTCTCTTCTGGCCCTTCCTCTCCTGTTTGATCTGACACGTGTGACTGTGCTGAGTTTAACAAGATTTAACAAGGTTCAACAAGGAGGCTGCAGAGGGGAGAGTGAGCCAGGTTGTTCCTCTGCTTCTCCTCCCTCTTGGGGAGCTGTGCTTGGAGTGGCGCCACTTCTACTTGAATCAGCTCTTCTCTCCTTGGGATTTGTGTTCCAGGAGTAGCAGATGAACCTGGCCTTTGGTTCCTCCTGTGATCTCCACCAGCAGTGCTGGCCGGGCTCTCAGARCAGAGGAGATCAGGAACTCGTGCTCAGAGCAAAGCACATCTGGACCTCAGCCTGTCCTGTGATAATCCCTTGTCTCTCTGCTGTCCCCTGGGTCTGAAACTGAGATCCAACAAAGTCTGCTCAACAGCTTGAACTCCCATTTATGCTCTGATAGAGGATGAATTTGTATAGTTTATTCCTGAAAAAAAAATCACCTTTTTCTAAACTTATCTTGGAGGAGAGGTAGGAGGAAGACTCTATAGCTATGACTAGATTAGCCTGGGAGGGGTTTGCCTGTGGAAAAGCTGAAAAGCTGTTCTTGTTTTCATGCTCTGTCAATTAGTAGCAKCAGCTATTGTACTCCTTGATGGTTTATTTGTTTATACATTTAGGTAATTTGCAGCTGCAATGGACTTCTGTCTCTAGCCCTTACTGGTATCTTGTAGACCTTGTGTTGTAAATGTGCATCAAGCTTTTCCACAGAATATCCTGAGTTGAAAGGGACCCCTGAGGATCCTGGAGTCCTATTCTAGTTTCCCTTAACCCTTTGAATTTCAGTCCTTAGGGAGAGACAGAAAAYGAAGCTGGCAGAAGTAACTTTGTGTCTCCCTAGTACATGATGCCCGTGCTGCTTTATTTTAGTCTCCATGTCTTCTTGAGTCAGCAACACTAACAGCAGTGGAAGTTTTCGTACAGCAGCATAATGAAGATCTTAAAGGGCATGGTGTTAAATGTGCTTTTAGCTCATCAAAATGTCCTTCAGGTTCGGGGCAGATCATTGGTATTAATGTAACCTTTCTTTGGAGGCTTCWTTCAGAGAGTGGACTGCATAAATAGTTTAATTTACTGTACAGGTCTCAACCCTTTGCTGTGAGGTTTATATTTGTCATTTCTGTGGATGTTGGTCGAAGGTGAAGAGTCTTTTTTTGGAAAATGTTGTGTTTTCTTAACCTGGAATTCTACCACAGAGGCTCAAGTTGCCATAATGGTTGAAGAACTTACCTGAAAAATGTAAATAAACAGTAGTTAAATAKAAATTAGGAAGTTGAAGTGGGATTTGTTTTAATGGGGAGTATATGGCTATTTCCCAGTTAATTTTTCTGTAATCAAATGTTGWACCTTGAAATAAAGCAAGGCTTTTGTATAAATGTTACAGACCTTAGATCTGTCTTATTTTTGAGGTAATTGTTCTTTTTTTCATGTGCCTCAGGTTTTTCTTTGTCACCAGTATGTATAGTACTATAAATATATACGTATAAAATTTTTATTAAAATATTTTAYACTAGAAAAGGCTCAGTTGAAAAAAAACACTGGGCTATTTTGCAGTGTATTATTAGGTTTAATTCTTCATTTTGCTAAAAGATKAGGAGCATTTGGAGTGGGTGGTTGATACGACTTCCATATAGGAAACTTAAAAACCATTCAGCTAATATGTATACACATAAAATAAAAATGCAGCAATTAAATTTGAAGTTTGGTTTCCAACACCTTGAGGCATGTAAAAATCAGTCCTCCCCAAAAGAGCAGATATAAATTTGAGAAAGGAAATTTGTATATTGATAGTATTTCTAGTGAGTGGAATTTCACTGTGGCTCTCAGCTGTGGTATTCATTAGARCAGCCATCTGGTTTGGCAGTGCTGTAATTTCTTTTTTCAGTATCTCAGATGAAATTAAATGCATCATACAGTGAACACTGCTRGGAAAGTAAAAATCTAAATATGAGCTTGGTATTAAAGTTATGGTRGCTCATTGCAATTTATGTCCTATTTGTATAGTGTTCCAAAAATAGAAGAACATCATTAACTGTTTTGAATATTCAGAGAAAGGCTGTCTATTTGGGTGGTTTTGCTCATATTAGTGTTCCAGTAATTCTTGCAACCTTACAGTGAAATGGGATTTTAGAACTTGAAAATGTGACAAGCAAATGAATGGGGAAAACCACAGAATCAGCAGAGGTCACAGTGAGGAACAGATTGCTCTTCTCTCCCACTCTCTTTCCTATTACTGATATCCAGTGATATGTCATTCTTAACTCCTCCTTTWACTCTATCTCTTAATAGTCTGAAGCTTGCAGCTTTTTACATTTATCCTGGTGGTTTGGTGTTATGTTCTGTCAGGAAGCATTCCCAAACTCCTGCTGTGTTTTCTGTGTATACTTCCATGTGCACATTAAAAAATACCAAGTTGACTGAGAAATCTCATCCCTGCTTCTCTTTTTGCCTTTTCAACTTCTCTAGCTTTTCTCTTCTTGCCTCCATTTTCTCTACTTCATTTAGTGTTTATGAGGCTTTAACTTGCCTAATCCTATGCCCTCCCAGATAATATTATGCACTCTCTTACTCATTTAATTTTCCTTCTTGTTTCCTCTCCATCCCTAAGAGAGAAAGTTCTCTATTCAAATATGTTTCTTGATCTCAAAAAATCCTCACTTAATCCATAATCTGCCTACTTTATTATTTTGCCTCTTCCCACAGTTAGTAATATCTGCTTTCATTATTGCTTGTCCTATATTTGATARTTTTATAGATAAATCAGTTATAACCATCTTTTGTGTGTTCCAGCCAAGGAAAATGGGAATTCAGAACACACAGTCTCTCTGCAGCTCCTTGTGATTTGGCTACAGAGTGGGACTGGAGCGTGCTTAGGAAGCATTAAATGTGAGAAGATGGCTGATTGCAGAGCTCCTGTGCTGATTTYGCTGCTTGTATCTAAAGCTCAGAGGTGTTAAATGACCCAAACTGGATCTGTTCTCTGGTGGAGAGCAGTTCTATGAGCTGGGCAGATGGTCTCACTCCTGCCAAGTGCTGCTGCTGTGTGTCATGGGCTGGAAGGGTGGCCCAGTTCATCCCAGTTCCTATAAAGTTCTTGCCACTGGGATGGGCTATCCAAAGAGTCTGAGGCTACAAAGCATTCCCCTAGAATGTACAGAAATGAGCTGAAATAATATTCAGAGAAAAAAATGAATGCAGTGGATGAAAAATTCTGGCAGCTAAACTTGGTCCTCACTTCCACTCTTTTATGTCTGATAAAGTACTCCAAATGGACAGTGGGTAGCATATCTATCAATATATACATTTACTTAAATAAAGGAATTTAAAGTCAGTTCCTGAGCTAAATGTCTCTCAGAAATGTTTGAGACTTTTTCTTTTTAACCTTGAGGTGTTATATATGGTAGCATATTAAATTAGCATAAAACATTATGATCATTGARAGTGATATATAGTCATGTGTTCTCTTACAATGCATAAAAAATAATGAGTGGTAATTGGTTCAGGACATTGATTAAAGAGCTGTGGAGATGTAGTTTACTACACAAATGGCCTATCAAATTTCATCTCTGTTGTACTTTCCACTTTATTACTCTAACCTGAAAATATTTCATGAAAGTATGCCTGGACATATATATATATTTGTTTATTTATTTATTTWTATATATATTTATATATATATTTATAAAAAACTTTTGATAGTTATTTGGTCCAACTGTGGAAAAAATTCATGTTCAGAGGTGTATACTCTTAACTTCTTCAAAAGAATTTTCTGTGGAGGATTTTACTGGAAGTAGATTATTAGATGTCGTATTGTTAATTGTGGGGGATCATGGGTGGTCACAGAAAACCTTTATTTTAGCCTCATTTTGGTGGTAATGTCTCACACCAGACAGGCAAGTTCAGTGAATTCTGTTCAGTCTGGTGTGAACAGGGTGGGTCACCATCCCTGGAGGTGTTTAAAGGTTGTGTAGATGTGTCACTTCACTTSGGACATGGTTTAGTGGCAGTGCTGGGTTAATGGTTGGGCTCAGTGATCTTATTGTAACCTGAACAATTCTGTGGTTCTGTGAAATCTCAAGAAAGTGACACACGAATTCTTCACATAAAACAGTTTGGAAAAAATGATTTTTGTTATTGTTAGCTGAGGAAGATATATAGAATGCACTGTAAATTAATATATTCTCAGAGATTTGTGTTTCTTACAAGTTTCATTTATTTACATGATAATTTTTTTTCTGTTTTTTCCTTACAAGACATAAATTCTAATATGCCAAAGGAAAAACACAGTTCAGCAAGAAGCTTTTATTTTGAAAATGTCATCTTATGTAAAAAAAATGTATCCTTAACTGAATCTTTTGTTTGTTGGGGATAAAATTCTTTGCCAACTCACTTTTTTGCATTCATAAGAGCAAAACACTTATCTTGAATAACCTTGGCCTTGCATTATTTTCTTTGAGCAGCATATTAAATGGCAACACTATGTGGCTTTGCTCTAATAACAATAATGGGCAAAACAAGCAATCATTCTTTTTCCATAATTCTTAAAAAGTTGTATGAAAGTGCCTTAGGGTGGGGAAGACAGATTACCTTAAGGCCTTTGCACACATCTGCAGTAAATCAATTTGCCATGGAGATTGGAAAGGGAGCTGACATGGCCTTGCACAGGAGGGTGCAGAAGCAGCAGTCAGGATATCTGTGTTAATGTGTCTTTCTTCTGACAGTTAATCTCCATTGGATATCTCAGACTTTCCATGACTTTTTTTAAATTCTCAGAGCAATTTTTCTCGCCTTTGCTCAAGAAGTGAGGAAGAAGACCTTGAAAAGATCTGGGGAGATTGATGTGCTGTCTCATAAGAAGAGCTAAAAATGCTTGGTTTGTTTTCTAAAAGGATGAGGCGAGGCAGGGCTTTATATGCTAAAGGACAGTGTTGACATCAGAACAAAGAAATGAAATATACTATAAGGTGGAAGACTAAGTCAAAAGTGATAACCTTCAGAGCAGGGCAGTTCAGGGTCATTCTTCCAGTGGCAGAGCAGAGGCAGCAACTGTGCAGTTGGAGGGGGAATCTTAAACAGTCTGTGCATGAAATTCTGGGAGAGTCTGGGGTTTGAGAGAAGTGAGATGCATTTGACAGAAGAGAGATCTCCTCATTACTCAGTATTTATGGTAGCTGTTCCAGTCATTTAAAAACTCATCTAAGTATTTTTATGGTTTTTTTTAAGTATAAACTGATTCTTGAACACTTTCAGAACCAAAGTGAMCATAGTGCAAAGGAGGAAAATAGTAATGGAAGAGGACCAATTTTATATTTTGAAGTAGGTGGACCATATGACATATGAAAAGATATCGAGGTCTGATTATATTTGATCCCTTTGATCTTTCAACTCTGATATTCTTCTCCCTGATGACTTCCTACTCTCAAATTAATTGAATTCATTTATTTCCAGTCCTACACAAAATACTCCTGCTCATCTCTGTGCCATTCATCTGTAATCTATTACCTTCTCTTTTTTCTGGTTGGTTTTTTTTTTAATTAAACATACACTGTAAAGTTTTTATCACCTAGAACCATTCAGCATCAAAGTGAGTTAACAAAGAAGTGTTTGTAACCAAACTTTTCTGATAGTGGAATAAATTTTCAGGAGCTCTGGTTCAGTGAATTCCTGCTCTGTCCCACTGTTACCACTGACAAAGGGGATCTCTGACTTCCTGGGAAATTCAGACAAAAMAATTTCTCCATCTTTTCAACTTGATTATGTTAGTCAAGGGAAAGGTTTCAGTAGCTTAAATGAAACAAAAATAACAAATAATAGTGTGAAGTCTGTACTTAGGGGTTTTTTCCTCCATCTCAGGTTTTGGCAGTGGATAAATGTGRCTGTATTAGGGTGAGTTGAATCCAGTCAATAGATTCAAAATGTACAAAGATACCTAAGCAGACTAAATAAGTTTGAAATCAAAGCTTACTCAGTAACACACTTTATTGTAGACCGTGAAGGGTGTATTCACAAAGAGACACAGAAAGCTGTCATCTAGATCTTATAGATCTTACCTTGGATAAGCAGAATTTCATTTACAGATAAGAGGAGGATTAGGAGGAGTCTCTTCTCATTCTAAATACTTCATCACTTGTAAAGATTCTATGTACCACAGTGTCTTCCAATAATGAATCCAAAGTGGTTTAAGAATATATTTATGTCATGGTTTTGGTGTACTGTTTGTGTCCTGAGAGCTGCTCTGTTTCTCTGCTATTGTGGTTTGTTTAGTACACTGATGCTTTAAGAAGGCTGGCCTAGAACAGAGACTAGAYGGAGGTAAAGAATAAAGTAGGTGT
This sequence comes from Cardinalis cardinalis, assembly GCA_014549065.1. Lineage (NCBI taxonomy): Eukaryota > Metazoa > Chordata > Aves > Passeriformes > Cardinalidae > Cardinalis > Cardinalis cardinalis. Next base: position 4,879,269 of record JACDOX010000036.1, read on the forward strand.
TTATTAGRARKCCTCAATGGATCCACCTTGAGCAGCACAAGAGCCCAGCCAGGGCTGCACCCAAGGTGAACCAGAATGGCCACAAAATGGAYGACTGGTCTTGGAGTCTCACACTTTATAAGTTCTGCTCCATTTGCGTATTGGAGTTAATTGTCCAATTACAGCTTTATGTTATGAAGTCCCATCCTTCTTGTTTTTCTCTCTTCAGTCCATTGTTTGTACTCTTGGGCCTGAAATTTGGATCCTTTGTCTTTGGTCCCCAGCTAGAGAAGGAATTGTTTTGTCTCCCTGCTCTGTGAAGAGAGCTTACTGTCCCCTAATATGAAGCTCRGAACTACACACTAAACAGCACAGAATCTGAAAAATATAAAAGCTAAAACCTGAAGTATCAATATGAGTTTGGATCCAATCTCTGCTTTGGAATAAAGGGAAAGAATCAGTTGCTGGGAGAGCATAGCTGTGAGTCCTGATATTTGGTGTGACTGTGACCTGTGAGAGTGTCCTTGACAGGCAGTGAATTTAGCAGGAACACAAAGGGATCGTGACCAGATTTTTGCTGTCTCTGGTCACGGGTGACCTGTGCCATTTATGCCACTGCTGCTGTCTGAGGCTGAGAGTGGCTGCCCTGGGCTGGGCAGAGCCTTGTGGCCAGGCACTGGGAGCACTGGGAGGCTCAGTGTCACAGCCACACTGTCCCCTGCTGTGGACAGGCAGGGATTGGCCCCCATCCTTTGKGGATGTCACCACCAAGGGCTGCCCTGCCTTGTGCTCCTGCCTAATTCCCCTGCTGCTCTCTCCTGGGGTATCAGGTATTACTGCAGCTTCCAGGAAGTGTTAYTGCAAAGTGCTGTAAGATTGATCAGAGTGGGGTTTTTTTCCTATTTTCATTTTCTGCTTGTTGCTTAAACATGGTATTTCTGGTTCCACATATGGCAACTAAAACCTGGAGAAGCACGGTAATTTTAACAGTAAAAGATGATCTCAATGCACTGAAGCACAGKATCTGTTTTTCCTTTTGTTCACTTGCCTTGGAGTAGCAAATGTAAAATTCTAGAGGACAATATTTTGTATTGATTTTACTTATAAAATCAATAAATAAAAATAGCTTGGCACAAGAGGGAATTCAATTACAAGCTTCATGAAAATTGTTGGAAGACATAATAAAACCTTAAAATGAAGTAATATGTATAAGTAATCAAACAGTGTTGACTACATCTTCATGAATGACAAGCTTATGGTATAAAGTACTCTCTTAGTCCTGAAGGTCTATTTTTATTTGTGACTCTTTCCCACTTCTCATGGGCATAGCACATAAAAATGATGTATATTGTTTGGAGAAGTGTCAACAAGGCACAMTCTTTCAGAGAAGCCCTAAAATATGCTCTTCATTTCTCTTCTGTGTGTCTGCAGCTTTGTCTTCTTCTCATTATACTCCCCAGCTCTTACTGATTCAGTGGATGCAGTGAAACCTGTTATTCTGAGCTAATTGCCAGTGGGTTTTGCTAGAGCTGCTCTGTAGCATTTGGTTCAAGAAAAGCCAGTATTAAATAGGCTAAAAAAGCTACTGTGCATAGTACTCTGGCAAAAATTAAGATCTAAAGATCTAGACCAGCATAARTGCAGTCAGGAAAAGTAAGATGTAAATGCAGTCAGTAAAGGTGACTATGGATGGAACAGCTGACTCACCYTGAAGCCATTTTGGGTCTCTTTTGACCAATGTAGTACCCTTGGAAAGTTAACTACACTGCAAAATCACCWGCAGAATTTTTGYCCATTTATACATCTTCTTTTTCCCCCTCAACCCTCCAATATCACTCATTGCATGTTTATAACAGCTGCTTACACATTTCTCAGTTCCATATAACAGAGGAAGCAAAAAGACCTTGTAACTTYTGAATGTTCTCCTGTCTCTGAAGGTGTGGAGGATCAATACTCATGTGCAAGGGCTGGCAGAATTTAAGGAGTACAGAATAAAAAATTAGGATCTTTGTGTATCTGTGGAACATRCTTGCAGAATTATTCTATACCAATAAAATTGCATGTATCTTATTTATAATTATTTAAATTAAATAAGTTGATACAGTCTATAAATCAGGAATTTGCATTTGATTGAAGATTATATGATATCCTGAAGTGTGCAGCCTAAGATCTGGATGATTTTGCAGTCAGGCTTCCTGAGAATTCCTTTATACCAAGAAAGAAATCCTGTGTAATTACAACTGCAGAAGTTCATGTAGATAGCACCAGTTTATTCTTTATCTGATTCATTTCAGGTTTTCCTGAAGTTCAAATCAGTCTTGGTGCACAGAGCTAAAATRAAACCCTTTTCAAACTCAGAACTGGGTTTTGGGTAGGATGTGAGGGGGGAAGACTTTACCTTGTTTGGTGAGTCCCCCTCTACCCCCAGGGGTGRCCTCTGAGTGAATCATGCAATGAATACAAGAGAAACCTGTAAGGTTTTCCCTTTATTTTTGGATTATTTCCATTGTGTTGCTACAAAGCAGACTCACACCAAATCCTTTTCTGTAGCTGGAAACTTGGTTTATCTTTCTTTTATCTCTTAGAAACATGCAGGRACCCTGGTATTTGAAATGTGCTTGTCGTTTACAGCCGGAATTCCTTTTTTCTCCCTTCTCTTCCTTATGCAAGTTATTAGGCTGATTCATCCTTAAAATAGGCTCTCACTTTTTTCCTGATTGAGGAATGATTTGTCAYGTCCCTGCACATAGCAATCTCCCCTTTGGGAATCCAGCCTTTTTGACAGGAAGGGAGAAAAAGTGAAAATATTTCAGCTTCCATCCCTGCTGTCCAATTTTACAGTGTTTTATTKTCTGCAAAGAGCAGGGCCAAGGTGGTGAAAAAGGCAAATAGGAGATGAAARTATGAACATTTCAGTGATTCAGCATTTTATTTTTTTGCAATATCAGGCACTGTATTGCCCACCYCACTAATCAAACACAATAATTAGACCCACAGGGATCTTAACCATGACTGTACAGAATATGTAAAGCTGTCAGAGATCTCAGTCATTCAGGAGCACACTGCTAATGCTTATTCAGCCACAAAATAATGGAAAATGTAAAAAGAARATCCAGGAGTCATAAATTAAAAACCAAGAGAAAAGAACATGCAGTTCTCTTAAGTTGCAATTTTTCACTTAAAATAYCATCCTAACAGTTTAAATGTACATTTAATGAAAATAAGAGCAATTTTAAAAGGAACCCGTAAATAAAATGTAAGTAGGATTTAGTATAATTAATTTTATTTTTCCTTTTCTATGAATAAAACAATTCCTTAAATCTTAAGTCTTGTCTGGAATGTCCACTGTGATGACATCTTGAAATTTTATTTGTGCTCTGCAGATTGAAGTAGCCAGGCTGAGTGCATGGATTTGAAAACATCTTCATTTGGATATTGTAACATTCTATCACTAAACTGAGTGTTGGTTGAAGATTATGGTTGTGAAAGGATGCATAGAATTCCTAAATATATGTGGAACTTAAATCTCCTAATTATTCCTGAWTGGGAAAATAGGGAAGCATTTGTAGTAAACCCATTTCTGCATGATATTTCTCGTTTTTTGCAGGTCCTCCCACATGTGATGTTACCTTTGTGTCCTGTTACAGTTGTCCTCCTTTGATTTAACTAGTATATTTCTTGGGTTCCTAATATCTTACCTTTTAATTGCAAAACAAACAAAGAAAAAGATRATTTGAGAAGTATCTTCAGCCTTGTTGTGTTGTACTGAAAATGATGTGTTGAAGGAATATTCAAAATGRGCATTTGGTAACTTTTGCATTTCCTTTGACTACTAAACCAAAAGCGGTTGGTGAGGGACTCCCAACCCATTCCCACTCCAGCAAGTGAGAATTCCACATGATTGGAATATTTCCACAGCAAATACTGCTCTGAGCCCTCTGCTTCTTTCCCCCTGATCCCAGGAAATGTGTACTGCAAAGAATAATACAGAAGTAGTCCTTAAAGGTGTTTGATAAACTAGAAGAAAGAAGAATACACAATCAAATGTACTGGTTTGTTTTTAAACCAGTATAGACTAATCAAACCTTTATGTCTGTGGGACTTACAGAGATATTTGTCCAGCAGCATGCACATGTTGCTGTTGCAATCATTTTGTTTGTCAAATGCTAAGTAAACTCTAAAGAAAAAAAAAGACAAAAAATCCTTTTCCTTTTTTTTTTTCTTTCTGTTGTGCCTAGTATCTGCAGCCCACACACAGCTGCTGTAAAACAGCTCAGAGCCTTCTGGCACAGAGGGTTTCCAGTCTGGCAGGAGCCTGGTGCTGTCACAGGGCTCTGTGCCTGTCTGTGAGCACGGAGCCCCCTCTCCCACGTGTGTCCCCACTCACTGCTGGCCRCTCCTGCTGGCACTTGCCTGCCTGGCCTCCAAGGGCACAGCCCAACCTCCCCCGTGCCTAAGATCCCTTCAAGCCATGGAGGATAATTCACTTTTCTTATGGCCCCAATAAAAAGGGTGTTCTGAGCTGTCTCTGCACACAGGCTAAGAACAAGCGCAGCTTTGTGAATTTATGGGCCAGRGACAGAATGTGGTTTCTTTGGAGAGCTCTGACTGTTTGCAGGTTGGTGTGGGTGCTCAGATTYGGGTTGATGCATTCCTTACAGTCCATTGCGGAGGGAGAGAAACTCTGATCAGATCTGTGCACCCATAGCTCTTAATGACATCGTCTCTCCTGGGAGAGTGACCAAAGTGGGAAAGGATGAAAACTGGTCCTTTGCCTGAAATTTCCTCAGAACCTCTGAATACCGTCTGCAGGGATTCTTTTCTCCTCCTCTCCAGCAAAGAGTTTGCAGGGACATACCTGGAAAGTGCTATCTGTAGAAAGGACTTCCATTTTCAAATAAAATGTTACAGCTCCATTTTTATGACTACTCTCTTAAATTTTCATCTGTGAACAACAGGTTTTTATAATCTGTGACAACACATGGAGAATAAAACATTTTGACTGCTTCTAAGAACTTCTGGTGGGCATCTAACAGTGACAGCACAGGTAACTATTTGCCTTTTTCAAGTTCATGCATTTGAGTGAGATTCTTTGGCTCTCCTGCCCCACAGCCATTCTGAGATGTGTGAGAGTGGTGGTATTTTAAGAAGGAAGAAGTAGGAAGCTGCAGCATAAATCCATTATATAGATTCTGCCCTTAAGAGATCATGTAGAGAATCCTTTTTAATTTGGAGACTACCCCAAAAACACTTGAGTGCTCCCTTTAAACAATAGCMGCCATGCCAGCCTGTACTTGGATGCAGCAACACTTTTGTCAATTCCATGTCCATGGCTGTAACCATAATTTCACCACTTGATTCTGAAATTTTTGGGAGGTGAAAGTTTTGTCTTGCACAGAGGAAAGATCCTGCCAAGAAGTGCACTGAGTGCCAAAGGTGGATTTCATAATGTCTTAGTAGCCAGCTTTGACAGAAGTGCTCTGTCTTTTGTGTGGGGTTTATAGGGTTGTGTGGCCAAGAATTAATGTTCAGATATCTGGAACCTTTTAGGCATCTTGTAAAGATAGCTTTAAGCTGTAATATTTAGAGGAAGATACCTTGGTATAAGAAAAGTTCCTCTGCAGATGAYACAATTGATGTGTAAGTTGGAAAAAAGAAAAGTTAAATAGATTTATACAATATGTATGAGAAACAAAACTGTATTGACCAAAAATAAATTATCTCTGTTTTCCTGCATSCTTGCTTAATTGAACTGTGCTGGAAGCTGAATTTGGAGAAGCATATTTTATGTTGGGCTCTGAAAAGAAATGCAGATATTTTGATTGGCAAAGGAAACTTCATACAATTTATATTCTCTCAGCCTTATAATGCCCATTGATGTCAGTATGTCTGCTTATAATGGACACTTATATTCTCCACTAATGTCAGTATTGCAAGACAAAGAGGCAGGGCATTGAAGAGACCTCTGTGKTTTTACCCAAGTGGAATTTTTAGGTTTAAATGCTAATAATAGCATTTTTCTCTGTAGTATTCTCAGATCTTCTTGTTTTGTTTTTGCTCTGCAGTTTCATTGTGGGTTTGTTTCATACTTAACATAACTGGCAGCATTTCAAATGTCATACAGGAGGTGTTAGCAGACAAGCTATTAGCTGGGAAGTTGCAGATTTGAATGCACATACATAAATAGAGGCTGGAAGGAGAAGGATGGAAAGGGATGGGTGCTGTGGGTTTTAACTATTTATGTGTAAAGGCAGCTTGCACTTGGTAAAGATTACAAGTTGGCAAAGCCCTTATTCCTRCCATCACTATTCCCTTTTGTGATCATCAGCTTCACAACACAGCAATGCAGGGAAGATTTTAAACTTTATCTTCTGGACTAACTCATGGACCCTTAGAGCTTGTTTATATGTAGTGCCCACTGTTATATCTTACAGAATATCCTGTTTATATGTAGTGCCCACTGTTATATCCTTACAGAATGGAACACATTCCACATTGCTCGTGTTGTGTGCAGAACACTTCTGAACAGGGTAGATGACAGGGCTGGGGAAAATTCATGAGCAAAATGTTATATATTGTACCACATAATTAGTGTACCGGTCTTTTAGATTTGTAACTTGTTTCAAAGCTCTGCACTGGAGGAAACCAATGTGTGTTGGGAAATGAAAATGACACTGAGAGAATCCATTCTGCATTTCACTGGTCAGCTGTCTGTATTTCTTTAATGCTCATCTAGGCAAAKTTGGGTATTTTTTGTCATCAAAAATTGCTAAGGGCTGGTATTTAAAAAAATAATAATCCCTGCATAATGTGCTGTGAACAGTGGACTCTGTTTTTCAGGCTAAAATATGGTACAAATACCCTTGACTTGAGCAAATACCATTATTCTCAGTACCTTATCTAGTTCTATGCTGTGATGATGTCTGACATCTGGGATTATTTCAGTGCTTGACTACTTAGGTTCTAAGCATTTGAGAGATAATGTGATTAAGAGCTGGTTCCTGATTCCATTGTCATCATTGACTGGATTCAGTGGCAATGGATCAAGCTTTTCACATGCAAGATACAAGAGTGAAATAAAGACTTCATTATTTATACTCAGCTGATGGGAATCATTCTGAGACTAAGTGTTCTTGAGGGGAAGCTTGATAGACCAGGGAGAATTTGAGGGAAGTCAGAGAGGAATAGCTCCCAAACTGCCAACTGCTGCCATATCAGTTTGGGTTTGTCTGCATTACCCAATCTGCTATGAAAACATTTAGAGACAGCTTGCAGGTTATAAATTACTGTACAAGGTGCAGGTAATTAATTTTAAATGGCACTGTTCATAAGCTTTCTCCCAGTGATGGCAAATCTTGGAGGGCTGTTGGATTCCTAAATTCCAGCCAACCCACACCATCCATGGTCTGCTGTGTGGGAGTTCTGGAGAGAGCTGATGCTGTGAGTGTTGCATGTAGAAAATTTGTTGGGAGTCCACATTTCCCATGCATTGGAGACTTGTCTCACATAACAATGAGTTGTTGAAGAGCTTGTGTACTAGAATAGCACAGGTAGTTGTAGCAGAAAAATCCTATTAAATGTTTTTCATCAGAAGTTTGTTCACAAGGCAGTTGTTGCTTTCATTTCCAGGCTACTGGAATCTCATTACAGAACAAAGAATCTTAAATGAAATCTTAATTTGAAAATTCTCAGCTTATCAACCAGCAGTAAGTTCAGGTCGTCAGAGTTAAAATTCTAGACGTATTTTGCCAGAACTGGAAATGAAWAAATGGTGCTCCATGCAATTTTTAAAGTTAGCTGTGCAACAGAAACAGCTTTTAATGCTCAATGTGCACAAACTTTAAACCACAATAAGGTTTTATAATGAAAAGCTTGCATTGGTGTGAAACATCAGGTTCCATGAGGGATCTGTCTGACTGCCAAAAGCAGGTGTTGGCAAAGTGGAATAAATGCATACAATTAATCAAGATGTCTGGGTGCTACTCTTCATTTTCATTAAYGGTGGTCTTTGGAATAAGTAAATTTTGATTATTTACTTCAAAATCAGATTATTTGTAACTGAACAAAATTAAAATATCAAAGCTGATAATGTGTAAATTATTTTCAATCTTGCCAGACGGAACATGRTGTTTATTTGTTGAATATATATAAGCAGTCCAAAGAAGTCTGCTTTGGTGAAGGTTTATTGCTTTTAAGTGAACTGAATCCTGCTTTATAGCCTGGGCAGGTGAGGGCCTTGCTGCAGGGCTGCTCTGAAGAAAAAGGTGCAGTTCCATCTGCCCTAAATCTTGCATATTTCTCCCTTCTGAGAAGGCTGAAAGTTCAGTCTTCCCTCCCTTTAGTGAATTCCTCCAGGCTCTCAGTTCCACAGGATTTGGGGGTTTTCATGACTGTTTTGTGGGTTACCTTTTAAGGATTTTACCTGGATGCATACCATGTTCTGCATTAGATAGTTTGCAACATTTTAGCTGCAAATGAATCTTTGCAGTAATTGAAGATGAAAATGAATCTGGCTCCCTGGACTATTTTATAAATTCCCAAGGGAAAGTTGGTTATCTTTTCCATGTGATAACTTAGTAATTCTGTACAATTCCCTTTAATCCAAAACAGTACACCTGAGAAATATTTCTAGTTCTCATTATTTTGGCAATGGCTTTTCATCGTGTGTCAGTCTTCTTTTTTTTCCTGACTGCTTTTTATTTATATATTTCTATGATGTTTTTTATTTACCTATATCCATGATACTCTTTATCTGCATATTTCAGTGATACTGGGGTCTTTTGTTTCCTTCCTTTCTTCTTTTTTTCATGATGTAGTGGGCTACAAACAATGACAATTTTCATTAAATGTTKTAGAGCAATTCCACCTGTTTTATTTTTCCTGATGAAATTAAAAARCTTGTCAAAGTGGTTAATGTTTCACTTTTTTGGACTGGTTTCTTAAAATAATGAAGTTTCTGAGGCATGACCACCAGTTATTCCTCCTCTGGTTAGTATTTCTTATTSAGCTGCTACGAAACAGAATTTGGAGTAGTAGAGGTTTCAAGGTTACAAATGTTCCTCAAGTTTTCCTCTGCTATTTTGCATTTTTTACCAAGRGATCCAAATTAATGTGTGATGGATAATCCTGGGGGGTCCCAAACCARCCCCTTTTCTGTAGTTGCCTGACTTGGCATTCCTAATCCACAAGAGTTTGTAGGTTTTGTATTCCCCTTGTCTGTGTTTGGTCATCCTCTCCAAGCCCTTGGCCTCTCATGCTGTGTTCAGGATGCAGCTAACTTTGTGTGGCATTCCCAAACCAGCCCTGCTGAGGGTGATGGGTCCATGGATTCTGCCATCAGCAGGGATGAGAGGCCATTAGGTACTTACAGATTTTACATTCTCTGCACTTGGCAATTCAGCCCTTTGTGTTCCTGCCTCTTTCACACAGGGGCTCCTCTCAAGAACTGGTTTGTATTGATTGATCTCAGCTTTCTCACCATCTGCTGCTGAATCAATTTCCCTGTTTCTTTCTTTCACTTTAGCATCTTACCTGTATTTTGTTCCTGACCAACCTATTTGAATTGCGCTCATGTATTTCTTAGGARCTGTGCCGAAGGCAGATGCTGCTTAGTGAGGTGGAATTGATTTAACTTAAGGAAGTGGGGTTTATTTAATATTTTATCTCTGATATAAATTGCAGCATTGGCAAGCTACAGACCATCATGTTATCCTGCAGTGGGCAGAAGGGCTCAATTTTACCTGAAATTTAACCTGAAAAAAGACCAAGGTTGAAAAACGACCAAATCTCCCTCACTGAGTCACTGCTCAGAAAAGTTGCATATTTGACATAAAACCCTTGACTGTATCCTGTTAATCCAGGAAGCTGGGTTTTTTTGTTTGTTTTCTGGGATACAGGAGGTTGCAACTGTCTATTTACAGTTCCCTAAACACCTGTGGGGTTTTATGCATACTTTTTATGGCTCCTTAAATCAGCCCTACAAGTTCATCAACCTTGGTGGTACTACAGCATTCTCTGCCTCTTCTTGCTGTGCATTAAGCAGCCAGGGTTGGGAAGAGATGTGAATTGGAAGTTATGTCCTCTAGTAAGACTGTGATCTTTTTGATTAATATTAATATTTCAGGTTACTAACAATAAATGCAGCTACATATTAATWACAAAGTTGCATTTATTTGTAGATTTCTATTAAGATGTGCAATACTTTACTAAAGTGCATTGCCAAGTCCCAAGGGCAAGGACCTTTGGGTAAAAGTTTTAGAGGCACTGAATACATATAATAAAACAAATTATATTCTGCCACATTACTAATTATGCCTTGTCTATAGGTACAATTTTCTGTAATAAAACCATGTATCTTGTTATTCTTAAATGTACGTTGGAACGTACATGGATGAACTGACTTCTACAGACAGTCAGAGTGAATTAAAGATACAACTCTGTGAATTTTAATAGGAATTTTGTACAAGTTCTGTACTCGTTATTCTTTATGAGCTTTATGCAGTTAGGCATTTCTACCTGTCTCTTTTCAATCTTTCTATATGTTTATGTATTTTTAATGTCTTTTGGTTTAACTGCTTCAAATAATCTGTTTCATCATCACCTGTTACGGAAAAAGAATGTGTGCTTAATTGAATTTAAATTATTTTAAGAGTCTACAACTTATAACCATCATCTACTAAGACAGAATTTCCAAGTTGTAGGAGTTAGTAACTTTGAAGTTGACGTTTCTTTTCTCCAGTAATGATTGCAACTGCAGATTCTGCACAAATGGCATATTACATGAAGTGAAAGTTTAATTATAAGGGGAAACTTAATTGAATATTTCTGTTTGATTAATAATAAAGAAGCAGGAACATCACGTTTGATTTCAGACAGGCCAGATAAAGGTTGTTGAAGTGCTGCTTTCAGTGAGTTAAATGTGCGGTGCTAAGGTGTGCCTTCTTTCACTGGCTTTCCAGGCTGAGCAGGGGCTGTGGCCTCTCTGTTTGGTTTCTGCTGTGTGGAATCCAGAGCAGTCCAAGGCAGACCAGACCCAGGTCAAAGGCTTTTACACAAAATCTCTCAGCTGTTGTCAATAGATGTTCTTCAGTTTAGTGAATGCAACACCGCTGGTTGAAAGAGCAATGCACCAGTTTTGTGTGAGAAGAGGCTGAAGTGCTGAAAAGGATGGGTATTGTGCTTTCCTCAGGGTGCCTGCAGAATGAATGGCCCAGCAGCTTCAAAGTCAGTGGGCCCTGTTCACATCTTATGTAAAATTATTTTATTCTAAAATGGCCACAGAGAGCTCAGTAAAATCAGCCCACGAGGAAGCAGCAACAAAAAACAAGCCAATGAACAAAATTTGGAATATTTTTCTTGTACATCAGAATTTCTGCTTTTAAAATTTATTTAAAATTAAAGACACTTAGAGGATGTCATTTTTTCCCCTGTTRTGATTGTGGATTACTGAAACCTGCATATGTCCTTTTTGCCACCGTGACCTCTCCTTGCTGGGCTTTCTAACCACTAAATTATTAACTTCAGAGAAAGCTTGATTTGCTGCCAGAGACATGTCCTTTTTCTGGGCAGGCTGTTTATGGCATGTAGCTCCCAGATGATTATCATATCACTCAAAATATCACTGTAAAATCTTGCTTTCTGAGCAAGAAGCTTAAAAGAAAACTGCTAACCAAACAGCTGTAACTGGAAGTTATCCRTGACAAGCATTACATGTTGTATAAGATGTGCATCTCCAAAAAGTGCTGTGGTTTAAAATATTGTGATGGGATGCTGTTTCAATAACCAAGATATTYTAATAATTAAGAAACACTCCTGAGTAAACAAACCCACTTTTAATGGCTTTGGTTTTCCATAGAATTTTTTGTCAGTAAAGTTATCAAACTTAGGGGTAGAACCCCACACAGTTAGAGCTGTAGATGTGGTGAGATGGGATTGTTATCTTATACCCAGCACCATCCTGTATGATTTTTCTTTTTCTTTTTTCCTCAAAAAAGTACTGTCATGCACCAAAAAAAGAGAGTGGGGTTCAATTTCTAACACTAAAAGGTATAAGAGGGACAGAAGAAAATGGTTTTGATTTTCAGGGTACTGTTGAGCTCCATCGGCAGGTGCTTGTAAATGGATACTAGTTCTCCTACAAAGTTAAGAATTTCTGGAAATAATCATATGTAGCTGAGCATTAGCACTGCTTGATATTCTGTTAAATTAAACTGCCYTCATGATGATGCTTTTGAATCCACACCGTGGGAGATTTGGGCTTACTGGCATATCTGCACTATAACCCATGCATCTAACCCATAGCTTTTTGCTGGAAAATTGAAATAAGCCTCACAATTCATCTGAAATGTGTGCCAGGGCTCCCAGTGCATAAGAATAGCCTGATGGAGCTGTATGTGAAGGAGGAGAAGCTTCTGAACTTTTCAGTAGGGGGTTGAATGTATATTATGGCAAATAGATCATTTTAAATTAGTGTTCAGTACATTTAGGATAGAGTGTATTTTTTCTCCTGTATAAATTGCCTCTGAACACAATTCAGAAACCCAATCTTAGGCTTAGCAATGAACAATTTCAAAAATGTAAATTAATATCTTCACGGGGAAGAAATATGGTTTATTATAGAATCACCTKCAATTGCCACTATAATTATGGCTTTGTCAGTATTTCTGTGAAAACTATTTATTAGGAGTTTTGGAAAAATACTCTTTCAGAATGAGCTGTAATGGAGTGTGCAGCTCTGCAGGCAGTGCCTGAGCCTGAGGTGTGTCCTGCACTTGGTGCTCTGAACAGRAAAATTTGACTTTTCTCCTGCAAAAGGTCACGCACAAGTTGTTGGGAGATTCCCAGAGATGCTGACTTTTCTCTTTAAGTAGCCTTTTTAATATCCTAAGCAGGGAATCATCCTGCTTGGKATGCCTGTGGCAGAGGTCTGTTCTTGCTGACAGCATCAGTCCCTGGCAGGTGGGTCACGGCCCTTCCTGCAGGGCTGGCAGTGCCAGGGCAGGGGGGAATTGGCTTCTCCTCATGGGCATGGCAGTCCTGGGTCAATTGTTGGACTTGGTAACCCTGCAGGTCTTTYTCAGCCTCAGTGATTTGGTGATCCTGTAATTTCTTTGCTTTCCTTACAATAAAAGATGGCAATTTTGCAATTAGCAAACTGTTGCTGTATCCCCTGGCACAGCAAAGATGTAATTCAGTTTCAGTATTTTTCTCAACACTGGTGCATATAGAATAAAAGGGTAGTACTTGATACTCTAAATTACAAAAATAAATTTAATTCAGATTTCAAATTTAGTTATTATCCCAAGAAACCTATATAAGTTTGACAGGAAATTTTAATATATTAAGAGAATGCTATTTTACCACACTGAGTTTCTGCTTCAAAATGGTGATTTTAATTTTTATCTCTTCTTTAGCTGGCAATATTGACTGTGTTTTCTGAAACAGCCTTGTGGTTCTGAAGAAGTTCTTCTGAAACTAAGAGAGTGAGAATCAGTAAAAATGGGGTTAAATAAATGAGATGGAAAGCCAGACTGACTCAAAAATACTGGAAATGTTAACCTAGCAATAGTTAGTGTGAGAGAACTGATGTCTCACAAAATTGTTGTAATGTGAATTAACTTAAAAACAGGGAAAAGAATAATTAGAAATGTAAAAAAGAC